>CM052658.1:98693506-98713473 GCA_028533165.1 Leontopithecus rosalia
CTAAAATGATGACGTCTTCATTTATATGATTAAAAATTGAGCTCTTACTGTACACAGTTGCTTCAACTTTTATGATTGAAAGTTATACTGTTACTGTACACTGCTGCTTAAATTTCCTGCAGGTTACTGATGGCAATGTTCTGTGGTTTCCAAAACACTCATATAACTACACACACACGCACACACACACACACACACACTCACGCAACGGAACAAGCCCTGATGGAAAAGGACTGTGTCCCATTATCTGAAAAATAATGCGTCGAAAAAAGGTTCGACGAAATGCTAAAAAGAATGGACAATATAGAGAGGAATATAAATGAACTAAAGGAGTTGAAATGAAAATGATTGTGATCATTTTCCTGTGATCTCATGGGTATCCAGAAACCCACGCACTTACTTCCAAGGCAAAAATACCTTTTGCTGTGTTGAATCTCAGACTGTTTCTTCTGGTTGTCTTCTCTCGTGAATGAAACGGTACCCTCTTTTAATGATCCAGGAACGGCTCAAAGACTCAGGTTACTGATGGCAATGTTCTGTGGTTTCCAAAACACTCATATAACTACACACACACGCACACACACACACACACACTCACGCAAGCACACACTTCAGTTATTTCAATGAAAGTGCTAAAGAAAGTGACATTAACCTGTGAGCTGAAATTGCTTTTTATTAAAAGCAAAAGGAAATTTAAGCAGCAGTGTACAGTAACAGTATAACTTTCAATCATAAAAGTTGAAGCAACTGTGTACAGTAAGAGCTCAATTTTTAATCATATAAATGAAGACGTCATCATTTTAGTTCTAAAATGTTCATTGATTGATAACTTTAAACGGTGCTGTGAATTTAAAACATTTATTAGATTTCTAAATTTAAATTAGTATTTGGTTCCAGGATCCAAATTCTTGCAGAGAGTAAGGCATGACTGTGTAATATATCACACGACAATTCAAAGAAAAAAATGTTCTCGCATCTGCTGTAGTAATTGCTCTGAAAATTATAATACAAAGAAGCTGTTACTAAGGAATATTTATGGATAGGAAAACAACATAAGGCGTTCAGGATGGCCAACTTTTGCCAGAGACTCTATTTACACATATAAATCTACTATTAACACCAACTAAAAGCAGCTAAATTCATGAGGATAAAGTCTGCATCTTTTCCTATGTTATTATTGCATAACCAGTGAATTTGAATGTTCCCTACGAGGAAGCAGTCTGTGAGATATTGTCACCTTTCCTTGTTACTATGTACTGAAAGGTAGAATATACAGCAAGTATTTGTAAATATTTCTATACTTATTATCCTATTAGGTTGGATATATGAAAATCAAAAATATATTTTAAAATGCAGAATTGAGTATTATACACCTGTTAAAATCTTAGGTTTGAGAGAAGATTCACAGTTTTCCAAATATAAACAACAGGAACAACTTAACTATTAAATGAACAAGTAAACTACTGCATTAAAAGAAAATTAGGCTGGATATGGTGGCTCATGCCTGTAAACCCAGCATTTTGGGAGGCCAAGGCAGGCAGATCACTTGCGATTAGGCGCTCAAGACCAGTCTGGGCAACATGGTGAAATGCTGTCTCTACTGAAAATACAGAAATTAGCCAGGTGCCCTTTGCCTGTAATTCCAGCTACTCAGGAGGCTGAGGCAGGAGAGTCTCTCTAACCCTGGAGAGGGGGTTTGGAGTGAGCCCAGATCACACCACTGCTGTCCAGCCTGGGCAACAGAGGAAGACTCAGTCTCAAAATAAAAAATAAGAAAATTAGCACAATTATAGCACATTACAAGTGAAATTCATTGGGGGATAAAACAGACTATGCCGGAAAATAAAATTAAAATGTCTACAGAAGTAGGGAAGAAAATAAAGTCATTGAAGGAAGCTGAAAAATGTTCCCTGGTCAGTGGCCTTTAAAGTGGCCACTTTGCTGAGCACCTGCAGTAATTATGAAACATTACTGGATGTGAAACCATGTCAGTGGGAGCATCATCTAATTATTTAGGCACATGTGCTGAAGACTGAGTACTCATTGCAAATGCAGGCTCTGACACTAGCTTTCAACATTGAGCAAGCTGTACATCCCCTTGCATCCTTACTACGTATAGGAGATGACAGTGCCCCTCACTGGAGGTTGGGGCACAGATGGGAAAATGTAATGCATGTAAAATAATTGTCATAATACCTGGCTCCTGGTATCATATGCTCAAACTATTATTATTTTTGTGGAAATGCAATATTTTGTACTTGCAATTGACATAAAAGTGCCTCAAGCAATTTGACAAAGGAGTTTTTATTAAAAATCTAGTCATCGTTTTTTCTTGTTTGGTTGTTCTCATTACTTATGAATAACTCATTCAGTCCCAGATGTTTACTGAGGGCACTTGCTAGGCTGTGTGGCCATCACCAAAGTGGAACACTGAATTTGTCTCAATCAAGACACATTTAAAATTGAGAATAAAAAGAAAGAAACAGGTCTAATACAAGAGTTCATCCAACTGATCACGACCTAAAGAAGGCAGTTTAGTCTAGCAACCTCAGTCTCGTGAATCACACCACTCACATACAGAAATAGCAGTTGATTCCAGGACTGCAGATACTATAGATACAACGTTCCAACTACTTAGCTTTCAAGGATTCATATTTTAATTTGAACCACAGTACCACAGTATAATTTGGTTTCATCTCCTTTATAAGTAAATGATTTTTATTATAAATCTAATATTTATAATGTAGATATTGTTTCTTGGACCAAAATTAGATGTTTCTGTTAACCCAAAATTCCCATCTTAATAACCTTCTAAGCTTCCTAATGCCGCCCCCCCCCCCACAGGAAACAGCTCTCAGTTGGACATTCCTAAGGGAAAACTGCAGGAGAGTGGGACTTTCTGCTGATACGGAATACTGTATAGAGCTCTTGGGCTGCTGCTGAAGAAGAAAGATTTGCTGAATTTCAGTGGTTATTCTCACCTTGTGAAATTAATTGTAGAAGGAAGATAATGACATGTATCTTATTACATTTAACTTACCACATTGCAGAAGTTTTGACAGGAAATAGATTCCATGTGCTTGATGGTAGGCATCAGGAGATGGTCAGGACAGATGGGGGTGAGTAGCAGCAGTGCTTGGCCATAGGGTTAGTGGAGAAAACATGATTCCTTGTTAGTGCATGAAGTAGTGGTATGGAGATATCCAAAAACACTATCTGCTTGTTAACATATGTATATTTGGAATGATTTGGAAAACAAATTTAAATTATTTTAGGTGTCAAAGGCGGAAAAAGCTAAAATATAAATATTCTCATTCTTCTGGTTATGTCTTCATACCATAAAGACAAATAATTGTTACTTTTAACAAAAATGGAACTACTTAGAGAAATAAGAAGTGAGCTAACACTGATTAATGATAATTTATTTCTTTTTTAAATAATTTTAGAACATAATTTTCTTAGAGACAGGATCTTACCACATTGCCAAGGCAGGACTGGAACTCCCGGGCCCAAGTGATCCTGCCTCAGCCGTCTAGGTAGCTAGGACTACAGGTGCACACCACCATGCTCAGATATTACTCTATTTTATGAAGGAAGAAAATAAAATAGAGAAAAAAATAGAAAAAGTAAACAGAGGGTGTCATAAATTGAATTTCTTTACATATTCATTTCGTATCAAACCACTAACACTGTCAGGAAATTTGCATATTTGGTATTTTAATTTTGTTGATGTTTATTGCTCAATTAATTTATACTTTTGCTTATTTCTAAAATTGGCACTGTGTTTTATATGCAATTGAATTATTGTATAAATACAAAATTTGGGGAAACTATATTTACTTTAAAACTCATTGCTCTTGTGGGCTCTCTCTATTAGGTTCTATCTTATGCCTTTTGCTATTTTTGAAAGCCTATTTTTATTTTTACTTAAAAATATAAAGATGGATAACCGTTGCTTAATAGAGGAATAAATTCATAAGTATTTAATAATAGTTATAGCAAAATAGTTAATATTTAATATATCCGTGGTAGCAATCTAATTAACTATAAATGAGGCCTGACATGATACATGCTATAAAAATTTGTACACTTCAGAATAAACTCAGACTATGTACCCTACTTGAAAACACTAAAGAATTCAAGACATCAGTAAAAGTGCTTACTTTATCATGACAAATAGGTATGTCACATCATGTCATAACCTTAAAGGGTTGATGGCTACAAGAAAATATATCATTTATATCCCCTTTCTATTAGACTTGACATTTGGGAAGTGGCAAATATATCTTTCATGTGAAAACTATGATGGCAAAGATTTTCCATCATAAAACAAGTGTGAAGTTGACATTGTTATTTCTTTTGAGAGGACTAAAGCCATCTATTCATCTGGATCCAGCAAATGTTAAGATCCAAACATGAAAAGCACAAAAGCCACTGATAAATTGCTGGTCAGTGATTTCCCTCTCCATTACACAGAATAGATTTGAGATGAGTGTCATTGTAGCTCAGCAAGCATAACTACAAAAGGAATGATAATTAATTTTTTTAAAGTTAAACACATCTTTTACAAAGCAAATTCTGGCGGGTGCAGGGGCGGAAACGTTGAAAGAATTTTGAAGTGGCCACCAGACCCCTCCTTGGAAAAGCATCTGAGGAAGTGCAGAATGGCAGGGATGGCTGCTGGCCAGGGTGTTCCACCTTGACCTATGCCTTAGTGGGGCCATTCTCATTGGTCTGATGATTTCTGAACCTCGCTTGTCTCTGTGTACTGGTGGCTGTCTCTGGCACCTGCAAGATGCATCCTATATGTGATTGAGAATTGTATTCAGCACCTTTCTATAGGACTGCCAGTTAAATAGGTCACCAAATTGAAAGGACAAGCAAATAGAAGAAAAGGCGGGAAACAACAAAGTAAAGCAACAGAAGTCATCCAGAAACTGATCAAATCGTGACTTAATGGATTTTGATTAAGAAACTCTTTCATGTTCCAGCAAAATTTATCAACTGTGCTACTTCTGTTGGCTTTAATACACTACACTGGGACAGAGTTTTTGTCTAATTTTTATATGTAACAATGAAATTTATTTAAGAAGCTAAATGTTACAGAGATTATACTAAGTGCAGCTACAAATTCCATACATTTACATTGTGGTTAACTTATATATGGATAAATATCTCAAATGCAAAATAGTATTTACCTGAAATCTCACCACCAGACAGAGGCCTTAGTAATTTTGGAATGATTACACACACATGTACACACACAGAGTAGGACTGGGACTCACAATCAGAACCTTAATGTGCAAAAATATGTGTAATTTCATAAATATGTTCAACTTTCTTATGAGCTCCTATAACTTCTCAATAGTAAAACTAGCTAATTTTCTTCAAGCTAATTTAGTCATTTCCAAATTAAATCTTAGTCTTGTCCAAGTTAATTTGCCTGTTGACTAAACAGCCAATTTTTCCTGTTTTTTCTTCTTTCTTTTTTTTTAATTCCTTTGGCCTTCTCTCCTCGTACATTACAGGGAGGCTCACATATCACCTTGTAAGAGCAAAGAGTGAGGAGCTCACACGGCCTCTGTGCAGGAATGCACACGTGTTCTCAGAGGTGCTGGTACCCTGGCTGCAGGGGCAGCTATTCCTGTTGCTGTTGTGGCTATAAGAACCAGAGTTGAGGTTGAGAAACTGGCTAATCAGTCAGGATATGGCCAGAGCATCATAAGCTTATCTTTTGCAGACGCAGGGCAAGTATATCGGACCACAGTTGTGGCTCTCTGCTTTGCCTGCTAAGCAGGTATGGATTTCATCTGTATTCCCTAGCCGAGAGTCTTGTCACCAATAACTGTCGAGTTTAAGACCTTGTGATCACTAATGCCTCATCAACTTTCAGTGTCTTGAGAATACACTTCCTCTTGGTCCTGCCATCCCTTCCTGTTTCACACACTGACATTCCACTCAATTTACGTACACATCTCATGTATTATTACCTAATTTTCCATCTACTCCCTATATTTAACACTTCTTATGAGTTTCATCCATACTGCTTGTCTCTTTGATGGCAGAGGTGAACTTTCTCAACAAGTTCAGCAAACATACATGATAATTAACTTCTTAGCTAAATGTTTCTCTGATACTAGCCCACTGATACATTTCTGAAGATTGTAAGGTTTAAAGCATGTTCTCACTATTTTTAATCTGTTTTTGGAAAAATACTTCCAATCCTCTTCAAAGTTACAATTTATGATAAATGGTGACAGAATGTCAAAATATATTAAAATTGAAAATGTTGAAAGCTACATTGACTCACCTCTGTGGCTCACAAGAAAAGTGTTTCCTTTATGAAGGCTGAGACAACATATGAGCTCAGGAAATAAAAGCTACTAAATGGAGGAAATGCTCAATTCAAATGCTTTTCTTGCTGAATGTGTAAATATTTCAACACAAATGTTTATACATATATATTTGATTATCCCCTTTCAGAAAACCTATATACTCTTATTTCACTACGAAATTTAGCAGAAATGTTATCTATTTGTTCTTCAGTCGGCTGATTCAGCAAAGTTTGAGGTTTTGTAAAATTATAGACCTCTCAAATTAATTACATTTAGCCAGAAAACATAAATTATTAAATTAATTATAAGCATTCTCTCAGAAGATTATTCCTACAGATTCCAAACTGTTCTTTAAAAAAATACTATACTGGGTATATGTCCAGAGGAATATAAATTGTTCTACTATAAGGACACATACACACGAATGTTCATTGCAGCACTGTTTACAATAGCAAAGACCTGGAACCAACCCAAATACCCATCAATGATAGACTGGATAGGGAAAATGTGGCACATATACACCATGGAATATTATGTAGCCATCAAAAACGATGAGTTCTTGTCCTTTATAGGGACATGGATGAACCTGGAGATCATCATTCTCAGCAAACTGACACAAGAAGAGAAAATGAAATACCACATGTTCTCACTCATAGGCGGGTGCTGAACAATGAGAACACATGGACAGAGGGAGGGGAGCACTACACACTGGGGTCTGTTGGGAGGAATAGGGGAGGGACAGCTGCGGGTGGGGAGTTGGGGAGAGATAGCATGGGGAGAAATGCCAGATATAGGTGAAGGGAGGAAGGCAGCAAATCACACTGCCACATGTGTACCTATGCAACTATCTTGCATGTTCTTCACATGTACCCCCAAACCTAAAATGCAATAAAAATAAATAAATAAATAATAATACTTGTCTATCACCTGTGCTATAAAACTTAATTTGTTCAGTTCCTCTGTTGCTTTGTGTTTTTTTTTTTTTTTTCTGAGGTGAGATTTCACTCTGTTACCCAGGCTGGGGTGCAGTGTTGTGATCATAGTTTACGTCTAGGCTCAGGTGATTATTTCACCTCAGCCTCCCAAAAAACTGGGACTACAGGCACACATCAACATGTCTGACTAATTTTTTTTCTTTTTCTTTTTTTATAGGAAATTCCTGGACATAAGTCATCTGCTCTCCTCGGCCTCCTAAAGTGCTGGGATTACAGGTGTGAGCCATGGTGCCTGGCCTTCTGCTATTTTTTTTTTTTCAGATAAATTTTAGTGCTTCCTCTTTTTGATATTTGTTTTCAATAATTACACTTTTCTAAAGCTGAAAGTATATGGCTTTTAGTTATTTAATAATATTTCTATAGTTTCTCCACAGAATTTAAATAGTATGCAACCCAATTTTGGAAGACTCTTATTAAATATGGTCCAATGCCATTGTAGACACCTATACATGAATAGTTAAGTCATATCTACCTATCTATCTATCTATCTATCTGTCTGTCTGTCTGTCTATCTATTCATCTATATGACTTAGTGTAAGTTTCATTATATGCCTTTGGTAGTTGTGTAGTTGAGCTACAATAAATGTGTGTGTAAAATATTTATATAAACTGTGGGTTTTTTTTAATTGATAGAATTATTAATAAAAGTTCTGTGTAGCTGGTTTGGACACAGAATGAATTATATCTTTATAACAACCAATTCAAGTGCATTTCTGCTCCAGAAGTTTTTTAATATAATAAGAAAAACATTTATTTTATGATGATTTGAATAACTGAGAAACAATTGTTTTTTAATATATATATATTGAAGTTTTTGTCTGAATTTACAATTGCAATATCATTCACAATAATATTTATTATTTCACTTCAGACAGAACAAACACCAAAAAACTTTCTTGAATCACCTAAGAAAAAAATGAAAGCATTGTTAGAGTTAATTGACTTTCTATCTGAAGCAACTGATGACGCTAGTATAAAAGTTATCATTTAACTCTGCTTTTTTTTATAGTAATGGAGCCTACACAATAACAGGCCCTGATTTTCTTTTATACCCACTCAAGAACACTTAGAATAAAAAATCAGCAACATTAATCTAGAAAAGTACTGCACAGGCCCCAGCAAGTGTCTCTTATAAGAAGAGCATGCTGGGGCCTTTCTCATACAACTAAGTGTGCACCAGCATAGGCAGAGGGAATGACGGGCACCTAATTGCACATGGCTGCCTCCCGCAGCCACTTGGTTAACAGCCTATAACAACTTACTTAAATTCAACAACATAATGTTGTGTGTGTGTGTGTGTGTGTGTGTGTGTGTGTTTAATATACAACAAATGCTAATATGAATAGAACCTGGAACAGCAAAGGTAAACCATGATATAGAGTCACTCTAGTTTTTTTGTTGTTGTGTTTTTTGTTTTTTGTTTTTTGTTTTTGAGATGGAGTTTCGCTCTTGTTACCCAGGCTGGAGTGCTATGGCGCAATCTCGGCTCACAACAACCTCCGCCTCCCGGGTTCAGGCGATTCTCCTGCCTCAGCCTCCTGAGTAGCTGGGATTACAGGCACGTGCCACCATGCCCAGCTAATTTTTTTATATTTTGAGTAGAGACGGGGTTTCACCTTTTTGACCAGGATGGTCTCGATCTCTTGACCTCGTGATCCACCTGCCTCGGCCTCCCAAAGTGCTGGGATTACAGGCTTGAGCCACCGCGCCCGGCCGAGTCACTCTAGTTTTAATGAACATGAGCAGATGTTGTATCTGGGGCCGTATATAAAGCTGCCATCTTGATAAGAACTGAAATGCAAATAAGAATAATAAGAAATAGTAATAATCCCACAAAGAAAGGGATCAGCGAAACCTGCCCATCTCAGCCTTGGGTGGAGAAGGGGAAACAATCTCTACTGGGGAGCCACCACAGCCTTATACAAGGTTGGAGCATGAATTCACAACACCTGTGTGATCTCAACAAGCAAACAAAATACAAGCAAAACAAATAAACCATTTAATGTAAAAACAGATCCAAATTGTTATTTTTCAAATGTAGCCAACAAGAAGAAATTTTCTCAACCCATTTCTTAAACCATTTGTACATAAAAATGATACGGCTTATGAGTTCACAATTAAAATCACAGAAATTATAAATCAGATATTGATAGTCATCATCAACAGCAAAATCCAGCTTTTTTAACGTCCACAGATTTTGGAATTATAAAGTATAGAATTATAGAATATAGAATTATGGAATATGGAATAAAATATATATTACATATATATACATATGTAGTTAATGTGTATTTGTAAATAAAAGAGAAAATGAAAACATTAAATTAGAGATAATAAAAGATGCCCAGGAAGATTGGGAAAATCACTAAATAAACTGTATTTAAATGGGAAATGGGAGAATTGACATTGTATTTTCAATGGACATGTTAAACAACCAAATACATACATATAAGAAAAATCAATGGACAGGAATATGCACCCATTGGGGAAAAATACCCAGAATGTAACACAGAGAGACAAGGAGGTGAAACAGAACACAGAATAAAAAAATACAACATGCAACTTATCAAATTTCCTGCAGAAAGGGACACAGACATTGAAGGGGGATAGGGGACAAAGAGATAATAACTAAACTTTTTCTAGAAGTAAATATGGAAAAATTCACTTTGGAGATATTAAATATGTTAAAATTTATATATTTGAAACTTGAAATAATTGCAGGAATAGGTAGACAGACCATTGAAACAGAAGTATAAAATAGCCTCATTCTTGTATGAAAACATATAATATAACAGAGAGGGTTTTGCAGATCACTGGGGACAGGATGGGCTGCTTCAATAATGATGTGACAATTACTTCTCCATTAAATCCGAAACAGGTCACAAGCATTAGACTGTCACAATCACTTAACTTTATGGGAAAAGAGAAAGTGAATGTAGACCCATGGCTAAGAAAATACCTAAAAATATACTCAGAGGAATAAAGCCAGAAACGTAATTGTACCATTATGCATTTTACTACTATTCTGAGAAGTGAGATAGGAAAACATATAACTGGTCCTGTAAAGCATACCTAGAAATGGGCAAGGTGCAAATGTTCCCTTCAAGTAAGACTTCAAGGTTGACAGGGCATTAGCCTAGCAGAGACAGCACAGCAGGGTGCAGAGTCTTCCTGGGAGATGGATGGACACATGCACGCTCTCACTGGGGAGGAGTGAAACACATACATGAACCAGAAAGTGTTTATTTTTTAAATGTTGTGTCAATTTGATAAGCTATGAGAACTGAATGACTTTATTTGTACTTCACTGATTCCTCATGCTTTTCACATATCTCTGAGTCATTTACATTTCTTTTTGGTTCTGAAATATCTCTTCCTGATCCTACTCTTTTTCCAATACTTCAAGAAGAAGACAAACATTTAATATAACAGTCAGATATACGAAGGGATGCCCTTTTTTGAGAGTTTGGGGTTGACCACTAAAGATGTCAGGACACTCTGCTGGCATTATTCACATCTCTAAGCATGAAGGACCAGTAAGAGATCATTTCCAGAAATTATAACAAACAAGGGTTTATCAAACAGATGGTTCTCTGAGTTTGAGTTTTTATGAAGTTGAAGGTGGTCACCAAACTAGAAAATTCAGCTTGAAATTCTAGTTAGGTATATGAGATTTGAACGGGGCATTGAGAATTAGAAAAAGTTAAAACATCCCAGCACTTTGGGAGGCCGAGGCGGGTGGATCACGAGGTCAAGAGATCGAGACCATCCTGGTCAGCATTGTGAAACCCCGTCTCTACTAAAAATACAAAAAATTAGCTGGGCATGGTGGCGCGTGCCTGTTATCTCAGCTACTTGGGAGGCTGAGGCAGGAGAATCGCCTGAACCCGGGAGGCGGAGGTTGCCGTGAGCCGAGATCGCGCCATTGCACTCCAGCCTGGGTAACAAGAGCAAAACTCCATCTCAAAAAAAAAAGAAAAAGTTAAAACATATTTTGAACTTTGATTATTAGTTTCACCGGTGTTTTATCTTTGCTGTCTTCCTATTATTCTAGACTTGCTTGATTTGAAAACATGGTAACATCTTCTTGAAGAATATTGTGTTGAGCAACTGTATTAGTTGGCTAGGGCTGCCATTAAAAATACTATAAGTTGGATGACTTTAAAAAAACAGACATTTAGTTCTCATGATTCTAGAGGCTGAAACTCTGAGATCAAAGTATTGGCAGAATGATCGTTCTCTGGACAGCCATAATCAACAGAAGTAGTTACAGTAGAAATGGAAGTTCAAGCCCCAGATTTCACATGGGGGGTAATCCCAAGTCTGCCAGTATTTGTGCCCTAGTTCATGTGTTTTTAGATGTTGTTTTATTTTTTAATAGATTTACCATTTTATATACTGCCATACTTTTTTGTGTGTTAGTCTATGTTCTCTTCAGTAGGTACATTTTGAGATTAATACTAAACTATTCCACTTTCAAAACCTCATCTGCTATAGCATTAAAGAAAACAGAAGTATTTATCATGTGCTTTTAGAAAAAAAATCTTGCCAGGCACCGTGGCTCATGCCTCTAATTCCTGCACTTTAGGAGGCCGAGGTGGGTGGATTGCTTGCCTATCCTGTGTAAGATGGCAACACACACACACACACACACACACACACACACACACACACACACACGCACACGCCAGGTCTGCTGGTGTGAGCCTATGGTCCCAGTTATTTGGGAGACTGAGGTGGGAGGACCAATTGAGCCCAAGAATTTGAAGCTGCAGTAAGCCTTGATAACAACATTGCATTCCAGTCTGGATGATAGAGCAAGACCCTGTAGAAAGAAAGAAAGAAAGAGAGAGAGAGAGAGAGAGATAGAGAGAGAGAGAGAGAGAGAGAGAGAGAGAGAGAGAAAGAGAAAGAAAGAAAGGGAGGATGAAAGAAAGAAAGAGAGAGAATGAAAGAGAAAGAAAGGAAGGAAAGAAAGAGAAAAAGAAAGAATAAAGGAAGGAAGGAAAGAAAGAGAAAGAAAGTAAGGAAGGAAAGGAAAGGAAAGAAAGAGAAAGAAGGAGAAAAAGAGAGAAAGAAAGAAAATCATATTCTATTTTGAAGTAAGTTAATGCAGTCATTATGATTATATAGCTCAGAAGTTCCTGTAGAATACACCCGTTTCTGATTCAATAGGTAATATAAATGTTTTTCCATGAATACAATCCATGCTAAATTTGCTTTTAAATAATTCATCCCTTTAAAATGTTTTTTATATTTTATATTAACAAATGTAGAGCTGCAGAACCAATTCTTAATTATTCCATTCACACTGCCTTTTATTCACTGGTTGGGGGAAAAAAGTGAAAATAACACAAATACTTCAAAAATATTTCCTTCTGCAATGCATTATATTTGAGGATGGAAATGTGGCATAGATAGTTAATGGGCCGATCTGTCAAAACTCTTTTTGTTAAAGAAACTACAAAGTCAGAACAAGCAGAGGGATCAGTAATATTAGCACAGGAAAGTGAAAACATCCCTGGCTCAAAACCCTTTCACCAGCAGGGGCACAATGTGGGTGACAATAGCATAATTGTCCCCTCAAGACTGAGTCCTTCTGCATATGTTTGGAGCCCATTGTCCAGATAAGTGGTAGAACCCCTCACCTGCCCAGGAGCACACGTCCATTATGGACTTAGCCAGTGCAAGCCTCAGTGTTGCGGTAGCATCCACAGGAAGCTCAAGGTTGAGCGTACCTGCTCCACAGCACGCTGACCCCAGGGTGCACAGCAGAACAGAGGCTATAAATTGGACGTTGTTGACATCCCTGGAAGAGGCTTTAGACCATCTACAGTTCATTTACTTCCCAGTACAACTCTTGAAGTAGGTGTTATACCATTGGATGTATGTACCCCAATGCATCCATGTTAAAATTTCTCATTACTTGGCATTTATAGTTTATAATGCATTACCTCTGAAAGTGACTGCACATAAACAAGTTTTACTTCATTACCTTGTTAATTGACTAGAAGACTCATCAATTAAGACATTAAGCCATTTCTTGTTCATAACTTCAGACTCTACCTGGGAAGCACTTGGAAACGCTCAGGTCTCCCAGGCAAACAATTGCCACTCATAAATCATGTATTTTGTCACATTTCAAGATTCTATTTGCAGAATCAGCAGTGCATCCTAAAAGAGTATTTAAAAAATCACAGTTTATAACACTAATTCAAGTTAGTTTATCTAGCCTGTTTTTGGCAATAATCTGATTATTGATTATTGGCTATAGCGATTTCCAATACCAATATCCAGACCTATTATTTCTTCTGGTATTTTCTTTTGCCTATGTAAATACCTATGTAAAATGCCTATGTAAAAAAAATCTTGCCAGGCACCGTGGCTCATGCCTCTAATTCCTGCACTTTAGGAGGCCGAGGTGGGTGGATTGCTTGCCTATCCTGCGTAAGATGGCAACACACACACACACACACACACACACACACACACACACACACACACACGCACATACTCATGGGAGTATGCCATTTTCTAAAGAATTTAATCACTTAGCCGATCTTCACTATGTAACAGTACTCCTTATAAAAGAAGTATACCAACACTAAGAACTCCTGACACAAAATTTACGACATTGCATTTGAAGAAAAATGTAGTGACCTAGTTGGTTAAGGAAGGTGGTATTTTACAAAATATTTTAAAAGACTTTATAGATTATTTCTAATACCGAACTATATTTCACATAATTTAAAACTGTCGCCCTCTGATTGTGTGTTAAGTGTGGAAAGCCTGAGTAGCTGTTATTTCTTCTACCATTCAAATGCCTACAAATGAAAATAATGATTTGAGCCTCTTGTATAATCATGCTTTTTTCTAAATTGTAATAGAATATTTCCCTTCAACGCTCATGCTCAGTGTGAACTTACTACCATTTGTAAATAAGAAACTAATTTCAGAAATATCTTTTTACTAGCATCTAGAATATTCCCTGTTGCCTGAAGACGTATGTGCAATTGTCTTCTCTGTTAGTGGCTCAGAAATGAAGCCACCCCTCAGCGGATTGAAAGTACACCATGAGTTAGCAGAATGTGGTTCATAGCAGACCAGGAGATGGGCAACAGGGTGTCCAGTGCAACGCTTGAAAATATCAACCACAAAGCAGTCAGCAATGTTGACACAAAGAAAAGAGATATATTCAGGTACATGGTGAAATACACCTTGCCCCCTAAAATAATAAAAGAGGAACAAAGCATATATGTCAAGGAAATTGGTCTTGCAAATATCCAAGGTGAGTAGGGAAGAGGTATCGGCTCTTCTAAGATGTGGCCTTCATCTTCCTCCCCCAGAATCAAGGACTACACGGCAAAGATACAGTCCTGATCCCCTTCTTAGCACATTGAGTAAAATAATAGTTTTTAAATTTAATAAAAAGACATATACTTAGTAGGTGCCACGCATTCAAAGTGAGGATTACGTTGTTTTTCAAAAACTTACTCTCTGGGGGAGCATTTTATTCTTTGCCAGAGCTTGCCAGGCCATGAGGATTGAAAATGTGGTTGTGGTGTCTCTGCCATCTTGGATTCCACAGTTTCTGTAGCATCCGCTGCCTAAAAATACTTGTGGCAAGTATTTTTAGGGAAATCAGTGAGTGCTTTAAGGTTTGATGATCAAATCTTAAGGAACTTTGGCTTTGTTCAGATTGCAGTTATCATCTAACAGGATAAATAATCCCTGACACTTGCCACTGAAACAACTGTATTTCTTTCCCTTTGACATAATTTCTAGATTACTTTCTGTTTTTAGACTTTTTGGCAGTATGTGTTGACAGAACCTTATTTTATCTTGATTCCTACAAAACAAACTTTTCTATTTGCAGGGACCCTATCCCTGTGAATACCTTTTTCTTTAAACTTCTATTTTAAAACAGAACATCATCCTAACTTTCAAAGATACCAGTGGGGTAAATGTATTGCTTCATATGATTTTGTATAATGTGTTATTCATTTATAAATGTCACTCTACGAAACTGTTAACAAACTCTTCCCTTACACACGTTTAGAAAATAATCGAATAAAGTTATATTTAGTGAGTGTTATGTTTTTAAAAGGAGTTAGTACTGCATACCTCCTTAACTTTCTGGAAGCAGGGATTAGGACCACTGCATATTTGAATCCCAAAATTGTTTAGAAGAAAGTTTTGGATAGGTGAAAATATCAGCTTGTCAGTAGTAAAACTATATTTGTTCATTCTGTGTTTTCTGAACATCCGATGTAAGGCAGGCACTCTGCTCTGGTGAAATAGCAGTGGGCAAAATAGAAAAATGCCTTTATCCTATGGATTTTGCAATCCCATGGGAAATAGATTATACAGTAGGCAGGATTTATTGTGTGCATATTTTGTGCCAAGCACAGTTTTCAACTTTCTATGCTACTAACTTGTTTAATTCCCACAACAGGAATATGACATGAGGACTGCTTTATCACCAGCTTTTCATCAAGGGAATAGAGAGGAGGTCCATAACTTACCCAAACAAGTGTGTTATGGAACATGGTTTTGTAGCTAGGCAGCCTGATTTCTGAGCTTGACTCCTGACCAACTGCTCAGTCGTGCCTCTTCTTTAGAAACACATTTCTTATAGATACCCAGGACTGCCTGTCTATTTGTAGAGTTTCCCTTGGTCTTTAGTGAAGAAGACTTTAGCTGCTGAATTGTGATAGGCACAGGAGTAGACAGTGTTGGATTCTGCCTGTTGCTTGTTTTAATGGCATTTCAATGGTGACAGGTATGGACAGAGGAAAGTACTGAAATTGAAAGTATACTTGCTGAAGAAACAGAGTGTGAGTGCTTGATGGATGAGTTGGAATGCTGGGGTGAAACCTCATGGCAGAAAATTAGCGAGGTCTGTGATGCTGTTCCTGAGAGTTGTATGACCGTGGGTACCAATCAAGCACCTCGTGCTCAGACCACCCAGAGAAGAAGACCCTTATTGGTATGGTATTGACATTTACTAGGGGATATAACCATTTTCTTTGAATAAAGCATCACTGATTAACCAAGGTGAAGGTCTTCAAGAAGGGACACTGGATATACATTTTCCTTCCCTAACTCACTTTTTATGGGCATGGATTGCTACTGAATTACAGTTCTTAAACTTCGTTCTTAACTCAATTTTCTTTTATGCAGTGCAACATTGCATTTTCATAATTCGGGAAGTCATCTGAGGACTGAAGAAATGTAAGTTCTCTTTCCTATCTTTGTGCCCTGGAGCAATATATATACCTTCAAATTCCATAGTAAATACCAGGCGTCCAAAACCTTTTGGGGCCCCACCAAATTACTATTGCATCAATATGGTCCTTTACGATACTTTGGGAACAGTTCAAAGCCAAGAGTAATAAAAAATCCCAGCAAGGAATTACTGTTGCCTAGGCATGCTTTTACAGCAGAGTCTTTAACAATGAGGATGCAGTCCCAGGTAGGCGGTAGGGGGGACCCCAGGAGCAATGTGGGGTAGTCAATTCAGCCCATGGAACATCAATTTGGAGCCTAACTCTTCAATGACACAATGTCCTACCATCAACATCTTTGGCAAATGCAGCTCTCTGCCTAGTTATTAATGTATACTCTCTTCTATTAAAATATCCACATTATTATCAGACTTCCCTATCACCTAGCAACTTATTGTTTGTCTCTGACTTCCACTTAGCTGGACCATAAGCTGAGTAATGGTGTGCATTTGCTCAAAATGTATAAGAGAAAAGATGAAGGTTTTATTATTTCTCTATTTAATTTTTTACTTGGGCTGTTTTGCACAAGAAATCACAGATGCTTCTCAGTAGGCAGTGGGTGTACCTGTCCGGACATTTATCCCAGGAACACTGAATCTATATTATAAAACTGAAGAGCAAGCAGTTAGTTCATCCCCGATGACTTACAGCTGCCAAGGGAACTAGGCGGTAAGAGTGTGTTTGCTAAACAATTTTACCTCCATGAACTCTTAAGTCTCTGATCATGGTCTGTAACTTCTAATTTTGTAACAGAATTGATTAACACTCATATTGAGTGCACTGAATTATAATCTTTATAGCATGCTTCACTCAGTTCCTGACTTGTTATTAGTCAGATTGTCATGAGGCTTCCAAGTTCCAGAGACTAATTGAAAGGGAACATTTAATATATGAACTACCTTGTATTAATTTATTGGAATATATCACAGGTTTTAAAGTACAAGTTAACAGAAATTGATTCTCAGAGTTGGCAAATGTGATAATCTTCAAATGTTTAAAGTGAGGAAATAGTGGACTTTATATTCAAGCTGGAAAATCTTAACTTATTTTAAAATGGGATCTGTTCACAGGTGCTGATAAAATAATTATAAAACAACAAAAAGGAGAATATGAACTCAAAATATCATGGAAAAGTTGCATGAACTGTCGAGTGGGTAATACAGAGGTCTTTCTATGGGGCTTAGCATTTTCAATATTGGCGCAAATTCAAAGGAAAAAGATTGCCTCTCACCTTTGACAAAGCTTAATATGTTTATCCAGATAAACTCTCTCTGGAGTCTGGATCGAGGATCCACCTATTCATCACTCCCACTGTTCAAAAGGTCCTAGCCATCCTATTGAAATTGAAATGTGTTCTACCCTGTACTATGAAATCTCTTTAGCCATCACTATATTTTATCTGAGCAATTATGGTCTTCTGTAGTACTATATAGTTAATATTTCTGTTACAATGATTGTTTATTGCTTATTGTCCTGCTAAAATGTAAGTTCCATGAAGATAACGATTTTTGTCTTCCTTATTAATGCATATCTTACAGGTGCCTAGCAGTGCCTGGCATGTAATGGGTATAAAATACAAATTTATAGAATAAATGAATGGCCTAGTACTAGAAAAAAGAATATGCCTTCTCTACTCTGGTTTTGCCTGCCAGCGACCCGCCATGCCCATAGGCCAGTATCATCAGCATCACCTTGGGAATTATCAGAAATGCAGAAATTGGGATCCACGCGTGCTTTATTAGGTTAGCATCTGCATTTTAACATGCTTTCCAGGTTATTATTAAATTTCAAGTAGCATTGTTTTTGTCTCTTGTTTCATGGATGCTCGGATGCGGCTTAAGAGAGTAACCTCAGAGAATAGGGAATTTTACCTCTACATATCTGCCCCTGGCTTGCTGAAGATTCAAAATGGCTTGTTCCAGAAAATGGACAAAACATATGTTCAGGTGGAACATGGTTACCCATAATAGATACCACAAAATCTGGACAAAACAAATTCTTAAATGCTTTTAGCTAGCTGGCAGTGGTCGATCATGCCCAGAATAAAAAGCCACCTAACATTCAGCCTTTTGAAACCCAGAGAGCCTGTGGGCAGGACATTGTCTGACTACTCATCAGTGGTCTCATGTGAGATCGGTACAACTTAAGACAAAAGAACCATTTCCAATAAATACACGTAAAGGGTACATGTGGATGTAAGGATGGAGAAAACAGACTCTGAAGACTTCAAAAGGGGAAAGGTAGGGAAGGGAGAGAAGGGTGAGCGTTAAAAAATCATCTATTGGGTACAATATTTAATACTTGGGTGATGGGTATGTCAGAGGAGTGTGAACCAGAGCAACTCCATCTTACACAGGAGCTGAGTTATATTAGGCTGAAGCCTACTGGCCTGCATTCCGGGATGGTTAAGTCATTCTAAGTCACAGGATGAGATAAGAGGTCAGCACAAAATACAGCTCATGAAGACCTTGCTGATAAAACAGTTTGCAGTGAAGGAGCTGGCCAAAAGTCACCAAAACCAAAATGGCTCTGAGAATGACCTGTGGCCATCCTCACTGCTACATTCTCCCCAGCACCTTGACAGTTTACAAATGCCATGGCAACGTCTGGAAGCTACCTCATATGGTCTTAAAAGGGGGGATATGAATAATCCACAGCTTGTTTAGTATATCATCAAGAAATAACCATAAAAAGGGGCAATCAGCAGCCCTCAGGGCTGCTCTGTCTGTGGAATAGCCATTCTTTTATTCCTTTACTGTTTTAACAAACTTGGGTTCACTTTGCACTGTGGACTTGCACTGAATTATTTATTGCACAAGAAATAATTCAGACCTCTCTTGGGGTCTGAATCGGGACCCCTTCTCAGTGACAGGTACGCTGCAAGTCAATGATTACAGAAATTGCAAAGTGTATTTTGTGTGTCAGGCTTTGTTCTAAGTATTTTATTGTGCTTCTGTTTCCATGTCAATACTGAGGCATTTGTTTCATAGATTACCTTGGTCCAGATGGACTTTCTCAACAAGACTTTTTCAACAAAAAGGATAAAACTCTGTAAAACATTTGATGAGGTTATTCTGGGTCAAATATGAAAACTATGACACATGACACAGCTTCAGGGGGTCCTGAGAACATGTGCCCAAGGTTGTTGAGATACAGCTTGGTTTCATAAGCTTCAGAGAGACAGAGGATGCGGAGAAATAGGAACACTTTTACACTGCTGGTGGGAGTGTAAATTAGTTCAACCATTGTGGAAGACAGTGTGGCGATTCCTCAAGGACCTAGAAATAGAAATTCCATTTGACCCAGCAATCCCATTACTAGGTATATATCCAAAGGACTATAAATCGTTA
>CM052658.1:98720766-98762124 GCA_028533165.1 Leontopithecus rosalia
TGGATGAATCTGGAGAACATCATTCTCAACAAACTGACACAAGAACAAAAAATGAAATACCGCATATTCTCACTCATAGGCGGGTGATGAAAAATGAGAACACATGGACACAGGGAAGGGAGTACTACACACTGGGGTCTACTGGGGGGAATAGGGGAGGGACAGCGAGGGCGGGGAGCGGGGGAGGGATAGCCTGGGGAGAAATGCCAAATGTGGGTGAAGGGGAAGAAGGCAGCAAAACACACTGCCATGTGTGTACCTATGCAACTATCTTGCATGTTCTGCACATGTACCCCAAAACCTAAAATGAAATTAAAAAAAAAAAACTGGCCTTTGTTTTTATTTGACCCCTATGAGCTTTCTCTCTTACAATCATCACGGGAGTGTGACAAAAGAGTTAAAAAAACTTCCTCATTGGGCGGCACTCTGAGAGATGTTGTTGGTGTGGGATAATAGATGAGCCAAGGTTCTCTAGAGAAACAGAACCAATAGGATAGGCATATCCAAAGAAAGAGATTTATTTTAAGCAATTGGCCTATGTGATTGTAGAGACTGAACGGTTCTAGTATGAAGACTGACAGTCAGTGGCCCGGGACAGCCCGTGGTGTGGTTGTCACTTGAAGGCTATCTGCTAGAGAATTCCCTCTGCTCAGGAGACCGGCCTTTCTGTTCTATTTAGGTCCTCAACTAATTGGATGAGGCCCTCCCACATTAAAGAGAAGAATCCGCTTTAACCCAGAGTCTGCTGATTTAAATGTTAATCTTATCCAAAAACACTTTCCAAGTTGACACATAAAATTAACCTCACAAATCCACCCCTTGGCAATGTGGCACCCAGATGCATCTCCTTAAACCATGCTTAATCTCCAAATGAAAACAGTAACCATGTCATACCTGCACCTAAGGCAATACAACTGTAAGGGTAGCCTAGAGAAAGGAGAACAGACCCAAAGTCAGGCAAGCAAGTTTTATTAAGCTGCGGGGCTGCTCTGTAACAATCAGAGGAGGCAGCCCTGAGCTTACAAAGTCAGGAGTTTAAATGGGGTGAGAGGGGCATAAGGGGGCTTTAGTACTGGGGTAATCTATCCGCTGGTAACAGGCACGGAGACAGTTTTTTAACTTGTAACAGACCTACAATACATTATCCTGTATTTTGGGGGTGGCAGTCTTTTTAAAAAAGAGAGAAACCAAGAGTTTTTTACAGCTATGTGTCAAACAGGAATTTCAGATTAGGGGTAGTTTTAACGACTTCCACCTGTCAATTTCTTTTCTTTCTTTTTTTTTTTGAGACAGAGTCTCGCTTTGTTGACAGGCGCCAGGCTGGAGTGCAGTGGCGCAGTCTGCAACCTCCGCCTCCCACGTTCAAGCAATTCACCTGCCTCAGCCTCCCGAGTAGCTGGGACTACAGGTGTGCACCACCACCCCCAGCTAATTTTTTTTTGTATGTTTAGTAGAGACAGGTTTTCACTATGTCGGCCAAGATGGTCTCCATCTCTTGACCACGTGATCCGCCCGTCTCGGCCTCCCAAAGTGCTGGGATTACAGGCCGCACCCGGCCCCACCTGCCATTTTCACAGTAATAGTCCCCATTTCAAAGATCGCAGAACAATGTGGAGATTCTGCACGTTGTTAAATCTGTCTATTCTAATTATGCATTCTGGAACTTCGGAGGTAAAGTGTGGGTTTGGAGGCACCCTGGGAGCACTGTGAGATGGAACCTAACTAATAATATGTTGACCTCTGTAAGCCCCTCCTGTGATTGGAGGGCCACATGATGTTTTGTCTCTCCTAGAATAGTGTCAGTTCAAACCCAGTGTTTTAATATAATGTTTCTATAATTTAAAAACTTTATGTAAAGAACAAAGATTCCTATGTTTTCTCCCTCATTTTCTAAAACAGAAATTATAACTGATGTTGTATACCTCTCGGAGAATAAAGAAAGAAATTGCATCAGGTTCAACCTCTCTCAGGAAATGGAGATTAGTTATTTCAGAAACAAAATCAAAAACGTAACTTTTCTGGTCACTAAGCAGCCTACTAAGAATGTTTAGGAATAGGAATGTGAAAAAGCAGAATACATGAATATAGATTTGTGCTTGAAAGTGACAGAGTGGTGAGACAGGAGCTGTGAGGGGACTGCAGGCACAGAGGGAGGTGACACCACAGCCTGGCAGCACATTGCCCCTGTGGGGAAGCTCTGGAGGCAAGGATTAAGCTCAGAAGTGGGCGATGGGGTTCTTTTCCAACCGCAAATCTCATGGATAGCACGATGACTTCTAATCCCAAATCACATAAACTTTCTACCAACAGTATAGTTAAACACTTTGAAATTCAGTGCATTACCTAGATTCATAGTTTTATTTCAGAGTGCTGCTTCACATAACTGGTGATTAAGTATAATCTTTCCAAGAGACAGGAATCTGACAGAGATTTAAAAAAGTATTAGTAAAAGGATCTGGGAGAATTCCTATAGCAGAGTGGCTGGGTGGCTGTGGGGATGGAAGCAAATTATTTTAGTTTTGGGGGACCCTCATTTCTCAAAAGTGAAATTTTGTTTTTGGTAGAAAAACACTTCTACAGTAAGCTCTGGGATTTATAAATGCCTAATAGCACTATCACTAAATTATATTTAAGTTATATTTAAATGCATTTCTCAAAAGTGAAATTTTGTTTTTGGTAGAAAAACACTTCTACAGTAAGCTCTGGGATTTATAAATGCCTAATAGCACTATCACTAAATTATATTTAAGTTATATTTAAATGTTTCAGGCTTTTGTTAATATACGTCTAAAACCTAAAAGTTGAAAGTGTCACTGAAGATCAAGTAGTCCAAAGGCTTACCTTTCTTTGAATTTAGCTAACAGCATCTCTGACAATGGCGACTGAGCGGGGAATTTGTAGTTACCAACAACCCCGTTGCAAAGAAGCTGTGATCTCTTAATGAGGAGGTTCCCAACCTCTTGTGTAAATCAACTCATCTGTGCAACACAGTCAATTTACAGGCCCTGAGTCCCCCCTACATTGGCTGAATAGCCAGGAGAAAAGACTGGAGCAATTCCTTTTTTGTGGTGTTTTTGTTCCTGACAATTTTTATTTATTTAAGATACTCTGTTTTTTAAAAGATTAGGTTCACAGCAAAATTGAGAGGCAGGTATAGAGATTTCTTGTATACTCCCTGCTCCCACTCATGCATAGCCCCTCCCTTAGCAACATTCCCACCAGAATGGTACCTTTGTTACAGTCAGTGAACCCACAGTGATGCTCCATCATCACCAGAATCCGTAGGATTCATCAGGCTCCACTTTTGGTGCTGTACATTTCATGGGTTTTGGGAATGTGTCATGACACGTATCCACCAAGGTGGCCTCCCACAGAGTGGTTCCACTGCCCTGAAAGTCCTCTGTGTCCACAAAAAGATGCTTTACAATCTTTTTACTGTCTGCATAGTTTTTTATTTTCCAGAATGTCAGTTTTTATTTTCCAACCATCCAATGTACCTTTTCAGACAGGTTTCTTTCACTTTATAACATGCACTTAAGGTTCCTCCATGTTTTTTCATGGCTAGATGACCTGTGTTGGTTCCTTTTGATTAAACTGCATCTGTGATTCTGGTGTACACTGAAGACTGTACCACTGGACATTGTCACAGGATTACAGTAAGCTAGATAGTGCAGAAGTGGGACTGCGTTTTGTTTGTTTTGAAGAGGGCAAGGATACGCTTGCACAACACGAGCTCCTCCACACTTAGACATTAAAAAGGGCGTTCGAAGGAGCAGACACAACCCTTCTACCGCTGCTGGCCATTCTAGTCCCATTTTTATTATCATAAAGCCAAGGGTAGGAATGAAAATAGTTTCATTTACTTGGGAAATGTAAAATGTTAAATTATTTTTTAATAATTCCCTGGTGAACTCACTGAGGAATAAGGAAGGTCAGAGAAACAAAAAGGATTTTGTAATTAAAATAAGTTTCTTTGCTCACACAATCACTTCTATTTAATGTTAGCTATGTGTCTGGCAAAGCTCTGTTTATTGTGGAAACGAAAGGGATGAGGACAAGAAGTTTCCTGAGAATGTAAGTTCCAGATAGAAAAGGTGGACAGGTAAATGTGCAAAATGAGTTTAAGTAGTGAAAACTGCTATGAGGAATGCAACAGAACCAGAGTGCCTGGGGATAAAGTTAAGGGTCTGTGGAAACTAGGAGGGCCAGGAAGACACCAGGAAGGTGTCTAAGGGGAGCTAGTAGGAAGGTCTCTGTGTGCTGTGGGAAGAGCGTTTAGCAGAATCTATAACACAGTAGTAACAACCACGAAGAGGCCAAACACCGTATTGCAAAGCAGTAAGATGGAGTGTTTATTGGGGTCTTGGGAACTGCAATTTAGTATTCACAGATGTGACTGGAAGCCAAATTGTGTTCCAAAAAAAAAAAAAAGGTGGGGGATATAGGGATTTTTACAAGGATGCTGGGGTGGTCAATCATGGTTGCTGTTCAGGAGTTGCAGACCTGGAGAGATTTAGCTGCTTCCTAGGATATTGCAGGTGTAGTAATTTTGGCCAGTTCAAAGGTTCCAGGCAAGTTCCTGTTTTGTCAGGTTGTAGGTTGTGCAGGGAGTCCTCTTTAGAAGGGATTCCCACTTCATTCTAGAGCTCTGACCCAGAGTGGTGCTGTTTTGTAAATCACATTTCACAACAGAAAAGATGGAGTTATTGAGAAGATTACAAAATAGGGCAAGTGGTAGAAGAGGTCAGAGGGGAGGTGGGCGCAAATCACATGTCTTTTAGGTTATTCTAAGCAAAAGTGGATTGGATTTTATCTTTAATTATCACTCTTCTCCAAGGTAAAGATTGAACTGAAGGTGGGGAAATAATGAAATAGTACAAGTAGAAAAACCTTTTAAGAGGCTGTTCCTTGGTTCACAGGTCTTATTGATGAAGTTGTGAAGCAACAGAGGTAGCAGAGGCTGATACATCAATCTCAAATCTCGGTTACCTTGAGCTTGTTCATATTGTGTATGTGTTTCCTATACTTACCCATTTCCCACTTCATTGTGCCACATTTACAAACTATTGAAATTAACGTTTTTGGCATATGTCCTATCCCACCTTTTTATACTCTATACCTCTCTTACCTAACTCAATATGTATACAAATCACTATGGGACTTAATAAATTATAATTCCATAAATCATATCTAAATTTGATTAAACTTCTAAAATTTACACAATCTTGAGAAAATCTTTGTGTTTTATCTCACTGTTGAGTATATGGAATAATTTATTAACATCATTTACAGTTTAGTAATGGATATGGTTTGGCTCTGTGTCCCCATCCAAATCTCACCTTGAATTGTAGTTTTCATAATTCCACATGTTGAGGAAGGGGCCTGGTGGGAGATAATTAAATCATGGGGGCAGTTTCCCCCATGCTGTTCTCATGATAATGAATGCGTCTTATGAGATTTGATGGTTTTAACTGTCTGGCATTTCCCCTGCTGGTACTCATTCTTTCTCCTGCTCCCTTGTGAAGAGGTGCCTTCAGCCATGATTGTAAGTCTCCTGACATCTCCTCAGCCATGTGGAACTATGAGTCAATAAAATCTATTTTTTTTAAATAAATTACCTAGTCTCAGGTATTTCCTTATAGCAGCATGAGAATGGACTGATAGAGTAAATTCATACCAGAAGTATTGGTGCACTCCTATAAAGATAGCATGAGAATGGAATAATACAGTACATTCATACCAGAAGTATTAGTATACTTCTATAAAGACATTTGAAAATGTGGAAGTGACTTTGGAACTGGGTAACAGGCATAGGCTGGAACCCTTTGGAGGACTCAGAACAAGGCAGGAAAGTGTAGGAATCTTTGGAATTTCCTAGAGACTTGTTGAATGGCATTGACCAAAATGCTGATAGTTATATGGACAATACAGTTCAGGCTGAGGTGGTCTCAGATGGAGGTGAGAAACTTCTTGAGAACTGGGGCAAAGGTGACTCTTTTTATGTTTTAGCAAGAGACTTGTGGCATTTTGCCCCTGTCTTGGAGATATGTGAAACTTTGAACTTGAGAGAGCAGATCTGGGGAGTCTGATTGAAGAAATTTCTAAGTAGAAAAGTGTTCAAGAGGAATAAAAAAGTTTGGAAAATTTGCAGACTGATGATGAAACAGAAAAGAAAAATCCATTTTCTCCCTAATTTTCTGGGGAGAAATTAAAGCCTCCTGCAGAAATTTGCATAAGTAACAAGAAGCTACATGTTAATCACCAAGACAATGGGGAAAATGTCTCCAGGCCATGTCAGAGATCTTCAGGGCAGCCCCTGCCATCACAGGTCTGATGGCCTAGGAGGAAAGAATGGTTCCCTGAACTGGACCTGGGGCTCATCTGTTATGTGCACCCTGCAATCCAGCCACTCTAGCCATGGCTAAAAGGAACCAAGGTAACATTTGGGCCATGGCTTTGGAGGGTGCAAGCCCCAAGCCTTGGCAGCTACCACATGCTGTTGATCCTGCAGGTGCACAGAGGTCAAGAATCAAGATTTGTGAATCTCTGCCTAGATTTCAGTGGATGTATGGAAATACCTGGATAACCAGGAAGAAATTTGCAGCATAAATGGAGCCCTCATAAAGAACTTCTACTAGGGCAGTACAGAAGAGAAATATGGGGTTGGAGGCCCCACACAGAGTACCCAGTGGGGCACTGCCTAGTGGAGCCATGAGAAGCAGGCCAACATCCTCCAGGCCTCAGAATGGTAGATCCGCTGACAGATTGCACCACACACCTGGAAAAGCCACAGGCACTCAATGTCAGCTCATGAAAGCAGCTGGGAAACGAAGTATACCCTGCAGAGGCACAGAGGTGGAGCTGCCCAAGGCCATGGGAGCACACCTTTTGCATCAGTGTGACCTGGATGTGAGGCATGGGGTCGAAGGAGATCATTTTGGAATTTTAAGGTTTAATGACTGCCCAGTTTGATTTCAGATATGAATGGTCCCTGTAGCCTCTTTGTTTTAGCCAATTTCTCCCATTTGGAATGGGTGTATTTACCCAATGTCCATGTCTAGGAAGTAATTAACTTGTCTTTGATTTACAGACTCATAGGCAGAAGGGACTTGCCTTATTTCAGATAAGACTTTGACTTTTGGGTTAAATGAGTTAAGATTTTAGGGGACTGTTGGAAGGGCATGATTGTGTTGTGAAATATGAGGACATGAGATTTGGGAAGGGCCAAGGGCAGAATGATCTGGTTTGGCTCTGTGACTGTACCCCCCAAATCTCATCTTAAATTGTAGTTTCCATAATCCCCATGTGTCATGGGAGGGACCCTCTGAGTGATAATTGAATCATGAAGGTGGTTTCCCCCATGCTGTTCTTGTGATAATGAGTGTGTGTTATGAGATCTGATGGTTTTACAACTGTCTTACATTTTCCCTGCTGGCACTCATTCTCTATCCTACTGCCCTGTGAAGAGGTGCCTTCTGTCTTGATTGAAGGTTGCTTGAGGCCTCTCCAGCCATGCAGAACTATGAGTCAAGTAAACCTTTTCCTTTATAAATTACCCAGTCTCAAGTATTTCATTATAGCATCATGAGAATAGACTAATACAATAAAAAACCATCAGATGTTCAGAAAGCAGTTTGGCAAACTATTGTTTAACTTAAATTGATTTTGAAATCCAAATTAGCTACTCAAATGAGTTATAAATAAAATTAATTTGGAGATATTTCAAAGTTGGGTCAGGTGATTATAATGTGGTACTTCAATGATCTGAATTTAATTATCAAAATATTTTACTGAGACAGGAAAAAGAGACAGGAAGTAGAGACAACGTATTTTACCCCATGCAAATGGCTGCTTCTAAGAACAAGAAGTTTTGAGCACTCATAGAAAAGCAGTGCACTGCATATATTACTCCAGTGAGTCAAGGGAACAGCTGGGAGAAGCGATTGTATAGTAGTCCATATGTGACACTGGCCACAGTACAGCCTAATTTATTTATTACCTCATTATATTTTTTACTATACAATTAACTCAGGCACATTACAAAGCATGTAAAAAATGTGTAACAGTACAAAGGAGGAAAATACTACCTATATTCTCAGTACTGAAAGAAGATATTCATTAGTATTTTGAGATACTGATTTCTGAAAATTAATTTTACCTAGACCAATATTGGTTTAGTAGCCCTTCTTCTTCCCCTTCCCCTTCTTCTTCTTCTTCTTCTTCTTCTTCTTCTTCTTCTTCTTCTTCTTCTTCTTCTTTTTCTTCTTCTTCCATTTCTCCTTCTTCTTCTTCTTCTTCTTCTTCTTCTTCTTCTTCTTCTTCTTCTTCTTCTTCTTCTTCTTCTTCTTCTTCTTCTTCTTCTTCTCTTCTTCCTCCTCTTCTTCATGTTGGGAGATTGAGCAGCTTACATCACTTTATCCTTCTATACATAAATTTGCATCTCATTTATTTCTTGTTTTATTTTATTTTGTTCTAACCATTGAGCAAACTCAATTTCTTTTACTGTACTGTCACGGTATACTTCTGACACAAGAGATGGTGGAATTTCTCCCCACCGACAAACAAGCAAGCAATGCTGCAGCAGACATCGGCTTCATGCCCTCTAATTCAGTTAAATTCTGACACTATCTATCTGGAGACAAAATTAGATTGCAAAGATTGAAGACTCAGTCCTACAAGGCAGCCCCATTTCTGATGCCAATCAAAAGCCTCAAGTCATTTTTCCTGTGCTTTGGACCAGCGTGCTATAAATTCCCATAACATCTTGGGTTCAATTTATTTGCTAGAGTGACTCACAGGATTCAGGTAAACACTTAAGTTTAAAGATTTATTACGAATGATGTATTAAAGGATAAAAACAAACAAACAGATGAAGAGAATGATAGGGCAAGGTCTGGAAGGGCCCCAAGCACAAAAATATCTCTCCCTGTGGAGTTGGGGTGCACCTCCCTCTTGGCATGTTCATGTGTTCTAACCCACTGTCCTGAAAGCCCCCACATGTTCAGCAGACTCCTTAAACCCTGCCACTTTCTGATTTTCATTGCCTTACATCGCTTACATAGGCCTGATTGATATCAGCAGCTACTGGAGATCAACTTAACCTTTACCTCCTCTACCCTCCTTGGAGATTGGGGGCAGGATGAAAATTCCAATCCTCAAATCTCATTGCTGGTTCCCCTGGCAATCAGCCCCCATACTGAGGCTACCCAGAAGCCCCCCATCAGCCAATTTATTAGCATACAAAAAAACACTTCACTTTAAAGATTTCAGGAATATTAGGAGTTAAATGACAAGAAACATACCACATGCGTATTTCACAACTATAAAAAGGTAAAAATTTTTGATATGTTAAATTTCTTTGAAAATATTATTTCTATATGTTCTAAAATATCTCAGTCTATATAAGCATAGAAAATTACTCAACAATATTTTTTTCAACATTGGACGTCTGAACTTTCATGAGATTTGCAAGGAAACAAACAGTCCCTGTGCACGTGGTGCTGCCTCGGCTGCCTCCTGCTCACCCCAGACCCAGCGCCTGCTATCCTGGTTCCTGCCCAACTCACCTCATTTAGTGTCTCTGACAAAACCAGCCTTGTGGAATTTGCAAGAGAGCTAACTTATCATGATTTGAATCTGGTTGCAAAAGCTATCAGGTATGCTGGTCTGGCAGTAAGAGATGTCTCTGAGTTGATAGGATTTCCTGAAATGTTGGGGGACATGTGAAAACTCTGTATCCTGCAGTCCATGCTGGAATCCTGGCTCTTAATATCCCAGAAGATAATGCTGACATGTCCAGACTTGATTTCAATCTTATTAGAGTTGTTGACTGCAATTTCTATCCGTTTGTGAAAACAGTGGCTTCTCCAGGTGTAACTGTTGAGGAGTCTGTGGAGCAAATTTACATAGGTGGAGTAACCTTACTGAGAGCTGCAGCCAAAACCACACTTGAGTGACAGCGGTGTGTAAACCAGAGGACTCTGTGGCAGTGTCCACAGAGATGCAGAGCTCTGGGAGTAAAAACACCTCCTTGGAGACTAGAGACCAGACAGCCTTGAAGGTATTCACTCATACAGCATAATACAATGAAGCAATTTCAGATTATTTTGGGAAACAGTACAGCAAAGACATATCTCAGATGCTCTTTCAGTATGTAATGAACCCTCATCAGACCCTTACCCAGCTGTACGCACTGAAACCAACCTTCTCATCACAGTTCTAAATAGAACCCCTGGATTTATAAACGTGTGCGATGCTTTGACTGACTGGCAGGTGAAGGAAATCAAAGGTGTTAAGTATTCCAGCCCCTGCCTCTTTCAAACATGTCAGCCCAGCAGATGCTGCTCTTGGAATTCCACTCCATGAAGATGAGGCCGGAGTCTGCATGGCCTATGATCTCCATAAAACACTTAAAAACACCCATCTCAACAGCATATGCAAGAGCAAGAGGGGCTGATAGAATGTCTTCATTTGGCGATTTTGTTGCATTGTCTGATGTTTACTATGTACCAACTGCAAAAATTATTTCCAGAGAAGTATCTGATGTTATAATTGTCCCAAGATATGAAGAAGTCTTGATAATATTTTCCAAAAAGAAAAATGAAAATTACTGTGTTCTTCAGATGGACCAGTCTTATGAACCAGATTAAAATGAAGTTCAAACTCTCTTCGATCTTCATTTAAGCCAGAAGAGAAATAATGGTGTCGTCAACAAGTCATTATTTAGCAATTTTGTTACCAAAAATAAAGATCTTCCAGAGTCTGCCCTCCGAGATCTCACTGTAGCCACCATTGCTGTCAAGTACATTCAATCCACCTCTGTGTGCCACACCAGGAACGGGCAGGTTATCGGCATTGGAGCAGGGCAGCAGTCTCATATACACTGCACTCCCCTTACAGGAAATAAGGCAACTATTGGTGGCTTAGACACCATCCACGAGTGCTTTAGATGAAGTTCAAAATGGGAGTGAAGAGAGCAGAAATCTCCAATCCCATCGATCAAGATGTGACTGGAACCACTGGCGAAGATGAATATTTGACAAAGTGGAAGGCTCTGTTTAAGGAAGTCCCTGAATTACTAACTGAGGCAAAGCAGAAAGAATGGGTTGACAAACTGACTGAAGTTTCTGTCAGCTCTGATGCCTTCTTCCCTTTCAAAGATAGTGTAGACAGAGCTAAAAGGAGTGGTGTGGTATACGCCATGGCTCTCTCCGGTTCTGCTGCTGACAAAGTTGTGATTGAAGACTGCAACGAACTGGGAATCGTCCTCACTCATACAAACCTTTGGCTCTTTCACGACGGATTTTACCACATGCTGTTTTCTGGTTTGCTCGTGTGTAGGTGGAACAGTCATGTATGAAACTTTAAGATTAACTTTAAAAAAAGTACATCTTAATCACTGGCAAAAAAAGAAACAAACAAATAAATCTGACCCACACACAAGAAAAAAGCAGGCAACAGAAACTGCCTGTGAGAATGATGACATGTCAGATGTAACAACAGAAAAATACTTCAGATAGTTATTAAAAATGTGTTCAAAGAACTAAAGAAGCCATGCCTAATAAAGTAAAGGAAGTTACAATGATGACCATGTCTCATCAAATAAGGAGCATCAATAAAAGAACATAAATTATAAAAAAGAAGTAAATGGAAATTTTTACTTGAAAACTACCACAATGAAATAAAAAATTCCCTAGAGGGGCTCAGCAGTATATTTGAATGAGTAGAATAAAGAATTAGTGCACCTAAATATATATTGATCAAGATTATACAATCTGAAGGACACAAAGCATAAAGAATGAAGAAAAATAAATGGCACTTCACAGAAAATTGGAATGCTTTTAAAAGTACTAACATGCATAATATAACATGCATTTAATAACATGCAATGCCAGAAAAGAGAATAGATAGAAGTGAATATTTCCAAAGAAATATTATAATAGCTGAAAAGTTTCAAATTTGATTTTAAAAACATGAATCTAAACATTCAAGAAGCTCAACAAACTCTAGGTAAATTTAAAAAGATGCATAGATAAATTACAACAAAAATACTAAAAGTTAATTACAAGAAGATATTCTTAAAACCAGTAAGAAAAAATAACTCATCACTAATAAGGTAGCCCCACTAAGACTAATAGCTTGATTCTTGATCAGAAACAACATAGGCCAGAAGGCAAAGATAGCTTAAGACCCATTTATGCCTAGTGTCCAATTATTGGAACACTGAACACTAAGCATGTGAGATTTATTTATATCCTACTGCTTAAAATCATTGCTGAGGTCTGCTTTTTCAAATTCAAAAAATTGAAATCTCAGGCATAGAAAGGAATTTTTAAAAATCCTGCCTATTCAGAATCCTAAATCCAGAAATCTTCCAAATATGCTGATGAAATAAAGATAAGCAAAAACTGAGATAATTCTTGTGAGCAGACATACCTTACAAGAAATATTAAAGAAAGTTCTTCATAATGAAAGCAAAGGACTCCCAACAGTGATTTGAAACTGCATTTTTTAGAAAGAGAACTGGTAAAAGTAACTATGTAATTATAAAAAGTGATAAAATGCAGATTTCTTTCTCCTTTCTTATCTTACCTGATTTAAAAAACAATATACAAAATAATATACATATTATATTGTTTTGACATATACCATTAGAAATGTTATTTGCCAATAACAGAGCAAAGTTGGGGTCAAGTCTATATTGAGCTAAGTAAATGAGCCCAAAGGGTAATTTGAACTCAAGGGAACAAATGAAAAGAAACAGAAATGTTAGTTACTAAAGTTAATATAACATCTTTAAATACATACTTGCTCTCCTTTCTTTTCCCAGCTTCCCTAAAAGATATATAACTATATAAACTAATAATTATGAAAATGTATGTTTGGGTTTGTGACATATATAGTTGTAATATGTATAATAATAATGCCACTTGCAAAAAAGAAAAGGTGAATATAGCTGTATAGGAATAACATATTCACATTAAGTTGAAATTAAGATATTATCAATGTGAAGCAGATACTGAAAAGTTAAAAGGTATATGCTAAACTCTAGTAAAACCACTAAAGAAATAAACATCCACATTCAGTTAAAAACTAATTAAAATCATACATTAGAAAAATACACTTAATGCAAGAACATTCAGTAACTGAAGAATAGAGAAACAAGACTGTCATGAGACACACAGCAAACAAAAAGTAAAACGGCAGATGTAAATTCAACTACTTGTATAACAATACAAAATGAAAATGAATAAGGAAACCCATTCAAAAAGTGGAATCTGTCAAATGGAATAAAAAGAAAAAAAAATCAAACTACAAAAGAACAAGATCTAATTATATGTTTTATCCAGAAGACACAACTTCAGATTCAAAGATACAAAGAAGCTGAGAGAAAAAGAATGGAAAAAAAATATATCACACCCACAACCATAAGAAAGCTGGAGTGGCTATGCTGATATCACACAAAATAGATGAGAAAACAACAAAAAATGTGACTAGCTAGAGGGGTATTTTATGATAATAAAAAGGTTCAAGATATAACGAAGCAGATATGCACCTAAAACTGGATCTCCAAAATGCATAAGGCAAACTGACAGAAACAAAGAAGGAAGGAGAAACAGACAATGCAACAATAGTTGAAGACTTCAAACTTTACGTTCAAAATTAGATTGTCAAGTATGCAGAATTTCAACAAGGTGACAATATAAACCTACTAGACCTAAATCTACAAAACACTCCACCCAACAAATGTACAATATAGATTCTTTTCAAATGCACGTGGAACTTTTTGCATGGTAGATCATGTGCTAGACCATTAAAAAAATACATTTAAAATAATGATAATAAAACAACGTCTGTTCTCTGACCATGGTGAAATGAAATTATCAACCAAAAACAGGAAAACAAATTTCAAAACATAAACATGTAGACATTAAACAGAACACTCTGAATACACTGTAATTTTAAATAAAGATAATTAAGAAATATTTTCAAAAGAGTGAAAAGGAATATACAACGTACCATAACTTCAGATGACACGATCTTATATCTTGTACATGGCAAATCCTAAGAAATGAACTAAAACATTTAGAACTAATAAACAAGTTCAGCAAGTATGCAAGAAACAAGATTAATAACAAAAATCAATTATATTTCTATATACCTGCAGTGAAAAATTTGAAAACTAAGAAAATAATTGCATTTACAATGGCATAAAAGAGAAATATAATTAGAAACAATTTTAACAAAATAATCTCAAATTGTTATTTTTTAAAACTATAAAACATTGTTGGAAGAAATTTAAGATCGGAACAAATAGAAATGCCTCTTCTATTCATGAATCAGAAGACTCAGTATTGTTAAAATGATAGTACTCCCCAAATTATCTACAGATTCAATGAAATTTCTTTTAGAATCGGAGCTTGTTTCTTTGTAGAAATTGACAAGCTGCTCCTAAAATTCCTATTAACTCAAGGGATCCAGGAATGCCATTAAAAGTCTCGAAACCTACTGAATCTACTCAAAGAAGTAAGAGGTGCCAGACTCACACTTTTTGATTTTAAAACAAAGCAACTATCATGAGACTATTGTGGTACCAGCCTAAGTATCCCAACAGAGCAATACAACAGAATTGAGAGTCAGAAGTAAACCCCGATCCATGGTCAATAGACATTTTAAGAAGGTAACAAGAACATTAAATGGGAAAAAATAGTGTTTTCCACAAATTATGCTGAGACAATTGGAAAAAGTCATATGAAATCAGAAGCTTGCCTCATACACTATACTAATATAGCCTCAAAATGGATTGATGGTCTAAATATAAAAGCTCAAAAGTATGAGAATTTTAGATGAATAATTAGGGATAAATTTTTATGTACTTAGATTTGGTGATGCAGTCTTAGATATACCAAAAGCATAATTTAACAAGAAGTAAGTAATTAAATTAGAGTTTATTAAAATGAAAAACCTCTGTGCCTCAAGGAACACTATCAAGAAAATTAAAAAGTCAACCCACAGAATGGATGAAAATATCTGATAAGAAACTTGTATATATAAAATACATATGCATAAAATATATGTATTTATGAACACAGACATACATAGGTATATATGTAAATTCTTTCAACTCAATAGTTAAAAGGCAAATGAGTAATTAAAAAGAAAATGGGCAAAGGATCTGAATAGCTGGTTCTCCAAAATAATGTATCCAAATGACCAATAAACACAGAAAAAGATGCTAGAATTATTAGTATCAAAAAAATGCAACCCCACAGTAAAACTGAACTGAAAAGGAAGAAGGAGAGAATGGAATCACCTTGAAATCTTTGGCTTAATCATTTATTTTTCATATCATACCCACTAGGATGGCTAGGATCAAAAAGTCAGATATCTGTAAATGTCGGTGCACATGTAGAGAAATCGTAGCCCTCATACATTTCTGAGAGGAATGTAAAATGTTGTAGCCATTTTGGAAAAACGTTTTACACTCCATGAATGGTCAAGCATAGAGTTACATTGTAATCCAGCAATTCCATTTTTATGCAGGTTTCCAAGAGAAAAGAAGACAAATGTCCACAAAAAATTTACACATAGATATTTATAGCAGCATTATTCTTAACAACCAAAAAGTAGGAAAGACCCAGATGTCTACAAACTAAAGAATGGATAAACAAAATGTGATAAAACCATACAATAGAATATCATTCAGTTATTTAAAGTAATGAAATACTGATCCGTGCTATAATGTGAATAAGCTTTAAAAACAGTGTGCTAAGTAAAAGCTGTAAAATACAGATTTTTATATAGTTCCATTCACATTAAATGTCCAGAACAGGAAAATCTGTAGTGACAGGAAGCAGATTAGTAGTTACTTAAGACTTGGAAAACAAGTGAATAGGGAAGTGATAATATAAACAGATTTCTTTAAGAGGTAATAAAAAATTCTGAAATTGATTTTTAAAAAATTTCACAACTAATAAATTATTGGGTTTTTTAAAGTTCACAACTGTGTGAACTAAAAAAAGTTTAACTTCACATTTTAACTGGGTAAATTTTATGATGTTTGAATTATATATCAATAAAACTGTAACCAGAAAAAGAGAAATCTCTTAAATATGCAAAATGAATGACTATAATGGGAAAATTGAATTAAAAAGGAAGAAGTCGAAAATGGAATCATCTTGAAGTCTTTGGCTTAATCATTTATTTTTCATTACCATTACTGCCTATGATTTTAACAAAGTCAAGATTGCATTTTTTTATTTCTATTTGCAAAATCTAGCACAATGACTAATGTACTGATAGAATAAACATGAGTATCGAAATCAGATGCTACAGAATCATGATTACTCAAGAGTTTATTTCTATCAAAATTAGCTTATAGCAAGGGATTGCTGGCTGTGTCCTATTCTGCATCCACTCTAAAGGAAAGCCTCTCATCGATCTCAATAATGAGGGGCAACCCTGAGGGAAGGTTTACTGTTGTCCTTACACCTTATTTGCTATCATAGGTTGAGTCTAACCTACCACTTAACAGAGTGACTTGCGTATGATAAACATTTCCTGGTATTTACTAAGTGGATGGATCAACTACCACAGAAAAACAAATGTTAATATATTCTTGATTTCTTGCACATGCAGGAGAAAAGAGGCATCTCCTGTTTTCCCTTTAATCGAGAATATAAAGATTGACAAACAATGAGTAACTTCACTTTTTTTTTTTTGAGAATGGAGTTTCACTCTTTTCACCCAGGATGGAATGTGGCTCACTGCAATCTCCACCTCCTGGTTTCAAATGCTTCTCATGCCTCAACCTCCTGACTAGCTGGCATTACAGGCACCTGCCACCAAGCCTGACTAATTTTTATATTTTTCATGGAGATGAGGTTTCACCATGTTGTCCAGGCTGGTCTTGAACTCCTGACCTCAGGTGATCCACCCACCTTGGCGTCCCAAAGTGCTGGGATTACAGGCATGAGCCTCTGCGCCCGGCCCTTCACCTTTAAATAGGGCCATCATCCATCAAAGAAAGGCTGTGTTTCCATTTTGAATGTGATAGCCTAAAATGCCATTAGCCTATATAAAATTCTATTAGTCTATTCTCTGGTCTAATTAAATTTCATTTACTAAGCATTGAACAATAGGACCATTTATTCCCCCTAAGAATCATTTACTGATGATCCCCCAAATGATCACTTTTTCCCATCTCTCCTTCTTCTATGAGAAAGGATATATAGGCATCCAGACATCACTGAGTTATTGGGTAATCACTGTCCTGTGATGTTTCCCCTGTGCATATTAAATAAATTTGTATGCCTTTTTCTCCTATGAATCTACCTATTGTAAGTTCACTTTTAGCTAACCTTCAAAATAGGATGGTGGGAAAGCTTTATCCCTTTCCCTTACAAATCACATCATTTTCATTCTGTCTTCGTATCCAGTTGTGCTTTGTGGCTGTCATTTGTTGATTTGGTTTTAACATTCTTTCAAACTATTGATACATAGGGAATATGCAAGAACCTAAGGCATGTTTTTTCTCATAGTTTGGCTCATTTATATTTCGTTGATTTTTGGACCCAAATTTAACATTATTTGCCATCTAATTTTATTTGCCTTGGCAGATTTTTTTTTAACACTTCCAGTGTCAACTTTTCTGACTTGTCAGGATATCTCAGAGCTGAATGAGATTTACCAAGTACAGAAACAAAAAAGATGCCTGAGATAGTTATGGTGAGTTCATGCATGGCTGAAGAAAATTGCATGAAATTTTGTATCAAATATTTCACAATTGTAGAGTTCGACATTTAATAAATCAATTTTTAGATGTTTTATAATATGATACTCCAGAATTCCATGAAGAACCTGTAATTTATTATTTGGAATATAATATCTTTTGTTTTACACTGACACCAAACTGTGGAGGAGGAAAAAATAATTTTCTCTCTACTCTCACAAGTTCTTAGCTAGAAACTCAATAATAAAAGATTAAAGAGAAAAACAAATGTGTGCTAAAATGTATGTCTCATATACATGAGAGATACCCAGAAAGTGAGTAACTCTTCAAGAGGTATCTCAGAATTCCAGCTTTTATAGAATACCTTCAACAAAAAATAATAAATGTTTAGATGAGTGATAAGGCAAAGAAAAGGACCTTGAGCCTCTAGGGATGGCAAACTGTGGAAAAGCAAACATACGGTAGATTATGTTCAGCTAGTAAAGTTTGCTAACAAATTTTTCTGGTGCGGCTCCAGGCTCCTATGATCTAAAGCTATCTCTATGATAAACCTTTGTCCTTCCTGGTAGAAAGGGGTGAAGGGACACCTTTACTTTTGCAAATTTATGTCCAAGGCAGAGAGCTCGTCATATATCTACTTCTTCCCAATTGCCTTCAGCTCAAAATAATCCTCATGCTAAAGTGGCTTATTTTGGGGTGGTATATTCTGCTATTCCTCAAAAACTGCTCAAGACAAATGTATGTAACACAGCGATACACACATGAATTCATATCACACAAATTAAAGAACAAAAAATTTAGACCATGTTTATCATCACTGAAATGGAACAGTAAAATAAGAAGCTTTTGTTTCTGCTTTTCTCCAGTGAAGGATCATCTTATACTATCAAACTAATATAAGCTGCCAAACTAATATAAGTCCCTCTTCTCTAATGTAGAGATTAGTCCTGGATTCCACTTAAATTAAAGCCATATATTTCATTTCTAAAATTATTAATCAGCTTAGCCTATCATGGACAAAAGCTCTTCTAATTATCTTCCAGAGGTGTACTTGGTAGGGCTTTCTGAAAAAGAACCAGATTCATCGTCTGGTTTGCAATTGCTTAGGCTGAAAGAAAGCTATCTTTGATAACTTTAATCACATAATTTATGCTTAACATTTTAGTAGTTGCTATGGAGACTTCAGAATCAGTTTCATATGTTAAATATAGCGTTCTTTTACTTGTACCTAATTTGCATTTTAAAGACCTAATGTCTATCATTTCTCCTCTAGTACCCTTGGTGATAGTAGCTTTTTAATGTGTTACCTGCCATCTTCAACACTGTCCACAACTTTTTTCTTCCAAAACTGGTTTTAGGACTCACAAAAAGTAAGTGTGCTAAATTACCATTAAAAGGGTTTACACTTTTATTTCTTCCTTAAAAATAGTATGCTATTTACAACATTCACACACTCAAAGCATTATTATTGACCAACTACCTAATGATTTCATTTTAATTCCATCCTTTTGTAAAAAATATCATAATTATGCATGCAAAAGGACACGGTGGAAGGATGACCACACATGAAAGATGATATAGCTTCTCCCTTCGCCTCACTGATTTTATATACATTCAGCTCTCTCTAGGATCATTTTATTCGCTGATAAAATGAGGATAATGTGCATTGTATCAGGCCCACACGTTTTTGTAAGCACTGCAAACTAAGTTCATGAAAGCACTCTACTTAATGGAAAAGTTTTCTGAAAATGTCACCCATTATATACTTCCTGTAGATTCAGATAGAAAGAAATGTATATGAATATTTAAACAAACAAATATGGCAGCTAAATGAGACAACTGAGGAAACCCTGTACTGCAAATTTGGTAGGACCTGCTTTACATTAATGTGTGATACTTCAATTGTGCCCTCAGATAATGTGCTTCTGCATATAGTAGTTTTATTCTATTCCGGTATGCTTGTGACTTCAAAGACACTGGGATCTCTTGCTGTGCTTTAAAATGCCTTATATTTATGCTGTACAGAAAAGAGCGATAGGACGTTTCCGACCAAAGTATGTTTCCTTTAAATAAAATAATAATAATAAATGAAAAGATGGGACAGCAATTTCAAAGTCACAAAGATTTGCTATTGAAGCTTAAGAAAACCTGTCACAGATATTGCACTTTTTACTTATGATTTTGCTTTCTTCTTTGACTCAAATTGGTCACCATATTTGATATTTAAAAGAGAAAAGATATTTGTTGAGTATGATTTTTCTGCAGAAGTAATTACTTGTTTTAATGATTCATCCAGATACATTGTCCCCAATTAAAAAAAAAAAGAAATTGAATTGTTGCAAAGATTGGAGGATAGTGGCTTCTTTAAGAGGTAGAAAAGAAAAGAGAGAGAATATTTGTTGCTGCGTTTCTTATTTTTATTGTTGTTGCAACTTATAAACGTAAGTTGCAAGAAATAGTTCATTTCTCTTGGGGGCATGATACTCGAAGGAAAATTTAGAATATTTTGGAATGCAGGTCCATAGGAAATAACAGTCTCGATTACTGTGGAAAGTTAGGACTAGAATAACATATTTAAGAAAATCAGCATTCAGATGATAGCTAAAGATCTGGGAGTGTAAGCAATTGCCCAGAAATAGTGTTTATTTTAAAAAGGAAGATGTCCCAGGAAGAAACTTTGTAAAATGCTAACACTTAAGTTGAAAAAAAAAAAGTTGAAGTGGATAGAGAGGTTTTGCCAAAAGTCAGGTGAGGAGGTAAAGTTGCGGATGTCTATTTAAGTTCTTGGCTCACGTGTGTAATCCCAGCACTTTGGGAGGCCAAGGCAGGCTGATCACTTGAGGTAAGGATTAAAGAATGGTTTCATAGAAACCCTGTCTCTACTAAAAAATACAAAAATTAGCCAAGCATGGTGGCTTGTGCCTGTAGCTCCAGCTACTCCAGGGGCTGAGGCATGAGAATTGCCTGAACCCAGAAGGTGAAGGCTGCAGTGAGCCAGTGTTGTGTCACTGTACTCCAGTCTGGGGAACAGAATGAGACTTTACCTCAAAAATAAATAAATAAATGGAATAATAATAATAGTAATTTAAGTTCTGTTCTTTATGCAGCATCTCAGCATAGGACTGTGCACATCAAAGACCTGGGGTCTCTTCCTAATTCATATGCAGATTCCATAAGGGTTAGCAGCATCTGTGTTGGGAAAGACAAGAAAGGCTTTAGGAAATACATGGTTACAATGGTGGGAGAGACTGAAAAAGCCACGCATTTCAGTGACTTAGAAAGACTTTTTAAGAGGGCTAGTGAAAAAGCCTATTTTATACCTAAGTGAGATACAAGACACACAAAGAAGTCTGAGAGATAGAGAAGTATCTTGCAGATAGAAGCCTGCCAGTGGTTCAGTGCTGCCTCTGGATCGTGGTATTTTTGCTTATTCATATATGGAGATTGAATATGATTGCCAAACTTAATTGGGAAGGGGTCACGACTGAATAAGCTGTGCTCTAAGCAGAGCTATTGCTCTGCCTGGCAAATTTAACTTTTGAATATTCAAACTTCTGTTTTTATTAACGAGAAAATCAACCAAAAAAAAAAAAAGACAAAGGAAAACTTTTGAAGGACAGTAACTGAATATGTTTTACCTAACAATATGGTGATGAAAATTTGTAAATCCAAGATAACATCATTTTTTCTCCTTGCCGAAAACCTTCCCCGGAAGTGTTTTCTCTGGTGCTCAGGCTGACAGCAAGAGCAATGGAGGATTTCCATCAGATCAATTGTGCACAGAGGTTTTGAACATTGTGTGTGGGACTTTGACTTTTAAAAAAGATGATATTTCTATTTATAATAGCATCAAGGTGCATGACATATTAAAATCAATTTTGAAAAATGGCTATTGCATCATGACCACTCTCTTAAAATTTATTAATATATAAAGATAAATTGTTAGAGTTTTAGTTCAAGACACAATGGAATAAGCACACAGTGTCTCTCAAATTATGCATCAATAGAACTTGGAAGCAATGCTAGAGGAAGGTGTTTTAGGATTCAAAAGTAAATAGCATGAGGTTAATTAAAGGAAAAGACCAGAATTTAAAGTGCCACCTAAATGGCCATGAGATTAACATTTTTTCCTCCTTTTCTATCCCTGACCTAGTCTCAACATAGCCCCAAATACTGGAAATTGGCAGAGAAGCCCTAATATTTTGTCTCAGAAGGAAAGGGAAGCCCTCATGCTCAGATAAAGGAAAAAATCCCACCACCACATCACCTCAAGCATTTTTTCCTCTTAATATTTTCTTCTTGGGCCATTGTCCTTAAAAAATTCTGTGACAGTAGAAGTAATGGGAAACCACAAGTCTCAAAATTCTTAGGGAGCTGAAGCTTTTTCTCACATCAGAAAAGCTTTGGTCCCAAGATGGAGGAAAAACCCACACTAATTTTTTTTTCTCTCTCTGTCCTTCAGGCACTCGTTCCGGGTTGTAGGCACAGCCACAGCAATACACAGCATAGGGTAACAAAAGCCTCAGCTCTCTTAAGGGGGAACTAAAAGGGGAAACACTGGGAACTGCGGAGATTATGGAGAAAGAAGAACTCAGGGAAGCAAACCTCTAAAGTTGCCTGTGAATTCCTGGGCTTCCCTGAAAGCTATTTGTATGTAGATCTGCTCCTCCTCGTCATACTAAAGAATGAGAGACCTGAAATAAAAGGCAGTTCCCAAGGGCCAGACTGGATACAGAGTGGCATGCACATGAGACAGTTTAAAATAACACTTGCAGGAATTTGAAAGCTGAGATTATGTTGAAGCCAAAGACCACAGAATGCATACTGGAACTTGCAACCTAAACCTAATATGTTGACTACCTGCTCGAAAAATAAATCTATATTTTCCATAGGATTTAAACAAGGTTCATAACATAGTATTAAACGATCTAAGATACAATAAAAATTCTACAAAGAAAAAGGATTGCATCAACTTACATAGGCAAAGACATTCAATAAATGTCAAAGATAAAACAACACAGATATTTGAATTATATCACAAAGACTAAAAGCAACTATGATAAAAATGAGTCAGAGTTGTCATTGGAAGTAATTTTGAAACAACTGGGAAAAAAGAAGCCCTCAGCAAAAAAAAAAAATTACAAGTTATAACAATGGGGTTGAGGGGCTTAGTGGTGTGAGCCTATAGTCGCAGCTTCCTGGGAGGGAGAGGTGGGAGAATCACTTGTGCCCAGAAGTTCAAGGTTAGCCTGGACAAAAAACAAACAAACAAAATATATAAAGATAAACTAAATAGAAAATTGAAAATTGCAATAAGCAAGAAGACAGGAAGGGCAGAAAGAAGGAGGAGGAGAAAGAGTGGGCAAACAGGAAGGGAAGAGAGAGAGGCAGGAGAGAAGGACTTCTAACTGGATGGCACAATGCCGGAAGAGAGAGCAAGAGAGTCGGTGAAAGTAAAGGCAGATCAACGTAAATGATTAAATCTCAATTACAGGGAGAAATACAGTTTTAAAAATGAATGGAACCTCAAGGACTTGAGGGACAATAACATATCATATCAGCAGAGGTTGTGAACACAAAAGTATTTGAGACGGGTCTCAGTCAATTTTGAAAGTTTACTTTGCCAAGGTTAAGGACACACCCATAAAACAGCCTCAGGAGGTGCTGACGACATGTGCCCAAGGTGTTCAGGATACAACTGGCTTTTGTACGTTTTAGGGAGATGTAATACATCAATCCATACATGTATAATATACTGTTATTCCAACCAATAGTACCGAATATTAAACACATTTAATAAAGAGATTTTCCAAACATGATTTGTGTGGGCGATAAGGCTGTTTTATTTCACATTTGAGTGCAAGCCAGCTGAATCTGAGAGGACAGGCGAAGGGAGTAAGAGTGGGAATTGCTTTTATAGGTTGTGGCAATTTTTGGGGGGGCAGGGGTGTTACAGAGTAAGATCAGTTACAGTGGTGGGGGGTGGGGGCAAGGAGTATACATTACCATAAGTTGAGTTACAATGGCAGGTGAGGTAAGGAGGAAGAGTAGTTAAGAAGGTAGGGTGGGGTGAGGAGTATTCATATTATCACAAGAATAGTTAAGATGGCAGGATGGGGTGAGGAGTATTCACATTATCATAAGAACAGTTAAGATGGCAGTGTGGGGTGAGAGGTTCCTCTGGGGAAGCTCCCGCTGGGCGATGAGGAATAATAGTAAATGCAGGCGGGGGGTCAGGGGCCGATCAGCTGAGTCAGGCAGGAATTCAGACTTTCTGAGTCCAGGCTTGCACATGGAGCCCTGACATGTACATTGATCAAATCTGGAAAGGCAGGATAATTTGAAGTGGGTGTTTCTAGGTCACAGATTTAAGTTCATAGATTGAAAGATTGTGATTGGCAATTGGTTGAAGGAGTTATTATCTAAAGATCTGTAATCAGTAGAATGGAATGTCTGGGTTACAATAAGGGGCTGTGGAGACCAAAATTTTATCATGCAGGTGAAGCCTCCAGGCAGCAGGCTTCAGAGAGGATAGATTTTAAATGTTTCTTATCAGGCTTAAGGCCCATATTGATGTTAATGCTGGTCAGCTTGTCCTGAATCCTTAATGGGAGGATACCATAATGAGGCATGTCCAAGGCCCCCTTCCACCATGGCCTGAACAATTTTTTCAGGTTAATTTTGGAATGCCCTTGGTGGAGAGAAGGGGTTCCTTCAGATGGTTGGTGGCTTAGAATTTTACTTTTGGTTTACAGGGGTACTGATTAGCACACTCTTCTCATACTGAGACTGCTGCATTTTTCTGAGTACCATGAAAACTGGCTGATAGTATAGAGGGTCCAAATAGATGTCTTCCCCTTTCCCCATTGACTAACAAAAGCAATTTCAGCAGATATTTAATTTGCAAAGAATAGGCTTAGTTTGCATGTTTTATTTTCGAATATGTCAGTTTTGCAATACAACAGTTAGGAGATTATTTTCAAGCAGGTCTCATTATGTAAAATTTTCCCACATTGTAAGGTTATAAAATTTTTTATTTTAGTGTTGAAACCATCAAAGGCCCACTATGCCTGGATGATGATAACCTTTTTTTTTCTTTTTTGTAAAATTGAATGAGTAAACACACAAGAGAGCTAGGTTTTTCTACAACCCAAGGGTGAAACTGAAGGAAAATAAAGGCTGGAGCTAGGAGACGTTTGCAGGCTGAGTGAAGGTAGAGTGGCCAGGGAGAAGACCCAGCTTGTGAGCATCTAAGGACATCAGTAAGAACATGAGACATGTCTAATGGGATTTTTTATACTTTTTTCTTTGTTTTTCATTAAAAAAAAATCGTATGCTGTGTGCCATCAAAACCTCATTTCAGACCCCTTAAAAGTTTTGCATACGGCTGGGTGTGGTGGCTCAAGCCTGTAATCCCAGCACTTTGAGAGGCTGAGGCGGGTGGATCATGAGGTCAAAAGATCGAGATCATCCAGGTCAACGTGGTGAAACCCCATCTCTACTAAAGATACAAAAAATTAGCTGGGCATGGTGGTGCATGACTGTAATCCCAGATACTCAGGAGGCTGAGGCAGGAGAATTGCCTGAACCCAGGAGGCAGAGGTTGCGGTGAGCCAAGATCGCACCATTGCACTCCAGCCTGGGTAACAAGAGCGAAACTCTGTCTCAGAAAAAAAAAAAAAGGTTTTGCATAGGTGGATTTTTATTTAATATGGTCAAGAACTTAGTCCTGCCTTACCAAGGCACAGGAGTCAGCACTTCGTGATCAGTTCAGTTTAGGGAGTAATGGAGACCCCCTGTGACTTCCTGAGACTCTTTCAGATCATTCTCAAAGTCAAAGCTATTTTCCTGACAACATTAAAACATTATTTGCCCTTTTCATCTTTATGCTCTCGTGAGAATACAGTAGAGATTTCTAAAGACTCTATAATGTCTTATATCACAGCAGATTGAATTCAGAAGCAGATATGAGAGTCTAGCTACTTGAATATAAGGTTGGCGCTAAAGACATTAAGCAATACCACTTGTCGAAAGACAAAACTACAAAAATTTAAAGATCTCAATTGGCTTCACTGTGATTCTAGAGTTGGGCAGTACTTTTATTCCATAAAATAGAATAAAACTTCCAATGAATAGAGCAGAGAAGTTTGATTTTATAGACAGAAAATGCTGAAGAAAGAAGAAGCAAAGAACAAAAAGTGGATTGGTTTTTTTAAAGTTACTTTCCCCGTGAAACAGGAACAGGAAGACTGAGCAATAGAGAAATAACGAATTGCTGCACATCAGGTTATTTAGGTTAAAACAGAAGGACCTTCCTTCTCATGCTCACTGAAACTGGTCTGTTTGGTTAATTAGGCTTTTATCTCGCTCTTGTGATTTCTCTGTAGGTCAGACAATAACTCAGTTCTGGTCTGGTGACACGCAGCTTTAGCATGGGTGACTCCATTTTTATTTTTGTTTTTAATCTGGTCCATTGGAGCTTAGTCCAAAACCATGCTCTTCTACGATGTTTACTCAATACCCTCTTCTCACTAATTTCTTGTTTTACCATTAAGCATTTTGATTCTTATCATTCATTTCTTTGTTTTCGAAACTGGGTTTTTAAATGAAAATGTTAATTATATTAACTTAAAATGGCTTATTAATGTTATTTTAAAGGAATTTATTAATAAGAACTTTTAAAATATTTTAGGCCGGGCGCAGTGGCTCACGACTGTAATCCCAGCACTTTTGAAGGCCGAGGCGGGTGGATCACGAGGTCAACAGATTGAGACCATCCTGGTCAACATGGTGAAACCTCGTGTCTACTAAAAATACGAAAAGTTAGCTGGGCATGGTGGCACATGCCTGTAATCCCAGCTACTCAGGAGGCTGAGGCAGGAGAATTACCTGAACCCAGGAGGCGGAGGTTGCGGTGAGCCGAGATCGCACCATTGCACTCCAGCCTGGGTAACAAGAGCGAAACTCCTTCTCAAAAAAAAAAAAAAAAATCTTAGTACTAATATGGTAAATGTTGATAGATGCAACTCACATCAACAAAAACTCTTTTGGTTTCAAATAATTTTAATTCTTTATCCTGAGATAAAGAAGCTTGAGAATCACTAAGCTGAGGAAGAAATCTAAGCTGCCAGGTTACCATTAAAGGCAGATATGTGGATCATGGTTGTATTGACTAAAACCAGAACCACTGAGGAGGAGGAGTCTTGAAAAACGAAGTTGGGAGCAATACGGTGCTTCACAGGCCTGAGCTCAGGAGGGTACTAAGCTGGTGAAACGGTTTTGGAAGATACCAACACAGAGAAAAGAATTAAAGCTCAGGCAACCCAGGGACAGTACTAAGAGCGAAAACTGTAGTGTGAAACCCGAAAATCTGAGACAGGTCTCAGTGAATTTAGACAGTTTATTTTGCAAAGATTGAAAATGCTCGCCCATGACACAGCCTCAGGAAGCCCTGATGACATGTGCCCAAGGTGGGCGGAGCACAGTTTGGTTTTATACAATCTAGGGAGACATGAGACATCAATCAACATAGGTAAGATGAACATTGGTTGGGTCTGGAAACAGGAGACCACTCAAAGCAAAGGCAGGAAGACTAGAAGCTCAGAGGGGGCTTCCAGGCCATAGGTAGATAAGAGACAAATGTTTGCATTCCTTTGGTTTCTCATTAACCTCTCCAAAGGAGGCAATCAGATATGCATCTATCTCAGTTGATCAGAGAGATGACTTGGAATAGAATAGGAGGCAGTTTGCCCTAAGCAGTTCCCAGCTTGACCTTTCCCTTTAGCTTAGTGATTTTGGGGCTCTAAGATTTATTTTCTGTTCCCAGTAGGGTAATGAAAGCGAAACCTTCCCAATATCAAATGTTTTGAGAGTGAGAGTGAAGAGGGACTTGAGAGGATGTGGTGAGAGATTCCATAGCAGGGAGTTTTTTGTTAGTAATTATCTTTTATTACCCAGTGTCACTTTACCCTAAACAAAATAATACTTAGAGCTACTATTATTTGTAATCGTTATATACATGGATATAGTCGCAATCTCACCTTGTGTGTTGAACATTGTGAGTGCATGTGTATATGTGTGCGTGTGTGTGCAAATTTCATGCAGCAAATGCTTTCTGTTTTCCTTACTTTGCTTTTTAATCTGTTTTCATCCATATTTTGGACCGATTTCAGAACCACACAACGTCAAGGCTGGCATGTGAAATGGATTAAAATTTCAATTTTAAAACAAATTATTCTCTGTATTGTTTAACTTCCAAATCCTGAAGAATGGAAATGTCATTTTGGAAGTGTCAGCAGGCAGCTCACAATTGCAGCACTTATTTTGCAATTGGGTATTCCAGACAAACGAAACAACCACCCCAACCTCCACCAGCACCACACGAACAATGCCGCTATGTGGGAGCACAAATAATTTGAAGGTTTGGTTTTCCGTTTTTTACGGTAAAGCACTGCAGTCCAGTTGTATGGGATCTTAACTCTTTTGTGTCCCTCGGTGGTATGAGGAGCACGGTGTAAGGCACTGGCTAACGTTGTAAACTAATTCAACATCAGATTGATGGTTGATGTTTATAATTGAATTCAACTTTGTTTAAGGACTGTTTTTTCAGCCTTTAATAAAAGATAATTTTCATATAAAGAGTTAAGAATTGTTTCACTTTATTCTCAGAGGTCCCTTCACCTCTTATTTCCTACCCCGTAATATCAACGCTGTTATGTGCATAGAGCCTTTCACTCCTGTATTGTTTGTCCTCGTTATGCTGATTGATATGTTAATTTCAGTGACAACTATAGAGCAGTATTCACACGCTTTACATAAGAATAGAGGAATAAAAGTATGAATGCGACACACTTGTTCGCCTTGTTTCACTTAAGAAAGGTGAAAATTTGAATATGAAAATTAGAAATTGACAAAAATAAGAGTATTTCTTGTATACAGAACTTTTGTTCATCAATTTCACCTCACGTTTTGTATTCATCATTCAAGATGTCCTTTTTGGGGTTTGTTACCTTTTTTGTTTGTTTGAGAGGAGTTTCTCTAACAGCATAATGTGTACTTTTTCTCTGCAGATTTTTTTTTTTTTTTTTTGGAGACGGAGTTTCGCTCTTGTTACCCAGGCTGGAGTGCAATGGCGCGATCTCGGCTCACCGCAACCTCCGCCTCCCGGGTTCAGGCAATTCTCCTGCCTCAGCCTCCTGAGTAGCTGGGATTACAGGCACGCGCCACCATGCCCAGCTAACTTTTTGTATTTGTAGTAGAGACGGGGTTTCACCATGTTGACCAGGAATGATCTCAATCTGTTGACCACCTGATCCAGCCGCCTCGGCCTCCCGAAGGTCTGGGATTACAGGCTTGAGACACCGCGCCCGGCCCTCTGCAGATGTTTTATAAAATGCTAGGAAACGGTGTTTCATGATGATAAATCTCTTCAATAGGAGGAAATCTTTGTCACAAAAGGAATATCCAAGAAATGTGATGCACTCTTATATTGTATGAGGCAAAATGGACGACAGGTAATGCCTCAGTGGAGAGTTATCTAGAGTCTGAAGTAACAGCTCTGTTTCCCTTCTGAGTTAATACATGACTCTGGGAAGCCTTGGAGAGAGAAAGTTCAGTGACATAATCTGCTCCCAGAAACACTGTAAAAAGCATATGCCTCATATTCTAAGATGAATGAATCAAGAAATTGCTAGGAAAGCCAAACATACTATACATTTGGAATGAATTACAGTCATGTGCAGCATAGCAACATTTCTGTCAATGACAGTTCAGGTGTATGACAGGGGTCCCATAAGATTATAATACTGTATTTTTACTGTACCTTTCTATATTTAGAATGTTTAAAGACACAGATATTTCCCATTGTTTTACAGTTGCCTACAGTATTCAGTACAGTAACCTGCTGTGCAGATTTGCAAGCTGGGAGCAATAGGCTGTACCATGTAGCCTAGGTGTGTGGTAGGCTGTACCATGTAGGTTTGTGTAAGTGCAGTCTATGATGGTCATACATCAAAACAACCTGATATCGGTGCTCAGAACACGTCCCCTTTGCTAAGCAACATGCGATTTTAATCCACTTCTACTTATGTGCTTCTAAGCTAGTTCATGACAAATGCAGCCACTCAATAACAGCCTTCATATTTTGAAAGCACATTAAAATTCAGATAACAATACGTTCATCTTTTAAAACAGATCGAAAGAAAGTGAATAAGTAGTGCTCTCACTTCTACAGTGTAGAAGGACTTGTAAGATTTTGGAACGTCTGTGGAATTCCAGTTTAAATTTAGTACCGTGCTTCTTGGTATGTCAATATGGAGAATCTCATCTTCATGAATAAATGTAATTCAAGGGAAAAAATAGCACAATGCTCAGCGGAAATTTAGAGAGAAAAGAGCAAAACTACTTCTGTCTGGAAGTGTCTGCACAAGACTGAAAACCTAGTATTTGTCAGTAACTGGATAGAAGCTGGAAGGTAGCATTTAAATTACTGTATGTGATTGAAATTTGGATAGTCCATACTTTATATTATTGCATTAAAAATTTGAGAACATATTCCAATATTCTTATATTTATTGAAAAACATGATATTAATGGCAGCATAATGTTAACTAAATAGATACATTTAGAAGTGATTTTTCAGGTTTGGAATACTGTTTATTTGTTTTTGTTTTTGGATTTTTTGAGTTGGAGTCTCTCCCTGTCACCCAGGCTGGAGTGCAGTAGTGCAATCTTACCTTGCTGCAATGTTGACTCCTGGGTTCAAGTGATTCTCCTGCCTCAGACTCCTGAGTAGCTGGGACTACAGGTGCCCACTGCCACACCTGGCTAATTTTTCATTTTTAGTAAAGACAGATTTCGCCATGTTGGCCAGGCTGGTCTCGACCTCCTGATCTCAGATGATCAGCTTATCTCAGCCTCCCAAAGTGCTGGGATTACAGGCATGAGCCACCGTGCCTGGCTTGGAACATTAAGCCTAATAAAAATGCTATGTCTTGTCCTAAAACAAAAATTGAAACAAATATTTCTTCATCCCTTATTATGTTCTTAGCAAAAAGAGCTTACTAAGTAAAAAATGAGAATACATTAAAGTTCTTAAAATAGGTGAATAGATTGGTTTCCAGAAGGGATAGAACACATGAATCTTGTATTTGTTTTATGGCACAGTACATAGTCAACTTCAGTAACCACGCCAGATGTACTTGGAAATCACATCCTGAAGTTTTGAATACAGTGTTCTGTCTAGGTCCATGAGGGCAATTATCTATTTTACTCAACTTTTCTCTATGGTTACTGATTGTTTTATCTGTGTTCTATCAGTTACTGTTCTATTAGTTATCAAGTATTAAAACCCTTATAATAATATTACATATCTTCCCTTTTTATTCTGCTAATTTTAGAAATTTAGTTTGACACCACATTATTATGATACCACATTATTATGCATTAAAATTATTAAGATTTAGAATTGTAAGATAGTGCTGGTTATATTAGGCTTGTTGGTATATTTCCTGTTCATTTTGCAACTTAGAATTGAACCCTGGGTATTTACCAGGACTTCTCTTCCTGGATAGGCTCTGGCAAATCAAATCTAGCCTAAAGCTGTCTCCTTAAATACTTTGTGTTCAGCCTAAAGATTTCTTGGTACACAGTAAACTGTAACCTAAATGGAGGTGTAAACAGACTGAACCTACTCTTGTGCCAGTTACTGAGTCTGGCCAACCAAAGGGTGCCAGCTGTTTAAACCATGTTCGAATAAGGCAAATGTCAAGCTTTACCAATCTGGCTGTTCCTGTGCCTCACCTCCATTTTTCTGTACATCATTTTCCTATTTCTGTCCACAAATCTTCTTCCACCACATGGCTGTGCTGGAGTCTCTCTGAGCCTACACTGGAGGCTTGCCTGATTCAGCAACCATTCTTTGCTGGCTTAAACTCTGTTAAATTTAATTTGGCTAAGGTTTTTCTTTTAACAGCTAAAAACTTCAGTCTTTGTTTTCCCTGTTAATTTCTTTAGAGCCTCTCAGACAGCACATGCAGAGTAGACAGCTGCTTCAAAGAGGCAAGATACTACAAATAGTGAGCATAATATGGTCTTCCGACCTCCCCCAGATCCTCAACCTTTCATTCCTCAGTGTCTTAAGAACTGCAAACCCATTTTCTTGCAAGCCATTTTATCCAGATTTGCTAGTTGTTTTCAACAGAAGGGGTCTTACAAAATAATCAAGTTTTTAATTGGCAGAAACAGAACTCTAGTTTGAATCAACGTCAAGCTCTATGTTGAGCAATGCTACTAATTCAGTGTCTGATTTATTATCAGGCTGAGTTCCAACATTTCACTTTTTATCACTAGTTTATACTTCTCCAAGAAATAAAATAATAAATACTGATTAGTATTATAAGCCAATGCATAAAGTAGATTTAACCCATAATACCCTTGAGCTATAAAACCAATAATGCTCCCATGAATCATTTAAATTCACCTCATTTTCCTACCCATGTAGAATTATAAGTTTTTGTGATAGGGAGACATCTTAATGATAATGGAAATATTAGTAGATTTATATTTTCTTCCTATTCCCTGGGTATTCTTCAGGATGGCATGATGGTCATTTAGGGAGGCCTCCCTTATCTGTGTAAGCTTAAAGGGGATGTCTCATACTTACTTGGCATTCTTGTGGCCTTCTTATGTTGACTGCAGATTGAATTTATCCTGCTGCATGATCACTGAGATGACATTGTGAAGCAGAAGCAGCTGCAAGAAGCAGACCTCTCGGACAACGAACTAGAAAAGGAAGGGGTTTTATTATTATGGCCTGGGAACAAGGCTTTATGTTTTGTCTAAACAGCCAAGCTCCCCTAACAAAGAGAAGCTCTGCCTTTATACAGGCTTACACTCTAGATATTACACGTGAAAGGATTTTAGGTTTACAGCCTTAAAATTACAAGTGAGAGGGTCTTGGGTTTACAGCTTTAGAAATCACATATGAAAGGGTCTTTGGTTTACAGTTTTAGGAATTACATGTGAAAGGGTTTCTGGTCTCCGGATGGAGGAGTGGGGTGGGCGCTTGATCTTCTTTAAGTAAAAATAGTGTCTTCTGGAGAGATTCCCCCATACCATGCCTGCTATTTACAGGAAGGTGATTCAGGAGGTGCCAGTTGGCCAGTCTTTTCTTTTATTGAAATGCAGTGTGGAAGTCAAGGGGGAGTGATCCCAGATGGCTGGGTTTCCTTCCTCATTTGCTCCTGTCTCTCTAGGCAGGGTGATGTGTTTTCACCCTGGAGTCTGAAGTTCCTGGCATCTGCGGCAGTGTCAAAGTCTCTGAACCCTGCTTCCAGAAATTAGTAAGTCTGTCTAATCTTTCAGTATCTCTGTAACCTTTCAGAAGGGTTCTCAGAGAACCTAGTACTCTTGAATACACTACAGAGCAATTTAAGAATGCTTTTAATCCAGATTCTGCATCTTGCTTAGCGTGCAGTCTTCCCTTTGCCAAGGCTGTTCTAGACAGTAGCATTGTAATAATGCAAGATGATTTCAGGGATTCCATGTGTGAACTGGACACAACTGCCTGCCTTCATCTTTTCCTTCAGCCTAATGAACATGTTGCCCCCACTGAAGACTTGATCTCAAGGAAGAGAATCTAGAACACTTTCTTTGATTACACAGTTTCCCTATTGCAAGTGGGGTCAGGGGCCAGCAATTTCCAAACCACAGGCACATTAGTAAGGAATGCAGAATCTTGACACATAATCAGGAAGTAAATCCTAAAATGACCAAGAGTATAGACATTTTAGAATTGAGAAATATTGTCCCAAGTCATATCCTGAATTATCTCCAGACTTGGTTATTGTCATTACTGAGGCCAATTTTTTAAATCTTTCATTTTAAAAGAATCTCTCTGAATTTACTGTCTTATCACAGGTTGAAAAAGATCTAGTAAGAGTATCAGAACTTGAGGAACAATGCCTCTCTTTGCATTTCGGCTATGAGAGCTGCATCCATCAGGGTTTGACCAGAAAAGAAGAATCAGAAGGAGATATATATTAGGGGATTTATCACAAGAAACTGGCTAAGCAACTTCAAAATCTTTTGAGCAGGCTGTCAGAATAGTCTAAAGCTGCTGGCCACAGAATTTCTTCTCTCAGAAAAATCAACCCTGTTTTAAGGTTTCTCAACTTAATGAATCAGCCTCATGTTATTATCTAGTCTCCCTTGCTATAAGTCAACTGATTATGGACTATAACTTCAATCACATCTATAAAATGTCTTTATGACAACACCTGTATTAGTGATTGATTAATAACTGGTGACTGTAGCCTGGTCACACTGAAACATCCAAAGACCATCACATGATCTCTCTTTTCTGAGGCAATAGATGCCTCTGCAGAAACTGGGGTGGGAGTAGAAGTCAGGCTAAAAACATTGCAAAAAGTTACAGTAGGTTAACACTGTAAAAATATAATGCTCATAAAGAAAGAATTAAGCTCCTTTTAAGCAAGTGAATAAGGGGTGAGAGAGAGAGGTTAACAATGAGGAAGGACAGGATCTATTAACTTAAATATCAGTGTCCTAACGGTCACTGCAATGTTCTCTAATGTTTAGCATCAGCTGTCAGGTTCAAACTGTAAAGGGATGACTTAAGCTCTGCTATTGTGGCTACTGGAGGCTATTTCTTTAATAAACGATAACTGATTTCCCAGGTCTTCCATATTACTGGGATCACATGCTGCTTCATTCCACACTCGCCGGTTAATGTGTCTTAATCATTTACATATTTGAGGGGGTAAAAGGGTGTGTGTGTGTGTGTGTGTGAGAGAGAGAGAGAGAGAGAGAGAGAGAGAGAGAAACAAGAACGAGAGGAAAGTGAGGGGAACTTATTTTCATAAACTTGGAATTTACATACATTGGTATTTAGCTCTTTCACTACCTAGTACATATTTGTTCTATCTTACATTTGAGTGTTAGTGATTTTTAGTTTATTACTTTCATACTTTAATTCCTCTCTTATATACAAAATTTTCTTCTGAGCACACTTATGTAAAACTAAGTTTATAGGCATGCATTTCCCTATGATATTCCAAAAGGTTAATATTAAATATTGATATTTAATGGCACACTTTTTATATTGTTTGGTAATCAATAACAAAACCTGTAAAACAGAAGACAACAGTGCAAATCCCACTGAAAATATGCAGCACAAAAGTAGGAAAAAAGCCAAAGCTACATATATGTAAAGGCTGTAATGGGAGAAAAAATTTTCATATAGAACATACACAATAAAACACGCAAATAATATGGTACAGATACATAAATATTAAAACAATACATGTAAATGTACAATATAGGAAAAATTTAAATATATACCATGGGGAACATTTCTGATGATTGACAATTAGTAGTTTGGGGATGTGTAGGGAAGTTTACTTGAACTTGAATAGAAGTACTAATATTTACTGGGTTGTTTCCATGTACATGATATCATGTTAAGCCCTTATAGCACATTGTAATTTAGCATCGATTGACAGGAATTTGGCTTCAGAGAAATTAACAGATTTAACTGAAAATGCAGGCAGACCTGAAATTCCAAGCCAGGTACACATGCACCTGAGTCTCAGATGTCCCCATCCTCTTCAATGTCTCCTTTCTCTCAAGGAGCTTTAGAAGAGTAATAGGCCAGGTGCAGTGGTTCACGCCAGTAATCCCAGCACTTTGGGATGCTGAGATGGGTAGATCACAAGGTCAGGAGTTCAAGACTGGCCTGGCTAATATGGTGAAACTCTGTCTTTGCTAAAAACACAAAAATTAGATGAGTGCTGGCGCGCACCTGCAGACCCAGCTACTTGGGAGGCTGAGGCAGGAGAATCGCTTGAACCCAGGAGGTGGAGGTTGCAGCAAGCTGAGATTGTGCCACTGCACTCCAGCCTGGGAAACAGAGCAAGACTCCATCTCAAAAAAAAAAAAAAAAAAAAGAGAGAGTAATACAAAGAGTCAGGCTTAAAACAACTAGCTAGAAAATAACATATCCTTTTAATCCCTTGAGGATTTTTTAAATGTATGTGAATTTTGCACTCCCCATTATACATGTATGTTTTATAATAAAAATATAATATTTTCTTATTTATTTATTTTTATTTTTAAAATTGTTTTGGCCTGTGGAACTGAGAAGGTGTAGTGAGGCAGGAGCAAGTTCCATTGGAGGCCAGGTGAGGGTGGAAGTGGGAGGGTCAGCCTGGGAGCCCAGCCCAGAAGATTCCAGATGAGCTGGTAATTTCAAGAAGTAAGCGACAAGGAACTCCCTGGGCAAAATATGAGATTTTCAATGAGTGTATCAAGGTGGAAGGCTTGGCCTGATAGCGGAACACCTCAGAGGCAGTTATCTGTCCTGCAGTTTGACTTCAGAGGTCCACCTCTATTGCCTTATCAAGCAAGAGGTAGAAATAAATAATACCATAAAGAAATACAACATAATTGAAGAACTCTACCTATGGGATTGGAAGATATGTCTTTGAAATGACTAGGAATTCAGTTATTCTTCAGCTGTGGATCTCATACCAGGATTAATTTAATCATGTATTTGATATCTTATTCCCTTTAGGCTGCTATAGCAAAATGCCATGGACGGGATGGCTTATAAATAACAGAAATCTATTTCTTCCAGTTCTGGAGGTTTGAAGTCCAAGATCAAGGCACGGGCAGATTCAGGGTCTGGTGACAGTCTATTTCCTGGTGATGGCACCTTCTGGCTGTGTCCACACATGATGATGAGGTAGGGGGGACTCAACTCCGGAAGTGAGGATTCAGACACTGAAACCAGACTGAGGACTGGCTAAAACAAGGCTGAGGCAGAAGCAGCTTTCCATGTCAGGCCCACTAGTGCGCCATGTCAGTTTACCTACCACTGCCATGGCAGTACCCAGGAATTACTGGCCCTTTCCATGACAGCAACTTGATGACCCAAAAGTTATTACTCTTTCCCTAGAAATTTTCACATAAACCAACACTTAATGTATGTGCAATTAAAAGTTGGTATAAATAGGCCTACAAAACGACCCTGAGCTGCTACTGTTTCCCTACAGGGTAGCCCTGCTCTGCAGGAGTAGTCACAGAAATGTAATATTGCTGCTTCCATAAAGCTTTCTTCTTCTACCTCTGGCTTGCTCTTGAAGTCTTTCCTTGGCAAAGCCAAGAACCTTTGCAGGCTAAGCCCCACTTTGGGGCTCACCTGTCCGGCATCAGTAAGAAGGGCAAACAAGCTCTCCCAGGCCTCTTTTATAAGGGAACTTATAAAAGTTCCCTCATGACCTAATTACATCCTAAACACCCACATCGTTTAATATTATTGCATTGAGCATTAGGTTTCAACATATGACTTTGGGGTGGGTACAAATACTCAGAACACAGCAGATAAGTAGGAGTGCAAACTCAGTCCACATGCAAAGCAAGAGCTGGAGACAATAATGAAACACTAGTCCATACAATAAGAGTATTTTAGAGAGAGGCTCAAATGCTAGGATCCACATTTGGGATTTCATGTGTAAATGAATAATCCTTGTGGCTGCTCAAGATGAGAAACAAAGATGCAAAATGTTTTTAGAAATGTTAGTGTAGAAGTGTGTTCCAAAGTTAGTAATATTGATAGTCTGGACATATATACCTCAGGAAACATGTTGTCTACCGTGTGGGGAGGAGCGGCCAGTGTGGATTTCCCGAAAGGTGCCCAATGCCTCCTGTCCAAATCCCTTCTCCCTTTATTCTTTCAAAGGATCATTTCGGGACTACATTTCCAAAGTCTCCCTTGGCTCAGAGTTGATACATGTCCCCAGGAACAAAGGGAAAAATGTTCCCCTTCCTTAAGTCGTTTTCCTTGCTTCCTTGCTCTTTCTCCCTTTCCACTGGAATAGTGAAGTCAGGACGGCTCTGGAATCTGTGTTTTTTTTTTTTTTTTTTTTTTTTTTTGAGCCGGAGTTTCGCTTTTGTTACCCAGGCTGGAGTGCAATGGTGCAATCTTGGCTCACCACTACGTCTGCCTCCTGGGTTCAGGCAATTCTCCTGCCTCAGCCTCCTGAGTAGCTGGGATTACAGGCACGTGCCACTATGCCCAGCTAACTTTTTTGTAATTTTAGTAGAGACGGGGTTTCACCATGTTGACCAGGATGGTCTCGATCTCTTGACCTCGTGATCCACCCGCCTTGGCCTCCCAAAGTGCTGGGATTACAGGGGTGAGCCACCGCGCCCGGCCATTTTTTGTTTATTTGAGACAGAGCCTCATTCTGCCACCCAGGCTGGAGTGCAGTGGTACACTCTGGGCTCACTGTAACCTCTGCCCCCTGGATTCAAACGATTCTTGTGCCTCAGCCTCCAGAATAGCTGGAATTACAGGTGCCCGCCACCATGCCTGGCTAATTTTTGTATTTTTCGTAAAGACACTGTTTTGCCATGTTGGCCAGGCTGGTCTCAAACTCCTGACCTCAGGTGATCCGCTCACCTCAGCCTTCCAAAGTGCTGAGATTCCAGGCCTGAGCCACTGCGCCTGACCGGCTCTGGAATCATTTGCTGGAGTTTGCTGGGCTGCTTCATCTGTGGGTTCCTGAATGGCTTGCATGGACAAGTACAACCCAAGGCCCACCTGCCTTGCCCAGACCCACCTGGATAGTTACATGAGAAATAAACAAGTGTATATTACATTTGAGCCACTGTATTTTGCAGTCTGTTTCATTTCAGCAGTTTAACCTACTCAACTGAAAATAAAAGTATACAAAATGCATAGGATAGAAATATTTTTAAGAAGCAGGGACAGAAAGAGATCCTCAGGATTAAAAATAGCAATTAAATTGTGACTTGTGAACCCTTATTGAGCCCCAGAAACATTTTCATATATTATCTTCTATTCCAGAAACAAGAGCTGCCAGAAGGAACTTCTATTTTGCCCATTTCTTCAATAAGAAAAGAGATGCTTCCTCTGGAAGCATCAACTGCAGGAGAGAAATGTCTCCGAAGAAAAATTAGGAATTGCTCTTGTTTTTGCCTTAGCCAGTTTCATGTCAGTGGGTAAGTTTCTTTCCATTTCTGGGAGTCTTCTTTGGCATTGAAAATTGAAGGGGCTAGGTCACATGACCTTGGAGCTTCCTTTCACTGTTGATATGACATTGAGCTGCGATCTTCAAGGGGAAACCTATTTACTGTTCATAAAGGGCTGTTGCAAGCACTAAGCTATTAGAGTTGCAGATGAAGTGTTGTGCTATAAAGCTAGCAAGTTAATAAGTGCCTCAAAGGCTTTGCTTTAGGACCTATGCTTTTTCTCTCAACTGAAAGAAACCTCAGTATTTCTATATTGTAAAACCAGGAAAAACAACACTATTAACGATTAAAACCATCCAAGATGAGAGTCACTCTCTCAAGCATTGTGGGTATTCTTTAACCTCCATTAAATTTCCCACTCTGAAAGACCCAGATGCTTCAGAACAAACAAGGCCTGTATTCTCTGGCAAAAGCTGAGTGGAACCTGCTCTCACAGGTGTTTACAGAAAATGTTAATATGGTGTGTGGGAAGAGCATGCATTGGATATCTGAATTAAATCAAGCACATTTCCTTAACTCAAACTTAGTCAAATCCTAGAGTCAAAAACCAATCTTAAATTCTGGGACAAAAAGAAAGCAAGATGTAATGATAGATTATATAATGCTTTCTATTTTACTGTATTCAATTTTCCCATATTTTTCTTACAAAATGTTGCTTTTCTATTCATTGCCATATAATTTTCTTTTATTATGTTGTATTTTCCAAGACTTGGTCTCAATGTTATGCCAATTTCAAAAAATTAGTCAGGAAATATTCTCCATTTTAAATTTTGTAGATTTCTTTGTATTTTTCTTCCTTCAGTTTGTTCTTCTTCAAAGTCTTTTCCTTAAATAACAAATTTGCCAAGTGGTGCATTCTGAGTCTATAATTTGCTTTATACAAAGTTTATAATTAAAAATTAAACTTTGTATGAATATAGGACAATCAAATTTGTGGGTTTCTTGGGTTTTATTTTTTGCTTCTATGTAAGTTGCCGTAGATTTTTTTTTTGCCTATAAATTTGAGCTTGTCACGTAAATAAATACATTCGACATTTCTTGCCATAAAATTGTTCACGTCTCTTACGTATTTTTTAGAACCAGTAATCAATTTCATCTGCTTTATTAATACATAGAAACTTATCTATTTTTAAATATTCTTTCTTAATATCAATTTTACACGGAAAATTATAGAAACATTTTTGACTTTAATTTCCTTAAGCTTCTATTTTACCAATTTATTTCATTATTTTTGGATTGTTTTATTCTTACATTATTTGGATTTAATCTGATACAGAGATGCTTACTTAACTCACTGATTTCCAACTTTTCTCCATATATAAACTCATTGGTCAAAATTTCTTTCTTTTTTTTTTTTTGAGACGGAGTTTCACTCTCATTATCCAGGCTGGAGTGCAATGGCATGATCTTGGCTCACCACAACCTCCGCCTCCCGGGTTCAGCAATTCTCCTGCCTGAGCCTCTCGAGTAGCCGGGATTACAGGCATGCCCCACCATGCCCAGCTAATTTTTTGTATTTTTTAGTAGAGACGGGGTTTCACCATGTTGACCAGGATGGTCTCAATCTCTTGACCTTGTGACCCGCCTCTGCCTCCCAAAGTGCTGGGATTACAGGTGTGAGCCACCGCGCCTGGCCAAAATTTCTATACGTAGGCAATTGCTCTTCATCAGTTACTGAGAGAGATTTGATATATTTTTCACTATGAATTTGGATTTTATTATTTATCATTGAAATCCATGGCTTCATTGTTGTTGTTATATATATTTTGAAGCCAGAGGATTAGGTATATGCAAAATAAAAAAATGTTAGCTATTGAATTTCAGTAGAAACTATTGTTACCATCAAATATTTATCTCATTTCTAGAAATGGATGTCATTTTTTAAGACTCACTTCATCTTGTTAGTATAGTTATTTTAACTTTATATTTGTTTGTGTTTCTGTGGTGTAACAATTTTCCATTTTTATTTTCAACTGTTCTGTGCCTTTGTATTTAAATGGGATTTCTTTGAAGTAGCACATCTCTAATGTGACTACAATTGCTTTTTATGGGAAGGCTTTAGTTCATTTACATTCAGTGTACCTACTGATAGATTAGAATTTGAGTTTTTTATCCGAAATGTTCTATGGGTCTTTTTAACTCCTGTCTTGCCCAGTTGTGGACAAATTATTTGTATAAGTTATTATTTTGCTTCCCCATTAATTTCCTTGTTTCTTCTATAATTATTATTTAACACTTTTTTTAAAAAGAATTTTTAGATTCACTACAAAATTGAAAGGAAGGTACAAAAATGTCCCATAAAACCCCTGCTTCAGGCCGGGCGCGGTGGCTCAAGCCTGTAATCCTAGCACTTTGGGAGGCCGAGGCGGGTGGATCACGAGGTCAACAGATCGAGACCATCCTGGTCAACATAATGAAACCCCGTCTCTACTAAAGATACAAAAAATTAGCTGGGCCCGGTGGCGCGTGCCTGTAATCCCAGCTACTCGGGAGGCTGAGGCAGGAGAATTGCCTGAACCCAGGAGGCGGAGGTTGCGGTGAGCCGAGATCGG
>CM052658.1:98762624-98806732 GCA_028533165.1 Leontopithecus rosalia
ATGAAACCCCGTCTCTACTAAAGATACAAAAAATTAGCTGGGCCCGGTGGCGCGTGCCTGTAATCCCAGCTACTCGGGAGGCTGAGGCAGGAGAATTGCCTGAACCCAGGAGGCGGAGGTTGCGGTGAGCCGAGATCGGGCCATTGCACTCCAGCCTGGGTAACAAGAGCGAAACTCCGTCTCAAAAAAAAAAAAAAAACCCCTGCTTCCACCCATGCACAATCTTTCTCATTATCAGCATCCCCCGCCAGAGTGGTACACTTGTCATAGCTGATGAGGCTGCACAGACGCCTCATTATTACCCAGTGTTTACAGTTTATATTAGGGTTCACTCTTGATATTGCTCATTCTATGGGTTTGGACAAGCTTGTAATAACAGGTATCCACTGTTCCAATATCCTGCAAAGTTGTTTTACAGCCCTAAAAAATCTTTGCTTTCTTCCCATTCATCCCTCCCTGCCTCCCTCTGATCTCTGACGGTCACTGATCTTTCTTGTGTCCCCATAGTTTTGCCTTTTCTCTAATGTTCGAAATTGTAAAGTAGGCAGCCATTTCAGGTTGACTTCTGATGACTGTTTGGATATTTGCCCCTGTCTAAACCTCATGTTGAATTTCATCCCCAGTGCTGGAGGTGGGGCATGGGGGGAGGTGTTTGGATCATGGGGACAAACCTCTCATAACTTGTCCTGTTTTGTGGTAGTGAGTGAGTTTCTGTGAGATCTGGTCATTTAAAAGTGTGTGTCATCTTCCCCACTCACTCTCTTCCTCCTACTTTGGCCATGTGATGTGCCTGCTCCCGTTTTGCCTTCCACCAGGATGGGACTCTTTCTGATGCTCCCCAGAAACAGATGCTGCTATACTTCCTGTACAGTCTACAGAACCCTGCACCAATTAACTCTCTTTTCTTATCAATTACCCAGTCTCAAGTATTTCTTTACGGCAACGCAAGAATGGCCTCACACAGCTTCTTTCACTTAGTAATTTCTTCCATGTATTTCAATGGCTTGATGGATCATTTCTTTTTAGCACTGAATAGTATTCTGTTGTCTGGATGTACCAGTTTATTATCTTGGTTGCTTCCGAGTTTTGGCAGTTATGCATAAAGCTGCTGTAAACATCCATGTGCCGGTTTTTATATGTACGTAGCTTTTTAACTCCTTTGGGGAAATAATGACTGCAATGCTGGATCATATGGTTAAGAGGATGTTTAGTTTTGTAGGAAACTGCCAAACTTTCTTTCAAAGTGACTGTACCACTTTGCATTCCCACCAGGAATAACTTAGAGTTCTGCCTGCTCCATATCCTCCTCATCAGCATTTGGTGTTGTGAGTTCTCAACTGGGGCCATTCTAATGGGCCTGTAGTTGTATCTCACTGTTTTAATTTTCATTTCTCTGACACAGGATGTAGAGCATCTTTTCATTTGCTGCTTTGCCATCTGTATAACTTCTTTAGTGAGGTTTCTATTATGGTTTTTAGCCCATTTGTTCATCAAGGTATTTGTTTTCTACTGCTGAGTTTTTTTGAGACAGAGTCTCCCTCTGTTGCCAGGCACCAGGCTGGAGTGCAGTGACGTGATCTTGGCTCACTGCAACCACTGCCTCCCAGGATCAAGCAATTCTCCTGCCTCAGTCTCCCAAGTAGCTGGGACTACAGAGGCACAACACCATGCTCAACTAATTTTTATATTTTAGTAGAGATGAGGTTTCACTATGTTGGCCAAGATGGTCTCGATCTCTTGACCTCATGATCCGCCTGCCTCGGCCTCCCAAAGTGCTGGGATTACAGGCGTGAGCCACCGTGTCCAGCTACTGTTGAGCTTTAAGTGTTCTTTGTGTATTTTGGATAATAGTAATTTGTCAGATGTGTCTTTTGCAGTATTTTCTCCCAGTCTGTGACTTGTCATTTCATTGTCTTTTCAATGTCTTTTGCAGAGCAGAAATGTTTAATTTTAATGAAGTCAAGCTTATCAATTCTTCCTTTTAACAACATGGATTGTGCTTTCATTGTTTTGTCTAAAAAGCACCAAACCAAAGGTTTGACTTCACTGTCTCCTTTGCTGTTTTGTAGTTTTACAGTTTCACGTTTTACATTTAGGTCTGTGATGCAATTTGAGTTAATTTTTGTGAAGGGTGTAAAGTCTGTGTCTATACTTATTATTTTTTTTTACATGAGAATGTCTAGTTGTTACATTACTATTTGTAGAAAAGACTACCTTTGCTCTATTGGATTGCCTTCACTCTTTTATCAAAGCCATTTATTGTATTTATCTGGGTCTATTTCTAGGCTCTGTATTTGATTACATTGGTCTGTTTGTCTGTTTTTCCACCAGTACCAGAATGTTTTGGTTATTGTAGCTTTACTGTAAGTCTTAAAGTCAAATAGTGTAACTTTGTTGTCTCCGTTCAATACTGCATGTTTGCATTTCTTGAGGATCTGGTACTCAAGCCTACTTTTCCCTTAATTGTGCTTCTTGGTGAGCCTAAGAAATTTTCTTTTGAAAAATGGAAGTTCTCAGTGATATTTATCTTTCTCTAATAAAGTTGTGTTTTTGCTTCCTGCAGGAAGTTGTTATACAACAAGATCATTTAAACTCAGTTATCGAGCTAATCTAAAGATGGGTTTCATTTTTTTTTTTTTTTTGAGACGGAGTTTCGCTCTTGTTACCCAGGCTGGACTGCAATGGCACGATCTTGGCTCACCACAACCTCCGCCTCCTGGGTTCAGGCACTTCTCCTGCCTCAGTCTCCTGAGTAGCTGGGATTACAGGCATGCGCCACAGTGCCCAGCTAATTTTTTGTATTTTTAGTAGAGACGGGGTTTCACCATGTTGACGAGGATGGTCTCTATCTCTTGACCTCGTGATCCACCCACCTCGGCCTCCCAAAGTGCTGGGATTATAGGCGTGAGCCACCACGCCTGGCCCTGGGTTCCATTTTTAAAAGAATAGATCTACATCTGGTTTTAGTCTTTCCTGCAGTGGGGTCCTGTTGTGAACTGAATGCAAGCCCGGGAATCTCATCCAGCGAGAGGGTCCCAAACCGGGAAGAGGGTGTGTGTGGAAAGAAAGGAGACAGAGGGAGGAGGGCTCTGGAGGACTGGATGGGCTATGCCCATACAGCAATTTTATTTGTGCAGTAGGTTTCCTTATATACTTTTTTCTTTAACATCATTACCTCAATGCAGATCATTACTCAAACAATAAAAGGAACAGAAAATTCCTTGGGGGATGATTCTGAGGAACTGTCAAAGGCAACAAATACTAATTTAAAAGATCAGTGGGAAATAGGTGATGCTGATTATCGATATTGTCAGAACAATCAGTAACTTGGATAACAATCTTTAATTAACTTGAAGTCACAAGCTCAGCAGTAAACCCTGCATCTGTGAGAGACAAGGACCGCAGGGGAGGTCACTAGGCTGAAACAATGCCTGGTAAACAAAGTCTTAGATCAGGAGCCAGAAAGGGGAACACAATACCCAATTAACTCACTTCAGCATTCACCTGGCCATTGTCTGATCGGCCAAGAAGGCTGAGGATAGTGCCCTGCTTAATCGTTCTCAATTTCCTCTTTCATTCTCTTCTTAATTTCCTCTCACTCATAGCTCGACAGCCTCCAGCCAGGGAAAATGTGTAAGGAGTCAAGCTCACCTAATGGCGGAGGCCAAGTTGTTAGCCTCTCGCAGGGGCGACCCCCACAGGGTCCTTCTGTGGTACATCATATCTAACTGGCTTCTACCTGACCTTTCTTCCCTGCCTATCCCTGGAATTTAGTTTTCTGTTTCCCAAGAGATTGGTGAATTCTTTCTAAGTGTCTCTCCATCTTAGATATTGCTTCATGATGGTGTTTTAAGCCTTGTTACCACCTTCTAACTAACTGTAAATACAGTGAAGGAAAATTCTGGAATATTGGATTCACATCAGTACATTCTCTTTCTCTTTGGGATTTTAGCAAACTCATGCTGCTGCATTGGTGAAACTCAAATTTGTGTGTGTGTGTTTTAAGCCATTTTTGTGGTAGTTTTCAGAAGGAGGGTTGGGCTGATATAAGTTATTGCTTCAGATTTGGAAGCAGATGTTACACGATTTAAACAGTATTCGCATTACCAAAGGACACTGGACAGATGCAAAATGAACTATATTTTAAGATCACCTAATTATCTAATGTGAGTAACATAATTATACTGAATTTGTGAGTTTGTTAAAAAAGTGACATTATTTGGCTGAATGTACACAGTTTAAATAAATGCCAAAAGACTTTCACTTTTGGAAAGTGGAAAAGTCACAAGAAAGTATTCCTTCCTCCACAAGAATAAAAACAAGTGACGTAGTCTACAAAATTTCAAACTCTGAACCTAACAAAGAACTTAGGCTTCAGGGTTCTCTCAAGAACTAAAAGCCAAGTGGTGATAAGCTCTTTCAAGATAAGAAGTTGCTCAAAATAATTTAAAACTCTTAGCAACAAAAAAAAGAGAAATCATCCATATATGTATACAAAAAGAATATAGTTCTAGTTTTTCAAGGTGTGTACTGACTGACCTGAGAGTTCAGGATCTCTGAAAATGAAGGGAGGCTGAAGATCTCTGACATCAATGGTCTCTTCCTGCATGCAATTGCTTTTTCACTAGACCTTCCTGGATTTAGGTCAGAAAGACTGTAGGCAGAGCAGGGCTGAAAGACACTCCTCTGTGGAGCAAACCTCCCTGAACCTCTCAATCATAGCTGAATTCCCTGTCTGATAGTTTCACATTCTCCCTGGTCAGTCTGGTTCTGATGATTGTTTTGTCTCTGCACACTTCTATTTCTTGCTTATTTCTATGCCTCATAATTTTTCTGTTGACAGTCACTCACACTTTTCGGTATTTAAATAAATACTTGTTATATTTTAAGATAAGCGTGCATTTTCTTCTGCTGGCCCTTTGCTCTGTGGGTTTGCTAATCTACTCAGGAGCCGGGCTGAGTTTAAAGTTCATTGTTGCTATGGTTACCCTCGATGAGCCAGAGCTTCAAGTCTCTCTAGGGATAATGAGTATTTCTAGTTTGGGAAAACTTGCCATAGAGGTCCTCACAGTGTTTATGTTGAGCTGGGCTTTGAGTCATCTCTGAGCTGCTCTGCAGAGAGAATCTGTGTTTGCTGTTCTTCTAGATAAGATGTTATTGTGGGTTTTACTGAATGCTTGTAGGTGTGGCCATTGGGGAGGAATGGGAAAATTTCCTGATGCTCTAAGCCTCAGTCACAAGCAGGCACTGTCAACCTGGGTGTCCAGGTTTGGACTTCATCAGTACTTCTGCTCCTTTGTAATGTTGGGTTAGTATTTATTCCTACCCCTCCTTTTCCTCTCTGTTACGGTATATTTCTACTGTGTCCTTGGTCAGTGCTTTCATACATTGCTGTTCCCCTTCCTCCTACATATCAAGGCTTTCGTCCCCTATGGTGGGATGGGGAGATGAGTCTGTATGGGATTCTTGCAGTGGTGGCTGCCGCCCTCTCCCAGGTAGCACCTGGGAACAGCTTCCCCGGGATTCTCCAGTCTTCCCTGTGAACATCTGGTGAAGTCAAACCCATCTGGAGAAAATCCTGCAATAAGAAACGAACCTCCCTATAATCAGTGGGCAACAGGGTCTTCATACTTTCCTTCCATCTGTCACTAAACATAGAGCACATTGCTAAAGATTTCTGGCTGAATCTTCCCATGGCTAATATGGTATCTGATGATGTCTGCCCAGGTATGCAAATGCTCAGGCCCTGTTTCTCTCTCCAGGTCCCCAGGTCTCCATGTCTCTAGATTTCAGGTTATCTGTTTGCTCTGTGAAATAAGTTTTCTGAGAAGTCCAAGGAATGTGAATGACTTGCAGTTTGTCCAGCTTTTTGCTTGTTATAACAGTGGAAATGACAAAGATTCTCTTCTGGACCAAACTCTAGCTAGGCTCCCCAGTCCCCATTCTTGAATAGCCTCCATCTTGGCCTTCAAACACCTAAATGTTTTAAACACTAAGATAGTTTGTAATAGCTAAAGGCCATATCCCTAGGATGAAGCTAGCCCCCTTGAAGTGCCTGCCTGAGTAACCCCAAGGCTGCCAACATCATTTACTCTTTACTCCAGCCAACACTTGAAGACAGACCTCTCTCAGCCTCTGTGGGAGGCCAGGGGCCTAATTTTCATAAGCACCAGGGAAGAAACCCAGATGAAATTCACATGGACCAACCCTTTCTCTTGCTTTCTGTAACTTTTCACTTCCCCCTCCTTCCTTCAGCTAATCCCCATTCTTCTTTAAACACCAATCACCTCTGAACAAATCCTAGTGTCCAGTTCACGCTGCTCTTTTCCTTACTGCAGTAGCACATTACTGATGAAATCCAGCTTTGCCACTTAGTGTCTGGCCTTATCTTTAACAGGAGCAGCAGCCTTTCCAGCTCTCCCTATCCCTGAGCTGAGACTGCAAGTTTATATTGTAGCATAGATTTATTTGTTCTTGAATGCAGTGCTTTTCCTGTTTGGTGGTTGATCCTACATTCCAGTTCAAATGTTCTTTACTGTCCACTCAATGACAGTAGTGGAGGATGCTCAATAAATTAAATGTGTCAACAGTATCGCCGGAAGATTTAAGAGGTGTGATTTCTGAGTGTATAACTGACCCATCAAATAATAAGCAAGTGCAAATAGGACTAACGCTTTGAGAAACTTCAGCACATTCTATGCTGTCAGTCTTCCCAGTGATCCCCCCAAACTAGAAGGGGAAGGTCATTCCTAAACTTACCTAATATCATTCATTTTCTAACTAATATAGAAAAGGGAAGCTTTATACATCTTGAACACAAAAGAAAATGACTTTTATTTTATTTCTAAGATCCATCAAATTCAGCTTTCCAATCCGATGCAGAGGAGTTATATCTCTCTGTATATTTACTGAGAGCCTAAATCTTAGACTCGTGTTTTTCATATCTGAGTGGCTCTCAAAAGAGCAGTGGTTGATGAAATAAAATGCCGCATTCAGTGACTGGCAAATATAAAGCAAAATGCTTTCAGGGAAGTCAACTGAAATGCCTGCATTACCTACATGATCACTCTGAGGTTGGAAAACTAAAGTTAATAAAAGTACAGTGGAGGGTGGTCTGCCGTGCACTTTGTTTTATCTGTGTGGAGCCTGGCCTGTGCAGTTACAATAAAGTATCGTGTTCCTTCCATTATAAATTCCAATTTATATGCGTTTATAACTTAGCTCTGAAAGTTCAAGATGGCCTCCAATTTCCAAAGCGGCATCAGCCCAGGAGCAAGACTTAAAATGGCTTGTCTTCGTTACGGAATTCGAAGAAGGGAAAGAATGAAATAGAAGTTTTCTTAACTGCATGCCTTTTATTTTTCCTGATGAAAAAATACATGTGATACTGAATGCAGTATTGCAAGTCATTTCTGTGTATTGTGTGCTGCAGGGCCCTTGGATATCATGTTAAAATAAAAGCTTGTATAATAATAAAACTCAGAATAGCCTCAAACTGTCAATAGCAAAAATCTTACTTTCCTCTAAACCTAATAGCATAATGGCTTATGAAAAATTAAGGTGACATAAATTGTATATTGTAGCTTCTTAAAAATCTATGTATAGCTATTAAAAAAAAGTGAACACACTCTTAGAGTAAAACACCAAGCTTGAATGAAGATTGCTTAATTCTAAGAGCAATATTATTCTTCCATGAACTGAACCACAGCTATGTAAATTTGTCATGCCCTATCTGCAAAAGGAATTAATCTGTGCACAGATAACCAGACTCTGAACATGTTGGTAATTAGGCAATATAATGATCAAATCAGCAAAGAAAAATAACATCAACCAAATCTATTCTTTAGATTGAATTCCACATAATTACTTTAAAGGCAATGATAAAAAATACTAATTAGTGTGAGTTCATAACTCTTTTAGGAATAGATTTGGTATACAAAATCACTTAAAATATAAATTTCTCCTCTATTGATCTTATGTATGAGAAACCAACACTTAGAGGTCTGCTTGTCTTTTCTGTGTCTGCCTTTCAGAAATATACATTGAATGAATGTCCAAACTAACCCACATCATCCAGCTGTTTTGGGTGCTGGGTTGTCGGTATTACAAAGAATGCTTTTAATTGCTGTTACACACTCATTTATATTGCGGATTGTTGGTATTACAAAGAACACTTTTAATTGCTGTTACACACTGTTTTGGGTGCTGGGTTGTTGGTGTTACAAAGAACACTTTTAATTGCTGTTACACACTCTTGGGTGCTGGGTTGTTGGTGTTACGAAGAACACTTTTAATTGCTGTTACACACTCTGTTTTGGGTGCTGGGTTGTTGGTGTTACGAAGAACACTTTTCATTGCTGTTACACACTCTGGTTTGGGTGCTGGGTTGTTGGTGTTACAAAGAACACTTTTCATTGCTGTTACAGACTCATTTATATCGAAGAACATTGTTGCCTTCCTTTTCATCGTCTGTTACTTATTTGCTCAAATTTCTAAAATATATTTTAGAAGAATAGTGGACCATGTTTTAGCCCTGACTAAAACACAGGTGTACCTAGTTTTATTGTGCTTCACTTCATTGTACTTCCCAAATAATGCACAAATTGAAGGTTTCTGGCAACCCCATGTCAAGCATGTCTGTGTTGAGCAACCCTGTGCTGGCGCCATTTTTCTGACAACGTGTGCTCACATCACGTTTATTTCAGTAATTCTCATGGTATTTTAAATGTTTTTATTATTATCATATCTGCTCTGGGGATCTGGAATCAGTCATCTTTGGTGTTCACACTGTAATTGTTTTAGGCACCATGACTGTGCCCATATACGAGGGTAAACTTAATTGATGTATTGTGTGTTCTGATTGCTCCATTGACTGGCTGATCCTCTGTCTCTCTCCCTCTCCTCTGGGCTCTCTATTTCCTGAGACAAAATACGGAAATTAGGCCAATTAATAATCCTACAGTGGTTTCTAAGTGTTCAAGGGAAAGGAAGTGTCACAAGTATCTCATTTTAGGTCAAAAGCTAGAAATTATTAAGCTTAGTGAGAAAAACGTGTCTAGGCTGGGCGTGGTGGCTCTTGCCTGTAATCCCTGCACTTTGGGAGGCCAAGGCGTGTGGATCACCTGAAATCAGGAGTTAAAGACAAGCCGGGGCAACATGGTGAAACCTCATCTCTAAATTAAAAAAAAGAAAAACGCATGTCTAGTCAATCACTGCAGCAAACTTCATTGTTGTCTTATTTTAAAGGATTGCCACGGCTACTCCAGCCTCAGCAACCACCATCCTGATCTGTCAGTAGCCATCGACACCGAAGCAACACCCTCCACCAGCAAAGAGATTAAAACTCAGTGAAAGCTCAGATATAATTGTTAACATTTTTTTACCAATAAATCACTTTAAACTTAAGATGTGATTTTTGTAGACACAGAATAGCCTAATGTAAATAGACTACAGGATAGTGTAAACATAACTTTAATATGCACTTCGAAGTCAAAAAACGTGTGTCACTTATTTTACAGCAATATTCCTTTTATTGCAGAGGTCTGTAACCAAACCTGTAATATCTCTGAGCTATGCCTGCTCATAATTTTTAATCCCAGAAAAATCACTTACTTCATTTCATGATTCAGACTCACTTACTGTACATGCATTAATTTTTTAAACAACTGATGGAGAAATGAAATTCTGAAAAACAGAAATCTGTATCAAGGTGGTATTCTCCCATAAAACTAAAATATAGAATTCAGTTATTAGAAAATAAAGCAAAGAGATTTTAAAATCCCCATCTGTTCAAGGTCATGGTGAGTGAGTTTAGCAGTATCGTATATTCACGCCGTGGCAACTCATTACATAGGCAAATGAATAAATACAGAAATAACATCTGATTCTGCATATGTAGATAGCTGGATCTTTATTGTTCATATTCTAATTCTGACTGGTATCTGTTAACATAGCAGCAGACTGTCTTTTTCAAATGTTGCAAAGGCAATTTTACTGCTTGGAATTATTTTATATTTCTACTATGCATAGTCTTTTCAAAACATCAAATAGCACTATTACTGCTCAGAGAGTAATCGCCTACAGCGTTGGAAATGTTCTGGAAAATGGACAGAAGAGCGTGGCAGCAGGACCTCGCGTGGAGCAGCCCCAGCTGTGTTTTCGAGGCACTTTGGCACCGTCACGGGCGTGGCAGACTGAGCCAAAGGCAGAGCCCTGCACGGTCTGAAAACACCGTTTCTAACAATTTCACGAGTGGCGATCGTCCTCCCGGGGCCTTGGCTCCGGGGCCATTCCTGCCGCATCCTCCAGGCCGCGGGGGTCGTCGTGCCGCAGGAGAGGCTGCCCGCCCTCAGCTCTCTCCCTGAAGGAGAAGACACAGAGGCGATGGTCCTGGAGGCGCCCCGTCCCCAGGGTGGGCCTTAGCAGTGGGCGGGCCCCGCGGGTCTGAGAGGATTCGAACCCACGGGAGGCGCGCGCAGCTGGGCTTGGGAACGCCTCCTGCTTTCCAAAAAGGCCATTTAGGGAGCCCGCTGCCTTTTTCCAACAAAGCCCCCTGCTGCATTAGGGCTCTTCCCGAGTGACACAGCCGCGTAGATGCTCGCCGCCCCTCACCCTGCCATTGTGCACACCCTCAGTGAGGGGGTCCCTCTCAGCGGAAGCTGGTCTGGGTACCTGCGGTTACTGCCCTGCAGGCTGCCTGGCCGCTTTCCACCGGCCGTGCGTGTTCGCGTCCCACCGACACGACGCAAAGCAGCTAATAAACCTAACTTCCATATGTATATGTTTAACATCTCTTGAAACTCTTGTATTACCAAAAGGTTTTTCCCTGAGCGCGGTGGCTCTCGCCTGTAATCTCAGCACTTTGGGAGCTGAGGGGGAAGGATCATTTGACGGTGAGTTCCACACCAGCCTGGGTGAAAGAGCAAGACCTAGCCTCTAAAAAAAAATTAAAAATAAAAATAAAAAATTAGCCAGGCGAAGCTGAGGCAGGAGGATCACTTGAGCCCGGGAGGTTGAGGCTGCAGTGAGCTGTCATTGTGTTACTGCTCTTCAGCCTGGGCACAGAGTGAGACCATATCTTAAAAATAAAAAATAAAAATTCTTTTAAAAAATATTTCCGGTTATGTTGTTAAAAAAAAAATAAAAAAGAACCTGACTAAGCAAGTGAGGGGTCATTTTGTGTCTACACACCTAGACCCAAGATATTTAGCTAGGTGATTAACATAAAGACTTCCTAATTACCGTGATCTTTATTCCCTGAGACAATGCTTCTCTTCTATCAAAACTCACTGCATGCTTAGGAACAATGGCTTCACTCTTTTGAATCTTAGTTTTTTGTTTGAAAAATGAGATTTATAATTTTTAGTTTATGTTTCACTTATTTAGGAAAAATAAATAAAATCTTTTAAAAGAGCTGACATAGGACCTGGCATAGAATAATACCCTGAGGAATGTTAGATACATTTACCTTTTTTGTGACTTTTTATTATATAATATTTGCTAATATTTGCTAATCAAGAAATCTCTGGCCATTTAAACTTAAAGATGGTTTTAAATGATTATAGTCCATGATGAAAATACGTTTCTTAACTTTTTTTTGTTTTTTTTTGAGACGGAGTCTTGCTCTGTCTCCAGGCTGGAGTGCAGTGGCATGATCTCGGCTCACTGAAACCTCCACCTCTTGAGTTCAAGCGATTCTCCTGCCTGAGCCTCTGGAGTAGCTGAGACTACAGGCATGAGCCACCATGCCCAGCTAATGTTTGTATTTTTAGTAGAGATGGGGTTTCACCATGTTGGCCAGGATGGTCTTGATCTCTTGACCTTGTGATCCACCCACCTTGGCCTCCCAAAGTACTGGGATTACAGATGTGAGCTACCATGCCCATCTGACATCTGACAATTTTATCCACCTGTAGACATGTTTCACCCAATTGGCATCAAAAGCACGGAGGAATTCTGATATCTGGCAAGATTTTACACTATTTAAATGTTTAACACATTAGTTTCTAAAAAGTGGGACTCTACTTTGTATTTATCCTCATTTTTCACTGATGCCCAAACACATTCCTTTGGCACACAATGGTAATTCACTTCCATTAATCTTAGCATAGAAGTTCCAGCCCTTGCCACAGTTACATTTCCATTCAGTTGGGGACTGCATTATAACAGTGTTTAAAGGCTTCATTTTTAATCAACTCTGCCAGACTACTCAAGTGCTCGTAAGACTTTATTTTCTCAAAGTCAAAATGCACAGTCTTCCAAGGGTATAATGACACCAACTATCAAAAGATAATTTTTCTGATTTGGACCGTGATCCTCCTGCCTCCTGACTCAACTTTCAATCTCAAGATTTTACTGTGGATTTTTTTTTTTTTTTGAGACAGAGTCTCACTCTGTTGCCAGGCTGGAGTGCAGTGGCACAATCTCGGCTCACTGCAACCTCCCAGGTTCAAGAAATTCTCCTGCCTCAGCCTACCGAATACTGGGAAAACACTTTGTAGAATACTAAGTTTTTACAGACTGCTTGGATAACAGCAAGACAGCACTTTAAAACTTTAAAGCCTCCCTTTCCTTATTTATAAAGCAGGATCAATAATCCTTTCTCCTGAGAATGAGTGTATGACAAACATCTGATAAGGTAGGTAAGGAACTCAACATACTTCATTGGCAAACATTCATTCTTGTCTATTCTTGTTTTTTCCAGATTTCCTTTTTCTAGAAGCATGCTGAGCCATACTTACCCTCTGGACTGTGGCCTGCATGCTAGTGGGAGACAGCATCTGAAGGCCTTTACCTGGGGACTATATTTCTTCTTCAATTTGCTGTAGGCTCAGAGGTCCCTCAGTTTTGTAAGCCAAAAATAAAATAAAAGTCCCCCAACTGATTGAATGGATCCCTTCTCAAGGAAGGAGATTTGAAAGAAACCAAAAACTAATTCAGGCCATGGGAGGGAAGGGTGGGGTGAGGGTCAGACATACCTCATTATACCCTCTCTTTTACGGAGTTCAGGTACATGTGACCAGCATTAACATTAAAACAGAGATCCTAAGACTGACAAAACAGATTCTCTGTAGGAATAAGATATCAGCTTCAACGTGACTCAGGTATAACATCGTGTGACAGGTAACAGGCCTAAAGGAAATAAAAGTATTCTACTCCAAAATATATTTCTTTGACATATTTTGGAATGGCTGTGAAAGCCATCTCTTATAGGGAAAATTTACATTCCATAGTGAATTCTCTTCCCTTTCCAGGTATTTTACTGACCCAGAAGGGAAAGCTAAGAGTGTGACACATTTTAAGGTCTGATAAGACATTTATCATCTACTCTCTCTGAAGCCTACAACCTGGAGGCTTTGTCTACCTGACAAGAACCTTGGCTTTCATGACCACCCCCTGTACCCATCTTAAACCCAAGCATTTCTCTTCTTACTTCAACTCTTTAGGCAAAGCTTCGCTCTTTCAACCAATTGCCAATCAGGAAATCTCTGGATCCACCTATGACCTGTAAGCCCACCCCTGCTTTGAGATGTCCAGCCTTTCTGGACTGGACCAATGTGTACATTCCATGCATGGATTTATGTCTTTGCCTGTAACTTCTTTTCTTATAAATTATATAAAACCAAGTTGTAATTCAATCACCTTGGGCACATGTTCTCAGGATCCCCTGAGGCTGTGTCACAGCTCATGTGTCATTTCTCCCTGACCCTGCTCTCATCTCTTGTTTTTTGTTTTTTTGTATTTTAAGGACAGTGTGATTACACATCCTAGATTAATCTAGGACAATCTCATGGTCCTCACATTTGGTTTAGAGTAAACCTCTTCAATTACTTTGCAGAGTTTGCTTTTTTCATCAACACTCTTTTATACTTGATGATTTCACACTTACAGTTCTACCTGATCTTGGAAATGCACCATGTGTTATCAGATTAAAACACTAAAAACATTAGAAAACATGAAGGAAGCTATTTTGTTGTTTATTTCACAAATTGTTGAAGATGTTCAACCTTTTCTTCATAGTATTTAAGAAAGGTGTTCTTAGGCAAAGATTGTTGGCAAAAATGTTCTATTCCTCTTTCAGAGTTTATAGTGCTATCTATATATCTTTTTACTTTTTCTATTTATCTGTGTATTATCTATCTTTTACAGACAGAGAAAAGACAAAAAATGCACAAAGTTAAGTAAATGTACAAATTAGTTGTATCCGTATTATTCATGGGTTCCACATTCCACATATGTAACTAATTTATAAATCCCTAACTTTACATGTATTTTAATCACAATTTGCACTTGTGTTTTTAGTTTTTTGTGTTACATTTCATCATTGTTTGCAAACTATAGTTCATTCTAAATTTCTTCATGTATCCTGTGAATTTTTTTTATTTTTGAAATCATAAAATAATTGTATAAAAACCACGTTTCTTATCCCGATATCAACACTTGAGCTATTCATATTCAACTTGATTATATAAATAATTAAGGCAAATGTGACTATGTATTTAAATAATTGATAAAGAGGACATTGTGCCTGAAACTAATTGGTTCTCTGTATGTCAAGCCTGTCTAAGCAGCCTTCCTCAGTGTTTCTCTGTCTTTTGATGTTTGAAAATTCTGAATAGGGTTTACAAAGGCAGTTTAGGAGTTGGCGACACTGTCTCAGTGTACCCAGAACAACACTACTTTCTTATCTCAACGTAATCATGAATCGAGCTTCCTTGTTTTTTTCAAAGTCTAAAAAACAAATTACACATTGACATATTATTGGTGTTGAAAACTCCTTCCTCAAGATGACATTTTCAAAAGCAAATTGAATTCACAAGAAGTATGAACTGGGAAAGCATCCAGGTATATTTAGGTGAATTCTCTAGAAAAGCACCTAACAGAAACATAAAATTCCTACTGGGAGAAGCAGAACACGAATATGGAAAGATAAAGTAAGGATATATTTGGAAACTTTAAATTCCATGTTATGAAGTTTATAGCCTACTTTTTAGCAGTAGAGAGATATTACTATATATTAACAGCTTAATTTGTTGAGCAGTTTTTGAGAGCTATTTCAAATGTTTATTTCACTTAACAGAAAAATCATAATTAAAGTTTTGTTTCAGTAGGTTACAAAGGAAGTGAAGAATGAGCTTAATTAAGAAGTGCAAAGGAGGCCCAGACAGTTGAAAGGAATACTTGACTGCAAGGCTAAAGCCATATGGTATTAATGTTTTAGTGTCCCCCCAAAATTCATATGTTGGGACCTAAGGTACCATCTATGAAGCAGAGGTCCGTCCCTGGACGCTGAATTTGCTGATGCCTTGATCTTGGACTTCCCAGCCTCCAGTTCTGAGAACAATAAATTTCTCTTGTTTATAAATTACCCAGTCTAAGGTATTTTGTTATAGCAGCCCAAATGGACAATACAGGTTCCATAATGCTAAACTAAAAGGGAATGGCAATGCATGTTACAGTTTAAAGAGATAAATCAACTTTTTGGCTTGGTGTGATGGCTTACATCTGTAATCCTAACATAGGACGATCACTTCAGACCAAGAGTTAAAGACCAGCCTGGGCAACATAGCAAGATCCTGTCTCTAATTTTAAGAAAAAGAAATAAATATTTTATTAAAAGAACAAGGAATGTATCATCAACTCTGAACAATTGAGTTATGTATACAATGGCCAACATTTACTTGAGCCTCAGGAAGAAGTGTAATCTGGACTTCTATATCTCATGATGCTTTTTTTTTTTTTAGGTATTCTGATTTAATTTTTGTTTCTTGCTGAGAAGGATTTCTTTACCATAACATACAGAATATGCTCATCAACTGTTCCTATATTTTTCATCTTGGGCTTCAAACACTAGCAGTAGATGTACAAGCTTACTCTCTTGGTTCACTTCCAAAACTCCCAGAGATGGGTTTTCAGTGTCACATGAAGCTAGTGTGAAATGGCTGCTCTGATAACAATAAATACATATTTAGGAAACGGGAGATGAAAATGTAAGAAAGAGGTTTATGTTGATAAATATATACATATCCACTACAAGCAGTCATGGGCATGGGAAGCCCAGGAACACATTGTATGATTTATTTAAGAAATATTTACTGGCTGGGCACAGTGACTCATGCCTGTAATCCCAGCACTTTGGAGGCCAAGATCATCTGAGGTCAGGAGCTCGAGACCAGCCTGGCCAATATGGTAAAACTCCGTCTCCACTAAAAATACAAAAATTAGCTGGATACGGTGGCAGAAGCCTGTAATCCCAGCTACTTGGGAGGCTGAGGCAGAAGAACCACTTGAACCTGAGAGGTGGAGATTGCAGTGAGCAAAGATTGCAGTGAGCTGAGATGTCACTCCTGCCTGGGTGACAAAGACTCAGTTAAAAAAAATTTACTGAGTGCCTATTATGTCACATACCATGATAAGCAATGGAGATACCACACTAGATAAGACAGAATCCCTGGCACAGCATATTATTATATTTAGAAATCACACTGCATTATGTCTATACTTAATTTTTAGGGTTGCGGAAATTAAATGAGTTTATATATGTAAGTCACTTAAAGTGCCTGGCATTGCAAATATACCTCATGTGATAGCTAATAGTGTAGGGATTAATATTAAAATAACCAAATATTCAGCAAAAGAAATTTCTCTCTCCTATGAGCCTGGAGAGATTCTGAGAGATCTCTCTTGGCTTCAGCCTATACTACCAAGCCAATCATTTCTTATCAACCTCTTTTTAGTTTCCAGGGAAGCAAAGTTGAATAAAATCGTTTTAGTTAAAAGGGTGAAATTATTGACCCATTTAACACATTGTGCGATGTTTTATGTATTGGTAGGAATCTTTGGTTACAATAAATAGAAATGCACTTCCGAGAACTTAAGCAATGTGGGTACTGGGATACATGGAGCGCCTTATAACTAAGAAAATGCTGAAGAATGAGAATGCAGAAAGACCCAGAGCAGCACATAAAATCCGGGTAAACAAGCTAGTGAGATTCTGTAAGCCTTGAGGCACTGGCACGCATCAAATTGAGTCAGGTTGGCCCCTCTTGCTGCTGGTGTCTCAGCTGAGGTGCAGGCTTCTAAAGGGAAGAATCAGATTTGCTCAGCACCCCATCCATGTTCCTGCTTGGTGGCCAGGGACCCTCAGTGGAACCAGTTCCCAAGAATATGTTGGGTGGCTGGGGCAAAAGTAGGAAATTTTATTCTTTCTAGAAAAAGGGAAAATGATTTTGTAGCAAGAAAGTGAGAAATTATCTAGTATAATATGTGAAGACTCAATGCCTGAGATTCTGTAAGTCCTGTAGATTGTATGAGAAAGATCACACTATAATAACATCTAATTGCTTTCTCAAGCATATTCTAAATAATGCATTTCTTCCATATTCCTAAAGCATAATTATTGATGGTTAACATTTTTACTTTTTATTTTTAAGAGCTCTCCTTTTGGAAAAACAAAAGTCACTAAATTATAACCTAAATCTCTTATCTCTGCCACCCATGTCTCTAAGAACACAATCTGAATGGCTCTTACACTGAATGAAGATCTGAGTGAATAATTTATATGTGGAATTAAAAGCAAAACCATTTTTCACAGTGCATTCTATATTAAATGTATGCCATTATTAGTAACACATACCAGTTTTCACTACTCTGTATGGAAACAGGTTTTAGATTCTTTTATAACATCTCTTACGACTAGGCTGTCATTTTTCAAAACAAAACTAAAGAAACTTAAAAAAAAAAAAGAAGTTTATGTTCACTTGCAAACTTTAAGTTCAGCCCAGATCCTGAATTTGGTTAAATGTGTTTTCCTTTCTATCACCTAGAATACATTCCTTCAATAACTATTAGCAGATGTTACTTCGTATTCACACGTAGCAGTTCTTCTGAAAAATGATGGTTTTAGTGTTTTCCATTTCACTGGAATTTCTATTATATAGCTGCAAGAAAATGTAAACTCCTATGTCATGATAGATGACTCAGTCAATCAACATTAAGCACTTATGCACTCAGATAAGAAACTGGGTTTGTACTTGGGTAGAGATGCGATGGGCTTGCCAACCCAGTGAGTAATGATCAAATCCCTCTCTGTCTCCCTAATGCCAGGACTCAGAAAGGAGATATTGACCTGTAACTTTTCTGATTCCAGACACAGACAAAGGTGGTTTCAGGATGTGATGTACATACCCAAGTTTTCACTTTTCTTTTTATATTCAATTTAATGATACATACTGTGTCTCTTACCAAATGGCAAAAAAGCATTTAAAGAGTGCACAGATCCCCAGGCATGAGCAAAGTTAGCCTTTAAGATGCCATAAAATATATATGGCTCCAGACATTTAAAGCATCCCTGGGGTAAGGAAAAACTCAGAGCAAGATTAAAACCATTCACTGAATTCTAAACATTTGTTACCTGTCTGCATGCTGTTGCTCTGATCGGGTTTCACACCCAGTAGTTCTTCTCTCCTGGATCTTGAGATCAAGCAGGAGAGGTCGCAATTACAGAGGAAACTGAAATGACGTGGAATAAACATAATAGTTGATCAATAAAATTTACTGAGAATCTACTCTGCCAGGCTGTAATAAAAGAAGGAGCTATGACCTCCCTATAGTTAATGGGCCAACCAGAAAGACTATGTAATAGCAAACTGTGTAATGCAACAATAAATAACACAGACTGCTGTTTACATGTCTGTCTCCAGGGCATACACAAGGACAATCACCTGGTGCAAGAGAGGAATAACTTTTCCCAGTTGGAAGCAATGAGACATTGTGTCACAGAGGAACTTAGATTTAAGGATGATCAGAAATTAACTAGGTGAGCTAGTTTGAGAAAAAGAATTCTGGCAAGTAGGAAGGGCATGGATGAGGTTATGAATACTGAAGACCACGATGAACCTAAAGCCTTGGTAGAGAAAAGAAAAACGAGAGTTGGCCTTAATTTGCATCTGTGTTATAAGCCAAAGAAGCACATAAACCAAGAACACTGATGAAATCAATGTGATTGGAAATCTATGAAGGTAAAAGGCCAGGCTCAGTGCAAGCAGAAATAAGGTAAGGTATGGATACCACTAATTTTGAACCAGGAAGTTAGACTTTTGTATCGGGAATTTTAGCAACTGCACGTTTTTCACATGAGATACCCGATCAAGCAGAGGAGTGACTAAAAAGGCACACGTGAACCTTATATCCTCTGCCAGTACCATATTAATTTTTTCCATCTGTGTCTAAGCCCTTGGAAAGACAATCTTTAGAAACTGCATCAGTGATATCGACCCCATGTATTCTTCATTTTATTTTGAGAGAATAAGAATATGCAAAAATGCAAAGACAATTGGAAAGAAGATGGCAAAGAGGTAGGTGGCTTAGGGATTGTAAGTAGCTGGATCAGTTCTAGTTGCTGCTTCAGATCTGTTCTTCTCTTCCCACCCAGCTCTGTAGCCCTAGGTTGAACTGTATGCACAAATCAACAGAATCCTTCCCTTTTGGCTTTTGCTTAGGTTCAGTCTAAAAATATCATAAGCAGAAAGGAGAAAGGTTGAGGTCCAGGTTTCCATTCTCCTTTCTCCAACCATGATGGGTCACCCCAGGCTGGGTTCTTTGACCGAAAGTCACTGATTCTATCAAGAGATTCTCTTCAATACCCCTGCACTAACCCCTTTCTTCCTCTCTCTTTGCTGATAACTACTCTCTCTCCCCAGCTTCCAGGCTTGGGATGGTGATGGCACGTGGTGCCCCATTCCTTTCAGTCTTGGGAAGGCAATGCTTTGTGGTTTCCTTCTCCCTTGAGAACCACTTTATAAATAGATTCCTGATTCTTCTCAAATCATCCAGCACGATCTGTTATCTTGTCAGGACCCTGACTAACCAGTGATTGGTTAGTCATTGGTCATTGGTACCAGGAGCGGTGTGAGGAAAAAGGCTCTTAGAGCATTCTGTGATTGAGTTCATCCCCATTGGAGATACTCAGGGCAGCCGCCTGGTTGGACGGGAGTAGGGCACAGACATCTTGTCCCACAGTAGAGTCTTGCTTGGGATGGAGAAAAGGAGGGGCCCAGGGCCTGCGGAGATGAAGCGCCTGAGGCCATTAGTCACTCTGGAGTTCAAACTGATTGTGAAGGCAGAGCCTCAGCTCGTTTTCATGGCTCTATGATGCAAGGAACAGAGAAATGTAAAACTGTTGAGCATTTGACTGATAATTAATAACCTTCCTTGACAGATTTGAGAAAGAAGTTCCTCATCCCCCTCAATTTGAGGATAAACACAGGAAGACAGAGCTGAAGGCCTGATAAGAAGGTCATTTACACTGGGAAAATGGGCACTGGCAGGCCTGAGGTGAAGGATGGGGGCGTGTAAGCAGACACTGAAAAATCCAGGAAATTCAAACCTTGTTCTCCCTGGAGGAAGCAGAACTCTGAGTAAGAAAATTCTCACGTCTATCCTGAGCATTTGCTCACAGGAAGCTTCTAAAGACCCAGAGCTATTACCCCTGTTTCCTTGAGGCCCATGGTGAGATTTGGATCCCTTCATAAGTCAGGGAGGAAAGCATAAGACCTTCTGCAGGAGGAGCTCACCCACACTCCGTAAAGCCTATAGTCCTGTATAGATTCTGTATAGATGCAGCAGTCTGCAGAGTATATATGGTAACAGGCCCTAAAAGAACTATGACAACAGAAGGCCAGATGTGACTGGATTAATGAAAATGAGCACATTCCCCTTGGATGTAGGGTTCAACATGTTGACTGAAGCCCATGATGGTGGCACTGATTTTCTACAGTTGCAGAATTGAAACCCAGGTGCGATGCTTTCATTAAAAAAAAAAAAAAGTAGGCTGACAAGCTGAGACTTCTCTAGTGTACTGCACGAAAAGGTCGAAGTTTCTGGAGTGTAGCAACCAAGTTCTTTTTTGCCTGCATGCAACAGACCAATCACTGTAGTCACTGGTTTTTGCAAAAGAGAAAATATTTTATTCACAAGGCTGCCATTTGAGGAGACCCAAGAACAGATCTGAAATCCATTTCCCTGAAAATAAGGCTTGGAGGTAGTAAGGGCCACCAGGTAGTCTAGAGTGTGGGCAAAGGTGATTGGTGGGTAGGAAAGGTGAGATAATCGGGGTTTCTGTGCAAGTGTAATCAAGCCACATGGTTTGTCACAGGATTCAAGTGCACGAGATAGTGGCATAAGCATGACCTGAGGGTGGCATTTTTGGCCCTCTGACATGAAAAGGTCACTCTTCAAGCACCCCAGCAGGTCCAGTTAAAGGTTGGTGGTCTCAGGAAGCTTAAACTGGACAAGAGCTGTTCCGTAGTTCCTGAAAAACAACTTTGAGCAACTGTTTCTATAGTAATTGACAGTCAGGTATCTATAAGGAGTGGGAATTTTGGATCAACTAGAAGTATACAATTAGTAGCAAGCAAGGCAGGTTAGCTCTGATGGCTTAATCAGGTGAGCTTTTGGTTTCAGGAGAAGGCATTGTTTAAAAGGATTCCATGCAAACTCGTCATGCATCCTGTAATCACAATATTCAAGAGGGTTTCAAAGGCACTCCTGTCTTCATTGATGCAAAATGCTTTAGTGAGGAGTGTCCCAGCATTCTTAAAAAGGTCTTGTCTAGGGTTTTTATGGTTTGGAGTTTTACATTTAAGTCCTTAATCTATCTCGACTTAATTTTTGTATAAGGTGTAAGGAAGGGGTCCAGTTTCAATTCTCTGCATGTGACTAGACAGTTTTCCCAGCACCATTTATTAAATAGGGATCTTTTTTCCACATTGCATTCAGGACATAAGCATGGGCAAAGATTTCATGACGAAGACACCAAAAACAATTGCAACAAAAGCCAAAATTGACAAATGGGATCTAATTAAATAAAGAGATTCTGCACTTTTTATCTGATAAAAGTTTTTCTGACATTGATTCACTTGTATGGCTAGACCTGGGGATGGGAAATTTTTTTCCAAAGGGTCTGAGGCCAAACTGAGTTTCAGAAAAACAAGCCTTGGCTGGGGTCACTGTCATTAAGTCTAAGATTAGGGACAAAAAGCAGGTAATTTGTTGGTCCCTGGACTGGTATTTCATTTTTCTGTCCCGGTGACATCTGTACTGGTGTGATGGGGAGGCAGTGCATAATTCACTGGTCATTTACCCCATCTTTGACAGCTTACACTGGAAGAGATCAGTGAAGCTGTGGAGATAGGCCTGGGAGACCTGGCTTTCTGTGGCTAGGAGGAGGACGGGCTAGTGGGAAATGCTGGAATGTAAATAGTTTTTCTCTTTGGTGTCAAGGGATCATAAATTTCCTCACATGAATGGTAGTAAGTTCTAGCAGAGAGTGGTATTATTTTCATACACAGAATGAGGCCACTTAATGTCATATTTTTATTTTTCAAGACTAACATTTATGTGGTTCAAAAATCAAAATGATATAAAAAGTATACATTGAGAAATTTTGCTCCCACCTGTCTCCCTGTGTACCCCATCCCATCAAGTAACCACAGCAAAAGAGACTAGCATTAGAGTGAATAGGCAACCTACAGAATGGGAGAAAATTTTTGCAATCTACCTATCTGACAAAGGTCTAGTATCCAGAATCTACAAGAAATTTGAACAAATTTATGAGAAAAAAAACAACCCCATCAAAAAGTAGGCAAAAGATATGAACAGGCATTTATGTGGCCAAAAAAAAATACAAAAAAAATCTAATCATCATTGTTCAAATCAAAACCAAAATGAGATACCATCTCATGCCAGTCAGAATGGTGATTATTAAAAAGTCAATAAACAATAGAAGCTGGTGAGGATGTGGAGAAATAGGAACACTTTTACACTGTTGGTGGGAATGTAAATTAATTCAACCACTGTGGAAGACAGTGTGGTGATTCTTCAAGGATCTAGAACCAAAAATTCCATTTGACCCAGCAATCCTTTACTTGATATATACCCAAAGGAATATAAATCATTCAACTATAAAGACACAGGCACATGTATGTTTATTGCAGCACTGTTTACAATAGCAAAGACATGGAATGAACCCAAATGCTCATCAATAATAGAGTGGATAAAAAAATGTGGTACATAAACACCATGGAATACTATGTAGCCATAAAAAAGAATGAAATCATCTCCTTTGCAGAGATGTGGATGAAACTGGAAGCCATCCTCCTTAGCAAACTAATACAGGAACAGAAAACCAGACATTACATGTTCTCACCCATAAGTGGGACTTAAACAATGAGAACATATGGACACAGAGAGGGGCTCATCACAAACCAGGATCTGTTGGGGGTGGGGGGGTCAATGCATGTGGAGCTTAAAACTTAGGTGGCAGGTGGTGCAAACAAGCATGGCACATGTCTACCTATGTAACAAACCTGTACACTCTGTACTTGTACCCTGGAATTTAAAGTAAAATTTTAAAAAACGTTGTCGTATATAGCTCACAAGGAGAAATTAATGGTGAAAATGCTAAAAGTGGAGTTAGATTCTATAGTTGGAAATAAGGTCACTGTGAACAGATTACCAATCTGTAATTTCTACCACTTGCCTGCGTTCAGTGAGGCAGAACACTCACACAACCAGTTAAGGAAGTCACTTCATTCCTCATAGATGGAAAGCAAGAAAGAAAAGAAGCCTAGAATTTATAGCAAGTCAGTCCTTCAAGGCTCATGAAAGATGCAGGGTGAATGGAGTATTGTCTATACATGCCCCATGTCACACTCCAACTAAGTGACCCCGAATGCATTCCACTCTAGGTTTCTATACCCTGAAGTTATTTGATTCAATGGACTAAAGCATTCCAAGACATAGTTTTCTCGAAGGGATAGGAATGGATCCCAGGCTGTTCTGGACAGACCCTCCATCTCAGGCTGTTTCATGTTCAGCACTTTTTATCATTGTTCTAGGAACTCCAAGTGGGAAAGGCTGACTTATGTGAACATTAGTGGACTACCTGGTATTCTGGCTTCTCATTTGCTTTAGCCAGTAAGAGGTCAAGCAGAAGATTGGAGGGTGGCGGAAGGCTGAGCTATTGAATTTCATGGTCTTCTTCTAAGTTTGTGACTCTGAGCTGGCTGCACTCCTCAGCCAAAATTAAAGCTTCTGTTAGGCACTCCTCTGCACACATCTGTCTTTCCAGGCGCTGACATCTGCTCCTTCCAATCCCTTCTGATCTCCTGTGCCATAGTAACCCTACGATACTGCAATATTTCTTTTGGTTTCTCTGTATCTTGCATACCTCTTTAGCCCCTTAATTAAACTCTCCTCAAATTACCCAGTTTAAATGTGATGTCTGTTCTGTTCGGTTTTTCAGAATCTATGATTGCTACAAAAGAATAAGCCAGCTGATTCCTAACTTCCCAGCAGGGAAATCTGCAAAGCATTGATGTATAGGACATAGTCCTCAAAGACCCAGGAATTGGCAGAAGCCCTTACCAGTCAGATTAGTATTGATGGGTAGGGATGAAAAAGGAAGTTAGAGTGGGTATAAATGGCTTGAAAGGATTTTAAATGCTAATACCCTCCTCCAGTTCCTTTTAGCTAAGTGACCTGCCAACCCCTTGCCAACCCTGAATTTTTGATTCCTCAAGGGAACAGAAGGTCTCTAGGCTGAAGAAAAGCTGACACAATTGAGAGTGCTGATACCATGACAGAAAAAAACAGGAGTCCGGGGAATTTTCCTCTACTGAATCCTTAATATGGAGCCCCTCTAGGCCTTTTTCACCATGCTCCCCAAGCATGCTGATCGTCAGTTCTTTATCTTGAGTCAAATGCTGTAAAAATTTTTCTCTGCATAATCTAACCATTTGAAGGGGAAAGAATAGTAGAAATGAGAGTCTGCTCACAAATAGCCCATGCTTACCCTTTCACAGTAAAGCTCAGGTAGGACAAACCGCATGTACATGATCTGAGCTGACAGTCACTGCTTTGCCACCCTCCAATATAAATTATGAGCAGTGAGACAACGATTTCCAGACATTGGAGAAAAATGCCTAAGAGAAAAAACAGACAGAAAAATACTAAATTGGAACATTCTTAGCCGAGAGAAAAAACTTCAACTCTGTCATTAATATCTTTATAAATATAAATGATATAGCATCCACAAAACAGAAACAGGAGCGTTCAGGCAACATAAAGGTGCCCATGGAATTTAAAAGCATTACAGCAGAAATAAACACCTAAATAAAGAATTTGGAAGATAAAGTGAATATAACTCCAAGAATTAGAGGAGAAAAGATAAAAAGATGGAAATTCTGATAAAATAATTGTCCAGGATATCTGAACTCTGAATAATGGGGAATCTGGAATGATAGAGCTTTTTAAAAAATATGATACAGATGAAGATATTATTAATAAATTAATTCAAGAAAATTTTCATTTACAGTAAAAAAAATCCCGAAGAGTGTACACATTGGAAGAAATAGATCCATAGCGAAGTACATCATTTGAAAATTTCAAAATACTCATGACCAAGGAAGATTCTACAAGGTTTTAGAGAGAGAAAGAGAAAGGCAGAAAAAGAGGGAGAGAGAATCTGTAAACAGGTGAAGAGCAGCCTTGGAAACCAGAGGACGATAGAATTCTCCTGACAATTCTAAAGGAATATAATATGCAGCCTCAAATGACATGCCCAGACAAATTGTTAGGGTATGATGGTAAAATAAAAATAGTTTTAGAATTTAGAGTCTCAAAATGATTGCCAGGGATTGCACCATTTCTGAATAAGGTACAAAAGGATGTATGGACAGCACGGGAGACTGAGTCAAGGAAATGAATATACAGGATCCAGAATGAATATACAGGCTATTGAGTGCAGAATGGAGGCAGAGGTCTCTCTGTAGCGCCTCTAAGAGGCTGGTAGCTGGTCCCAGGAACAGTGGGACTGCAGAGAGAGAAGGTGAAAAAATGTCACCAAGCCACTGGACTAGGTTTTAACATTTAGAGTGAAGTGGATTATCACAGGTAGCAATTGTACCTCAGGTCATAAACTGAATATTGCCAGCATCCAGAAGCCTCCTCAAGTCCCTTCACAATCTCTGCTCATAGTTCTTCTCAGAATGTATCTGACATCCTTCCTTTCCTTTTTTTCTTTTCTTTTTTTTGAGACAGAGTATCATGATTACTTAAATAAAATTAAAAATTCATATCCTCTTTTGGCTTCACTTGCTCAATATTACATCGTGTGTGGTTACTGCACATTCATTTTCATTGCTAAATTGCATGAACGTGTCCTAATTTGTTTATCCAGTCTACTGTTGGTGAACATTTGAGTTGCTTCTTGCTTTGTGCTATTATAAACAATTCTGCTACCAGTGATTTTTCACTTGTCTTAGTGCCTATGTGCATGCATTTCTTTTGGATATATATCTAGACTGTAGGGTAAGCTTATGTTTAACTTTCATACAATATTGTTTCCCAAAGTGACTACAGCAAATTGTGCTCCTACCAGTAGTGTACGGGAATTCCTTTCCCTATGTATTTTCAGCAACATGAGGATTTGTAGTACTTTTCATTTTAGTTATCCTGGGGTGTGTATAGGGGTTTCCTATTGTGTTTCAACTCAGCTACCAAGTGACATAATAAATAGTATCAAGGATATAGGACAGCAAAGTGTGATCTCTACTCTAGAGCTTGATGTACTAATTACACGAATCTTGTAAAATTGGCTATGTGAAATTTTTAATCTCATATTTCCTCTAAAACAGTATAAGTAAAGAGCAAATGTATTGTCAAGTATTCATTTTTTCCCTTTAAATTTCTACTACATAGGGATAGTTTATGCAAACAGTGACCTAGCAGCAAGAAACATTATTTTTAGGAAAGAGAGAATTTAATGCAAAAAGAAGAAAGGAAGAAAGAGTGGGAAATGAAGAAAATGAAAGAGAAGAAGGAAAGAAAGAAAGAAAAAAAATAGAGCTGCTTCTTTTTACTGTTGACATAGTTACCTTGCCCTTTACTTTTAACAACAAAATTTTCTTGAACAAAATAATGATATTATTCAAGAAAATTGTTTAAATTTTGTTTGTCAATATAATTTGAGCTTTGAATAGATGAAGCCTAGAAAAAATGAAGTACACCTTCCGAGCTACTCGGGAGACTGAGGCGGAAGAATCACTTGAACTCCAGAGGTGGAGGTTGCAGTGAGCTGAAATTGTACCACTGCATCCCAGTGTGGCAACAGAGCAAGACTCCATCTCAAAAAATAAAAATGAAGTATACCTGTTTATGTAGCTTTATACAATAATATATATCCATATTAGTCAGGGTTCTCCAGAAAAATGGAACCAACAGGATCTCTATCTACTGACCTAACTGAGAGACTTATGGTGATGAATTGGTTCACATGATTATGCATGCAAAGAAACCCCACAATCCGCTGTCTGTAAACTGGAAACCCAGGAAAGCCAGTGGCACAGTTCCAGCCCAAGCCCGAAGGTCTGGGAACCAGGGAAGACAACAGTGTCAGCCCCAGCTGATGTGTCAAAGACCCATGTCCCAGCTCAGCCAGTCAGTTTCCTTCTTAGGCAGTCTTTTCCTTTTATTCAGGTCTTCAGCCAAGTAGATGAGGCCAAACCACACTGGGAAGGGCAGTCTGCTTCACTCAGTCTACTCATTTACATGTTAATTTCATCTAGACACAGACTCATAGAAACAAGTTTTAACCAAATATCTGAGTACTCTGTAGCCCTGCCAAGTGGACATGTAAAGTGAACCATTGCAGTATACAAATGTGGCTAAAGATCATGAAGTTACCTGGTGCACAGACATCTTCCTGCTCTCATGGAGTTCTAATCCCACGCTTCTCTGTGGTTAGTGTATCATGGTGGGCTTCTGTGTGGTGTTTGTGATCCCACTCACTATCCAGTGGTATGTGCAGAACTGTGCATGCTGATGTGGGTTTTTTCATTTTTAAAATATAACAAAATGGCCCCCAAAATTGTGATAAAGTATTTTAAATATACTTTTAAAAATATTTTTTTCATATCAACACTAGTAAATTACCAGAAGTCAAAACAAAATTCCAAATAGGTAGAAAAGTATGATAGAAAATCTTAATTTAAGTATCTAACCAACATAGAGAAATGAAAAAGATTAGATTTGATATGCTCATAATTCCTGTAGAAAAACATAACAATACTTTGATGTATTTGTATAGAATTCTATATAAAATAAAATATTTTAAAATTAATTATTTACTAAGAAAATTATTACTGACAATGTGTGAACAGGTACACTCAGTAAAAATGTTTAGTAATAAAAATTATATATTTTTGTGTAAGTATTAAGATATGTAGAAGCATTAAATGTGAGTAAGAGACTTCGTTGCTCTAAGAATTGTTGGCCATCAAATGTGGTCCTAACACTAACACTACATTGACAAGGACATTTTGTCATGCTCTCTTCTTTAATTGCCCCCTAGAGTGAGCCTGAAATCTATGCTTCAGTAGAAATGCATTGGAATTAACTACACGTTCTACCTATTTATCCACGCAACCATCACTATGGTTTATGAGGAGAGAAAGAAGGAAAAGAGAGAAAAACATGGTAACCGGTTCTTAAACTTCTAAAGACTCTACAGCAGAGATTGCATAGTTATATGTTTTATGAGAAAATATCTTTCAAAAAACACATCCCAGCACTTTGGGAGGCTGAGGCAGGAGGATCACGAGGTCAAGAGATCGAGACCATTCTGGTTAACATGGTGAAACCCCGTCTCTACTAAAAATACAAAAAATTAGCTGGGCATGGTGGCGCGTGCCTGTAATCCCAGCTACTCAGGAGGCTGAAGCAGGAGAATTGCCTGAACCCAGGAGGCGGAGGTTGCAGTGAGCCAAGATTGTGCCATTGCACTCCAGCCTGGGTAACAAGAGCGAAACCCCGTGTCGAAAAAAAAAAACAAACAAAAAACAACAACAACAAAAAACACATCCTAAAACTAACAAATATTTAGTAAATAACTGAAAAATAATGCAAGGTATCATATCATAATGAGGTCATTCCCAAATTGATATGAAAATTAACATAATTTTTAAACAAAATGAATAAGTACCAGAAGCACAGAATCATTATAAAACCCAAAGTAAACTATTCTGCTTGTGCTAAAAATGGTTTTGTTTAGCATTTTTAAAATAGTGTGAATAAAACATGTCCTATATTTGTTGTGCATCTTTAAATTTTTGGCCGGTGTATACAGGCACACGTTTGTGCGTGCACACACACACGCACACAGAATCATCTGCATCTATGAAGGCACCAGGGGAACCGTGAGATGTAGCCCAGCTGTCCAATGTGGTGGGTGGTGTGGGCTCTCCCTCCAATCTGGCTCAGCAGAACTGCACTTCTGTACTCATGGGCAGCATTGAATGGATTTCTGTGTAATAGATATTTGGGGAAAACCAACATTTGAGATCTTATCTAACTGCTCACTGGGCAGATCTAAAGTAGTAGACCTGTGGTGAATATTTTGAGATTGATAGGTCAGAGGTAGGTCAAGAAATTTTAGCAAATAATTGTCAAATTTCATCATCATAATCATCATCATCATCATCCCGTTGTTGTGTGGTTATTGTCACCATTATTAATCATAAAGAAATACTACTTTCTTCCATGGTACTCTGAAAAATACCTGCTACTCTTAATTTGCTACCCCAGGAATGACCCATACAAGGGCAGAGGTCCAGAGCTTCCTCGCTTCTCCCTGTTGCTTTCCATTGTCACAGCAGGAAGATTACTGATAGCCCTTAATTTGTAATAGGAAAAGTAATGCCAGTGTTGACTCTGTGGTCAGGAGGCCACATTTGGGGTAGACAAACAAACCTTTTAAATCTTTTCTTTTTTGAAACATTTTCCCAACTGAAATCATACGCTATTTTGAGGCTTAATTGGGTTGGCTCACACTGAAGGGCCCCTGTTGTTAGTTCTGAAGTAATACTGCTTTCCTGTGAGCTCATGCCTGGAATTTGAGCTGTGTCCTCGTGACCTGGAGGTATGCGAGCCATGGTCATAAGCCCAGGGGAAGGCAAGCGGCACCTTTGGAAGCAGCTGACTCATGGTTACTGTTGACTAATATGCTAATATGTTTTAATGTCAAATACAGAGCGCAAGAAGAAAGTGAATACAGCCACACTGAATTAGGACACTTTATAAAATGAGTGCTCATTAAATTACCCTCAAAACCTTAAACACTCCCATTGCATAACTTCCCAATCACAGCCCCAGTCGCCGCATAGGTAACCATCCTTTTGACTTTTATGATAATCTCTTACTCTTCTTTTAAAAATAATGTGTCTCCTGCATGTATATGCATATTTGTTTTTTTCCTGTCTTTGCATTCTACAATAATTTGAATCATATTCTGTCTATTCTTTTATTTCTTACATTTTCACATGAAATTATGACTGCTAGAGCTGCCCACATTCATGTATATGTTTATAGTCCCTTCTGGTATTCGAAGGTATGCATGTACAACGTGTGTTTCAGTTCTACGTTTGATGGACATTTAGTTTTGTTTCTTTCTTCTTTTTGACCATTATGGGCATCTCTGCACATATATCTGAAGCATACATTAACATTACTTTAGGGCATCTCTTCAAAAGTGAAATTAGTAGATAACATTCTTTGTATTCAACTTTCTTGGTTTCTGACAAACTATATTCCAGTTGGCAGGTGCCAATTAATGCTCCTCTTTGTAGCAGGTGGAACTTTCTGTGGCATTACTCTCATTGTTTAGTGTTTCCTGACGTTTAAATTTTGACCATCACATCATATCATATTGAACCTCGTTGTGGTTTTAATTTACAATTCTTTTGATATTAAAATGTTTGTTATTAAGGCACCTTTAAACAGTTTCAAATCCTCAAGATCCTAAACTACGTTATATTCTGAAATTGTTATTATTTTGGCCTCATTAAGTCTATAATCATTCTGAAGTTCACTGCCTGCTGTAGAGGTGCAATGTCATTTTCTAATACACTAATATTTTTCACCTACCATTTGCTGAAAGATCTGTTCTTTCTTTACTCCTCAACCATGCACGTCTGCCATACACCAAGTGTATGAACTTCCTTAAATGACCAAAATTACATTAAAACTATATGGCAAGGTGTCCAACATCATAGTTATCATGGGAATGTGAATGAAAACTACAGTTAGCTGCCGTAATAGGAGCACAAGATGGCTAAAATTTAAAAGGCTGACAATAATAAGCGTTTCAAGGATACAGAATTGAACTACACTACTATAGAGAATGAAATTGATCTAATTACATACGACAGAATCTTATAAATTTAAAAATATATTGTCATGACCTGGGTCCCATATTTGCAGAATCTGAGGTACAGATTAAGTCCTGTTTCACCTAAAGGCAAAATAATTCTGTTTCTCTATTGGGTCTTTTGCCCTTTAGATCAGTAATGATTTCCCCTAAGCACTGTCTCAAGTTTGGGGCTAGTTCATATAATTCTGCTTTGATTATTGCTAAACACATATTCTGTGCACATATGCATGCATTTCTGGAGGTTTTATTCATAAAGGTAAAATTTCTGCTCCATAGGGTATGTGTATGATTTGTTAGAGATATATATATACTTCTTAAGTTTCTCTCAAATGCCTCCTTACTGTTTGTATGGCTTGGAGAGCACCTCAGTAGTGCCATGTTCTTCCAGTATTTTGGACTTTTGTTCTGGAGTTAAAAGTGTTGGGTATTATTTCTGTTATCTATTGAATAAAATGAATTTGCTCCTAATATGTCATTCTTTTTTATGCTACTAGACTCATTTTGCTAATTTTAAGTGTTGACTCTACATTTACAAATGAGATTGATCTCTAATCCATAGTTCCCATGATGCCCTTGCCACGTTTGTATGTCAAACTCATGCTGGACTCTCCAAATTGATCCAAAGTGCTTACTACAGGTTTCTTATTCTCTGGAAGAATTGGTAAATATTAGTGCTGTTCTTTCTTAAATGCTTACTACACTTTATTATTGGACTTATTATGGCTTGGTACTTCTTTGAGGAAGATTTTAAAATAAGATTCAATTTCTTTAATAGATATAAGCTACTCAGATTTTTTTCTTTTGTTTCATTTTTGGTAAATTGCATTTTTCTACAAAGCTATATATTTCATGTAATTTGTCTATTTTATATGTATAAATTTGCTTATAACAGTCTCTTTTTCCAATTGAAATGTCTATAGTCTGCTGCATTATTCTTTTTCATTACTGATATTTGTCATATTTATCTTAATTAGTTCTATTTTTCATATTTTCCAGAGGTTATTAGTCAACATTGCTTAAATCAATTATTAAATTGGATGTAAAAAATAATTGTTTTTCTGATTCTTTCTATTATTCAACTCTTACTGCCTGGCATTTTTGTGTGTGTGTGAAGATAAAATATACTCTTATTTTGCATTTGGAAACAAAATGTTCTGTGCCCACATTGTGTTGTTTTTTTCCTTCCTGAAATGTGTAAGCGGGCATTTCTTTAAAAGTCTCATTTCCTTTTAAAAGGAAATATATTTATAAGTTAATATTTGGTTATTCGGATTGCTAATTGACTATCATTGCGTCTCAATATTCTTAGTAGATAGAGCTACAAAATACATTTAAAATTCTTGTTTTCATGACAACTTGAATCTAAACATAACACTATTCTGTTTTTTTCATATTTTCTCATTTTTCTTTTCCTTTCTCTTATAATGATAATACTGGTTACAAAAAAAATCAGTAATTTCACTCCTTTGCTGTATTTTACAATATGTACAAAATAGTTTTGGAATTATTATACTCTAAAAAATTAGAAGCCTACCATATAAACGTCAATATTTTTGTCGGTTTTGGCTTTGTTTTTCTTTTCTATTTTAGAATTTCTATGCATATATTTGGTGGGTTTATTTTAGCCATATCATCTTTAGAATAAGTTTTACTAGTTTTAGAATGAAAAGTTTACCATTTTCACAGCATTACGCTATGTTGTAGCTGAATGGAAACATCTTTCCAATATGGAAACTTTTGTCTGTTTTCCTTTGATTACACATTGTAAGTAATTTCATAAAATGCTTAATAAAATAATGAGAGCAGACATCCTTACATCATTTCCAATGATGGTGACTAGATGTTCAATATGGTACATTTATTTAAGTATGATAGTAACTATAGTTTTTTTTAGTTGCTATAAAAAAAATCACTACAAAGATAGCACCTTTTAAAAATATGTTATTTTTAAATTATTTAGGCCACAAGTCCAAAACACAGGTCTCACTGTTTACAGTCAATGTGTCAGCAGGGCTGTGTTCCCTTCTGAAGACCCTAGGGAAGGGGCGGTTTGACTGTTCCTTTGTGTTGTTGGCAGAATTACAAATGCCCTCTGCTTTTAAGGGTTTAGATGATTAAATTAAGCAACCCAGATAATACAGAGTAATCTCACCGTATCAAGGACCTTAGTGATAATATCATTTGAATATTAATATTTTTCATATAAGAAATCGTTCACGGGTTTTTCAAATTAGGGTATTATGACATGGGAGTCTTTGGGGGTGCTGTTATTGTACTTACCACATTGCTTTTTCTCAAATGAGGAAAATGGAATCTTATCCCTAGGTTGTGGAAAGCCCCCTATTCTTTAAATACAGTGAATTATCTTGATTTTCAAACACTGAGAAAACATTGCATTGCTGGGTTAACCATCACTTTTTTATGATGTGTTATTCTCTTTATACTCTACTAGATATGGCTGCTATTATGTTTTTGAAGATTTTGTTTGTTAGTGTTCATATAACATACTGGTTTACACGTTTCTATTCTTGTAGCATCTTTGTTTGATTTTGGTGACCAAATTATGCTATGTAATAAAAGATGCTGAGAAAATTTTCTCCTGTTTTCTGAGAAAGTTTGTGTGAATTGGCTTTATTTTTATCTTATTGTTTTTACATTCTACCACTGAAAACATCTGAGCCTGAAATTTTCGTTATGGAAAGATACTGATTATACACGTAATTTAAAAATAAAGATGGATGCATTAGTCCATTTTAACGCTGCTATAAAGAAATATTCAAGGCTTGGTAATTTACAACGAAAAGAGCTTTAATTGACTCACAGTTTTGCATGACTGGGGAGCCCTCAAGAAGCTTACAATCATGGTGGAAGAGGAAGCAAACACATCTTTCTTCACATGGCAGCAGAAGAGAGATTGACAGCAGAGGGAAGGGGGAAGCCCCTTATAAAACCATCAGATCCCTCATGAGAACTCACCCACTAACCTGAGAATAGTATGGGAGAAACCGTACCTATGATTCAATTATATTCACCTAGTCCTGCCCTTGATAAGTGGGGATTATTTCAATGCAAGGTGAGATTTGAGTGGAGACACAGAGCCGCTCTGTGAAAAATAGAATTCTATTTTTGTGTGAAAAATAGAATTCAGAAATTCTATTTTTGTTCAGGTTTGTTTTGCTGTGCTCTTCAGTGAATATGTCTATTTTGCTGAGATTAACAAATTTACTGGTAAAAAGTTATTCATAATATTCTCTTTATTCTTTTAATTTCTGAAATATGTGGTAATATTTCCTGCTTCATTACTAATATTGATAACTTGCATTTTGGTGTAATCTTAATAAGTCTAATTAGAATTTTGTCATTTTATTTACTTTTTCAAAAATATGATTTAATTACTTTTTCTTTCTATTTCAAGAATTTCTTGTCATAATTAAAATAATTGTTTTTATCCTATTTCTGTGGGTTTAATTTTTTCCTCTTTTCTTAGCTTGTTAAGAAGGTAATTTATATCATTTTTCATAAACATTTCTTCCTTTTGAAATCTCAGATCTTTATAAAGTTCTATCATATATCTTGGAAAGAAAGTATTTAGCTGTTCATTTGTAGGAAGAAATACGTTTTTCTCTACTTTTCATAGTTTTTAGTTGGAATGGGCCCTTCAACAACAGATAAATTAGCAAAATAAAAATAAATGAAAGTTTCATGTGTACATCTCATGTATATGTGAAAGATACTTCAAAAAATGAAGAAATCTCAAAGAAGTGGCTTTGAATTCAGTCTTAAATTCCATTTTCAACTGAAAGAATGAAGGACGTTTGGGGTGAGCAGTAAAGGGGAGGTGACCAGAAAAAGCATGGCAAATAAGGGTAAAGTTTTTATGCTGAGGTAAGTCTGTGCCTTCTCCATTGACAAGATAATCTATTTAATGGCATCCTTCTCCTCCTGGTACAGAGAGAGATGCTCTCACAAAAGGAGATTTCCTTTAGAGATGTAAATTGTCCTTACAAAATGGTATCTTCTACTTTATTTTCAGAGCTTCTCTTGTGTCAGTAATTTCTTAAAATAATCAGCTCAAAATAATCCTTATGCCAAAAGAGGCATGTTTTTGTGTGGCATTCTTGCCTCTGTACATCAATTCCTTTTTTTTTCTTTTTGTGGTGGAAGATCCTTTAATGTTTTCTTGTATAGGTTTTGCATATTTCTTGCTGTAATTTCTGCTCCCACCATATTTTAAAGATTTTTGTTGTTGTTGCATCTATAACAAAGGACAGTTTTTGTTACTTTATTTCACGTTAGATTTTTATTTTGATCATATAAAATCTGTTGATTTTTTAATAAATTTTTTAAAATTGCTGAAGGAATTTTTATCATTGAATTTCTAGCTTTTTCCACTTATGCTATTTTATCAGTAAGTACAAAATTTTGAAAGTTTAATTCAAAATTTTATAACACTATTTTCCTCATATCTGAATATAGTAGCTAAATTTTTCAAAATAATGGCAAATCATAATGGACAGTTTTGCTTTAAAAAATGGAGCAAAAAAGCCTATAACTTTTTCCCACTAAGTAAGTTGCTACTTTGAGCTAGGCATATTAACATAATTTATTATGATAATAATAAATACATCCTTCTAATTTATTATGTTAAAGAGTTACCTTTCAACTTCCACTTTATTGATGTTTTAAACATTAATAAGCATTTAAAGTTTTAAAGGCTTTTTCAAGTTCTATAGAGAGAACTGTACTATTTTGTCTTAGATGAATTAATATGATTAATTATACTAATGGTTACCTAATATTTAGACCATTTTACATTCCTAAATTCCTCGTCATATTGGTGTATTTTTTTATGCTAATGGATTATGTTTGTAAATATTTTGTTAAGGAATTTCACATTACTCTACAAAAGTGTGATTTGTATGAAAGCTTATTTTTTGCTATCCTTGCTGGATTAGAATATAAGTATTTTACTTGTTTATGCCAATTAGAATTTTCTTCATTTCTTGATCTCTGAAACACTTTGTGTATTACTAGAACTATCTGTCTCAGAAAAGCTTATAAAATTCTTGTGCAAAAAAATTCTGGGTCTACTAATTTTTATGTGGCTGTTCTTGAATAACGTTCTCGTTTTTTTTTTGTAGAAAATGTCTTTTCTAAGCAGAGTCAATTATAGCATACTAAAATTTCCTAAGAAATTGTCAATTTCACCTGTTTCCAAATTTATTTTCAAAGAATTACTAAAATTAATATAATATTTTAAAAACATTTTCCATTTTGAATCATTATTTTCTGCTTATTGTGACAACATCTAAAGATTTGTCTTTCCATTTTTGCTTCCTTATATATTTAGTGACTTATCTATGTCATTGAAAATTTAAGAATAAACGTTATGATATGTTTTATAGTTCTGCCAATTTTCCATTCTCTTCCTCATTCATTTTAGATTTCGCATTTATTATTTTCTTTTTCATTTTACATTTCTCTTTTGCTCCTGTGCTTTTTGAATTGAGCATTTTCTTACTCTGTTTTTATTTTTTCATTTGTATTTCTGTATCTAAGACTATGCATTTTATTAAGAAGCTGTTGTATTTTTATCTCAAAGAGTCTAATGTGTAGTATGTTATGGTTGTTGTTTTAAGAAATCTGGAAATTTGAATTTTATAACTCTTTTGAACCAAAAATTGATTAATAGAGTTAGAAAATCTTAATATATGTGACTTCGTTTTTGATTTTGTTATTCCTTTCTTGTTTTACTGAATGTGATAACTATTTGATTTTTAATCCCATGGAATTTGATGAGATTTCCTGCATACAAATGTACGATAAAAAATGTTTGTGTGTTCTATTAAAATCTTGAAGTATTATTTTGAAAACGGTGTATTTACTATCATTAGAATACAAAGATCTTTCACACACATACACACAACATCAGTCTTATAGATTTTTATTGTTTATTCTTTTGTATTTTAGTTATTTGTTGGCTTGTGTTATCTTGTCATAATTGCAATTAAAAGTCTAATTTTAGTGTTTTCATTTTTGTATCATCTATTCTTTCAGCTTCTAAAATGCATGTTGTGTTATGTGATGCATAGATATTCACAAATACTTTATCCTTGATGTGAGACATGGCCTTTCAACAGCAGAATATGCTTTGGATTCTTCAATGTTCTGGTTCCCTTTTTTGATATCAGGATTCCATCAAATGCTTTCCATTTGTTTGCACTAAATTCTACGGTGTTGTCCATCCTAATTCAGTTTTTCTCAATTTATGTTAGGTGTGCTTTTTGTAAATAACATCAAATTTGTTTTTGAGCCTATTTTAACACTTTTTTTGCTTGTGGGTTAAGCAAATTAGCATTTATAAATATAACTGATATAGTTAGCATTAACTGTATCATAATATGTTGGGTCCCTAAATATATTGTGTATTCTATTATATATATTGTAATGTTTTCTTTATATGGTTTGCTTTGTTTGATTTTACTTATAATTCTTTTTGGTGTATATGAAGCTATAGGAAAAGCATCCCCTCAGTCCTCTGAAGGTTCACAGAAAATGAACTTACCAAGGGAGACAAATCCATACAGAATTTCAATGATGTGCATGAGGGAAGATCACAGCAGAGTGAAACCCAAAAACCTAATGTGGTCCGGATGCTTATAGAGTCTTTTTCATAGAGGAAGGGATATAGGGTGTGTAGGATAAATTATTTTTAGGAGAAATGAATGAGCCCAAAGAGGGGCAAAGTTATTTGAGCCCTGGGCATGGGGTGGTGGCTGTGGGAAAGTGAGGGGTGAAACTTTACAGTGAACAAAGGCTGTTTTATACGCAGATAGAACCTCCCAGGTAACCTCTCAAGCTGCCTTCAGAACAACAAATGAAAAAATCCGGATATGGTGAGGACTTCCAGTTTCTTCTCTTTTCCAGTGGGCAATCTTTCCTGGTTATTTGATGAGATTTCTAAGGAAGAAGTTTTAAGACAATTACATTACTTTTGGAAATAAATATTTTAGTCAGATAAGGACAGGGACTCTGGTGCTTCAGGAAAGAAAGATCAGAGACAGTGGGGCAGGAGAATGTCACAGAGAGACCTTGGTTCAAAGACTTATTTCTGAGGCCTTTCACTTTTCTTTAATTTAAAGCACCCAGCATATCAAAATGCCATTTTTTAGGGTATTGTTTAGTGTGTCCTGATAAAGTTTCATCTATTTATTCAAGTAGTAAACCTTTAATAACACCTTCAATAATGTACTGAGGCCTTCTTTTACTTTCTATTTTTTGTTTAATCATCTTTATATTCTTTGAGTGTCATCTATCATGTCATAAATTGATATGCTTATGTAACCTTCTTCTCTCTCATTCTTTTCCTCTGAATTTAAGTTGCTATTTCTACTTAACTACACCATGTATCATTTATATACCACTTTTCTCCCTTAGAGATACTTTTTTAAGTCTTAGATTTACAATTCTTTTGAAAGCATTTTCCTGCCATTAGGGAAATGCAAATTAAAACCACAATGAAATACCCCACTACTCATATATTAGAATTGACTTTTAAAACACTGGAAGTAGTGACCTCTGGCAAATGGGATTGCAAAATGGTACAGCTACCTTGGAACAATGTTTGTCAGTTTCGTAGAAAATGAAACCAACGCTTATTACATAACCCAGCAAACACAGTCTGAGCCATTTACACAAGAGGAATGAAAACCAATATTGAGAGACAATTACATGTCTCAGCCATCCTTTGGCATTTGATTTCCATATAAAGTTACAACGTTTTTGTTACTTTTAATACATTTAAATCAATCTGGAGATAAGTAATTTCTTTATAGTACTGAACCTTCATTTAAAGATGTGACTTTTAAAAAACATGTTGTTCTGCTTATTAGTATCATATAGATACTCAATTTACATATGTTTTTTACCTTGTAGACAATAAACTTGGCAAACTAGCAATGTCTTATAATATATAAAGAGAAGGTTTTTTGAATTTTCTGTGTACATATGTATGACTTCTGTAAAACTAGGTTAATCAAAGCAGGGATTAATTTGCCTGGAAGCTGTGTTTCAAAACCTGTGAGGAAAGATCTATTTCAAATAATCCTTACTCTTTTGTAGCTCGAAGTTAATGTTGGATGATAATTCCAGGACATCTCTCCCTCCTTGTGGAGAACAATTTTTGTCTCATTAGCCTTACAACGGGGGGTAACATCTGCACTCAGCCTGCCAGCTTCCCAATGCCTCCTCTGGAAACAGAAGCCAAAAAGCAACACTAGAATTGTCATACATTTCTATAAGAAATATGATTTCAATGATGGGCTCATCTTCCGGGTTTTCATTTCTTTAGTACTTTTAAGCACATTTTTAAACTTTTAAATTTAATACAATTAAATTTGTATTACTAATTAGAGGTAATCAAACCTATATGTTACCAGATGGGCTGCAACAAAAAGATCACAGTATACCATATGAAATGTTCTTGCTAAGTTCTAGTATGAATCAAATCATGAGAAATAAAAATGAAAAATGGGAAACATTCTGCAAAACGACTGGCCAGTAATCTTCACAAGTGTCATGGTAAGGCAATCACTTATATATACTTGAAGTGATCAATGATATTCTTGCTCTATCATGGCTGAATGTAATGGTAAGATAGAGATTACAGTTTCTAAAATCACACCATTTTGTGCATCCAGAAGAAATCATTCAAATTCATTTTGTTTTGAGCCCTCTGGAACTATCTGGGTTGCAGAGGAGAATTTGTTCATTAGTGATAACTTGTCAAATGACTTTTCATATAAATACATTCATAAGGCAGAAAAGGAAGTATGACAATTTTTTTTTTGAGACAGAGTCTCACTGAATTGCCAGGAGCCAGGCTGGAGTGCAGTAGCACAATCTTGGCTCACTGCAACCTCCACCTCTCGGGTTCAAGCAATGCTCCTACCTCAGCCTCCTGAGTAGCTGGGACTACAGGCGCACACCACCACGCCCAGCTAATTTTTGTATTTTTAATAGAGACGGGATTTCACCATGTTGGCCAGGATGGTCTCCGTCTCTTGATCTTGTGATCCACCTGCCTCGGTCTCCCAAAGTGCTGGGATTACAGGCTTGAGCCACCGCGCCCGGCCTGACAATATTTTAAAATATTTAGTCAGTAGTTCATTAGAAGCAGGGTACCATGAGCACTCTCAGCTTTTGCACAAGTTTCTGACCTCAGAATCAATTAATCAGAGACTGTCCATATAGGTATTCCCCAATGATAGTCATCTAATCACACACACAGGCTTCAGGCGTATCCTAAGTGGTTTCTTGTTTTGTGTCAGGGAGGGATCCAATATCTGGCTGTCCATCCAAACATTAAAAATACTGAAGTACACTGCAGGCAAGTCCCAAGAATTAACTACGTCGAGAGAGCAACTTTTATTGCAGACGATTTTTATTTTCACATAAATATAAAAATAAATCCACAATTACTTTTTTATAGGTATAGGAAGTGTTAGCATTGATATGAAACTGAACATGAGAAAAACTAATTTGTTTGCCAAGAATATAAAAAAGATCATGTAATTTAGAACATTTACATGAACCCAAAGTTTCTGAAAGCAGTGAATAAATGATCAAACTCGGTCTTCTCGTATAGAGGATAAATGAATAACTGAAAATGCAGAGTGGATAGTGATAATGTAAGTATCAGCCACTAAGATTGATTTAATTTTATCAGGTTTTTTTTTTCTTGAAAGAGTTTTCAGAATGCTAATGGCTAGCTAGGTCAATATTGCATTAATTATGACAGGTGTAATAGCCATAATAAGTGTGGATTTCTCCTAAGTACTATGTCATAAGTAACATAAGGCTGTTGATCTTCAAAATGAAGAAGTAGCAAGCCAAATAATTGGACAATCCTAAATTTAAATATGTATATGTATACATAATATATGCACACACACATATCCTATACTTAACATTTCTCTTACATTAAAAATGGGAAACTGCAAAAAATACACAGCTGGGCACGGTGGCTCATGCCTGTAATCCCAGCACTTTGGGAGGCCAAGGTGGGTGGATCACAAGGTCAAGAGATCGAGACCATCCTGGCCAATATGGTGAAACTCTGTCTCTACTAAAAATACAAAAATTAGCTGGGCATGGTGGCACGCACCTCTGGTCCCAGCTACTCGGGAGGCTGAGGTGGAAGAATAGCTTGAGCCCGGGAGGCAGAGGTTGCAGTGAGCTGAGATTGTGCCAGTGCACTCCAGCCTGGCAACAGAGCAAGACACCATCTCAAAAAAAAAAAAAGAAAAGAAAAAAGAAAATACACATAAAGTAATTTTAAATTGCACATTAAGAAAGGCAAAAATATCTTTGCTGACAAGTAATACTTTAGAGAGTATAAGATAATTTTTAAGAAGCCATTTTTTAGTATACAGTAAAATGCATGCTATGTAGAAAAATCAGAGAGTAGAGAAACTGAACTAAATAATCCTACTGTTCAGAAATAATTAACGGAAGCATTTTATTTTGTTAGGGCACGTGTACCTATCTTGAGGTATTACCTTAAAATAAAAACACCTTAGATCTATTGACTCCTCCCATTCATGCTTTCTTTCCCTCACAATTTATTGTCACACTCTTTGTTAGAAATATTTGTCTCTTGTGAATAGTGCTGCAATAGAAATATGTGTGCATGTATCTTCAGAGTAGAATGATTTATAATCCTTTGGGTATATACCCAGTAATGGGATTGCTGGGTCAAATGGCATTTCTAGTTCCAGATCCTTAAGGAATCACCACACTATATTCCACAATGGTTGAACTAATTTACACTCCCACCAACAGTGTAAAAGCTTTCCTATTTCTCCACATCCTCTCCAGCATCTGTTGTTTCCTGACTTTTTAATGATCATCATTCTAACTGGCGTGAGATGGTATCTCATTGTGGTTTTGATTTGCATTTCTCTAATGACGAGTGGTAAGCCTTTTTTACATATGTTTATTGGCTGCATAAATGTCTCTTTTTGAGAAGTGTCTGTTCATATCCTTTGCCAACTTTTTGATGGGGCTGTTTGATTTTTTCTTGTAAATTTGTTTAAGTTCTTTGTAGATTCTTGATATTAGCCCTTTGTCAGAAAGATAGATTGCAAAAATATTCCCCCATTCTGTAAAAAGACTTGGAACCAACCCAAATGTCCATAAATGATAGACTGGATAAAGAAAATGTGGCACATATAAACCATGGAATACGATGCAGCCATCAAAAACAATGAGTTCATGTCCTTTGCAGAGACATGGATGAAGCTGGAAACCATCATTCTCAGCAAACTAACAGGAACAGACAAACACTGCATGTTCCCACTCATAATTGGCAACTGAACAATGATAACATATGGGCTGAGGGAGTGGATCATCACACACTGGGGCCTGTGGTGTTTGGGGGGCCTAGGGGAGGGATATCATTAGGAGAAATACCTAATGTAGATGACGGGTTGATGGGTGCAGCAAACCACCATGGCACATGTATACCTGTATAACAAACCTACATGATCTGCGCATGTATCACAGAACTTAAAGTATAATTAAAAAGGGAAATATTTATCTTTACAAAGTGAGATCTTTGAGAAATTGCATATTTACCAACCCACTCCTAGTCCTCTATCCCAGAAGAGAACCGTACTTTTGTGGATGAAAGAAGGTGGTTATAAAGCTAAGGTTTACAAAAGATTTAACTTCACATCTTATGATTATTTAAGAAGTTCATGCATATTTACATATTCCAGATCAAAGAGGAAAAGTATTGAGAGAGAGAGAGAGAGAGAGAATAAAATGGTAGTAGAAAAAAACTGTCGATCTAGAATCCAAGCCCATCACAAACATATTTCCAGAATGAGGATAGAAGAAAAAAAATTCAGACCAAAAATAGTAATAAGAAAAAATGTGTGACCCACACACCTGGTCTAAAGGATATAGTAAAGGTGTTTTTTGGCAGAAGAAAGATAATCCTAATGAAGCATTTAATAAGTAGAAAGAAACAAAAAGAGACAAACAAACAAAAATAATATTTGCAGCCCTATGGGCCTTAAACGTTCATCTCTAACTTCCTGTTCCAGTGTTCATGCCAGGACTCCTCTTGGCAGCTACTCCTGAAATACTTAAAGACGTCATATCTTCTCATGTCTTCCATGTAAGCAAATCCTCATTTAGATTCGTTCTGAGGCTTGAGAACTATCACAATATGTATTTTCTTAACATGTGGTGATAGTCTGTTAATATTATTAGCACAGCCAATAATATGTTTTCTTCAGCACTTAGGTCGAAGTTGCCACTGTGAGGTCAGATGCAATTGTTTTTCCTATTTTACAGGATATTACTAAAACTTGCCAAATGATTTGAGAATTTTTCTAAGCCTATCCGTAGTGTTTGAGGCTCAGTTAGCATTAGAAAATATAGGAACTGAAATTCTAACCTGCTGTCAGCTGGATGAAATCTTGTCAGAGCACTGGCTAATTAATAAAAATGCACATCTCTAATACTTATCAACCCTATTTCATGTCAAATACTGATTTGTTGGCATTGGATGCTCACTTATTCTGAAATTTGACAGAATGCTTCCATTTCAAATATGTAGACAACAGCAGAAATATGCTAATTTTTACTTCTTTCTAACACATAGACTTCTTCTTTACCATATGCATGACTTAATTGTGTCAAAGTGAAGATTTCCTCTACATAAAAGTAGAATAAGTTATAGCGTTTAAGGTGAAATTTGGTACTTCTAAAACAACATTTTTGCTATTTTGGCCCACCTTAGTGATTAATTATCTTACTGTACCCCTTAGAG
>CM052658.1:98807232-98827054 GCA_028533165.1 Leontopithecus rosalia
AAAAAAAATAACAAAACCTGCAGGTGGGCTAAGACAATCCAGAATCCCCCTGCCTTTCACTATGAGGCTATCAAGTGTGACTGAGTCAGCAGCAGATGTATCATTTGCAGTCTGACATGTAAAGAATTTGGAGATTGTCACTCCCATTCTCACAACAAGGAAAGCAAAAAGCTGAACAAGGAGAAAATAATCAACTCTCATATCCACCAGACAACTGAGATCACAGGACAAACATCTGCCCTCAATATTGGGGAAACAGGTGAACAGAGAGCCACACTCACCAGAAACAGAAGTTTGTGAGCAGAAGCAAACTGCTGGCACCTGTCAGAACACTTAGACTGCAATTCATGAATTTCTGCAGACTCAATGTGGAGGAGCTTGAGAATTATAAAGTCTGTTTGAGCAATCAAGATGCACTTCAATAGGTAAATGGATGAACAAACTGTGGGAGGCCCATACAAGGTAGTAGTACCAGCAATGAAAAGAAATTAGCTACTAAACTATGAAAAGACATGGAAGAATCTTAAAAGCATATTGCTAAGCAAAAGACACAAATGTGAAAAGGCTATATACAGTATGATTCCAAATATGTGACATTCTAGAAAGGCAAAACTATGGAGACAGTAAAAATGTCAGCAGTTGCTAAGCATCTGGAGGAAGGGAGGGAGGGACGACTACAAGGAGCATAGAGGATTCTTAGGACAGGACAACTGTCACCATCCTGTAGTGCCAGAGATCTGTCATTATACATTTGTCAAAACTCACAGAAAGTACCAGAGAATGAACTAATGTATCAGGATTTGCCCATCCATTCTAACAAACAGACTGAACTGATTCTAATAATAGGGGAACTGTGTGTATTTGTAGTGCGTGTATGTGAAATGTGTGTTTATGTGCACAAGCTCATTAGGGTATATGGGAACTCCCTATGCTTTCTGTTCAATTTTTTGTATACCTAAAACTTCTCTGAGAAATAAATGTTTATTTAATTTTAAAAAAAGTTGCTGGTTCATTCTGGTGATAGTGTCTTTTGCGGTGCAGAAGGTCTTTAGTTTAATTAGATCCCATTTGTCTATTATGGCTTTTGTTGTGTATACCTACATAACAAACCTGCATGTTCCATACATGTACCCCAGAGCTTAAAGTACAAATAAAAAATGTAATAACCAGTCTACTTCTGGGATCAGGGAAAGAGTGGAGTGCCTTTTTTGTTGTAAGCGTATAAGAAAAATAAAAGGTGAAATCACAAAAAATGGTAAAAACTCCTCTGGGCCCAAAGCCCTTACTCTACTAACAGATCCTAAACCCATCTCAAAAACTGATCAAACACACACACCCACACATGCACACACAGACACACACACACACAAGTTTGAACAGAAGAAGAATGTGCCCATTTCCAAGTAAAATACTGTGTGCATCATTCTTCTATCAGCATGACGCCCGGCATTCAAAGTCAAACATTATGATTGAAAAAAAAAAAGGCAAGCAAGCAAAAGCATTCCATTGTCAAGAGCAAAGGTAATCCACACAACCAGATTCAGAGATCACCCAGAAATAAATATCTAGTAAAATCATTAGCAAATATTCATTTAAATGGGGAATTGGAGCAGATATTCAAAAATATAAAACTCATATTGGGAATACTATAAATAAAAATAGTGTCAGAGGAAGTTCTTTTATGAGATTATCAGTAGACACAAAATAGCTGAGAGAAAATAAATAAAATTAAAATTAGGACAATGGAAATTATCCAAAGTGAAACACAAAAAGAAAAACAAGATTTAAAAAATATATATGCACTTAAGAGTAGTGGATGATGAAAAATGGGCCACTGTATTTGGAGGACCAGAAGGAAGACAGAGGGAAGCCACAGCAGAGACAACTACTGAGAATTTTCAGAAATAATGAAGAAATCAAATCACAGGTACAATAATTTCAGAGAATCCCAAGGGAGTTAAAAGCCTAAATATGTAATATTCAAAGTGCTACAATGCAAAGATAAAAAGAAATATTTGAAGACAGATAAAGAAAACACATTATCTATAGAATAAAGATAAGAAATACATCATACGTCTAATAAAAATTATGTAAAACAAAAACAGCAGAGCAGCCTTTTGACAGTATGGAAAAAGAAATCTGAAACTCTAGAATTCTAGGTTCCATGAAAATATTTTTCAAAAATGAAGGTAGAGTAATATATTTTCCCTGAAAAAATCTAATAGTCATTGCCTGGCGATCTGAACTTAAAGAAGTACTAAAGGAATATTTTTAGTTACAGGAAACAATACCAGACATTAAAAATTAGATTTACACAAAGGAATGAATAGTTTCAAATGGCAAGCAGAAATGTAATTTTAAGGTGCATTGTTTTTTTATTTTTCACTTATTTAAAAGATAGTTAACATTTAATAAAGAATAGCTACAATGTCTTGAGTAGTTTATAAGATACATTTTAATACATGTAACAGCACTGGCACAAAGTTTGGGAGGGAGTAATTGAATGGGAACTATTAAGAAGTTCTTACACATATGGTGTAAGTATTTTGAAATTGGATGGTGATAAATTAAAGATTTATATTGTAAACCCTAGGGTAAGACAAAAAAAATGGAAAGGAGATTTCTAGCTAATAAGCTATAGTAGAGAAACAATCGAATAATAAAAATATCCATCCAAAAGCAGGAAGAAAAAAGGAAAGGAACTAGACAAAAAATAAATAAATAAAGGAGAAAGATGGTAAACTTAAATGCGAATATATCAATAATTATCTTTAATATAAACGGTATAAGCTCACCCATTAAATGATAGATTTTTTTATATTGAGTATAATATAAAAACAAGACCAAACAATATGTAATTATAAGACATCTTCTCCAAAGTATTAAAAGTCTTAAAAGCTGTATCATTGAAAAGGTTGTGCTAACACCAAAAGAAAGGTGAATTGGCTGGACTTCAGAGCATGAAATACACCAACGATGGTAAATACACATCATGATAAAGGACTAATTTATCAAGAAAGCCTAACAATCTTAAATGTGTGACATATAACAACAGCGCTTATATTTCAAAATACATGAAATAAAAAATTACGGAACTGAAAAGCTAAGTAGACAAATTCATAATTAAAATCAGAGATTTCAACGCCTCTTTCTCGTAATCAGCAGAACAACTTGATAGATAATTATTAGGAATAAAAGAAATGAGAATAACACTCTCAACGATCACTCTGCTAAACAACAGTAGGACACATAGTCGTTTCATGAACATTAACCAAAATCCATCTCAACATAAAAAATAAAATTTAAAAATTGTAAAGTTGTATATTCCCACAGAATATTTCCTTTATAATATTTTTTTCCGAACACAATGGAGTTACACTCGTAACAGAAAATATATCTGGAAAATTCTCAAATACTTGGAAGTTAAACAACACAGTTCTAAATAACCCATACCTTAATCATTCTAATATTCAAAAAGGAAATAAAATGAAGGCTTTTTCAGTCTGCCATACCATGAAACAGGCTAAGCCTTTGTACACAGGAAAGAAAACATCATTATTGCAGGTGTTCCCATGAGAGATGGCTGATGTCTCTTAGTCATTGAATGTATGGAGAAAGACAAGAAGGTTAGCGTTCTTGTCTCCTCTGGATGAAATTGTGTTTTGTTTTAGTTTTACTGTAAGGTATAGTTTTGCTTACGAACAAGATCAGTTCTACTCTGAGAAACTGCTGAACGTATCCTTGAACAGATCTAGCTGAGCAATATAACTTTAAATTTAATTACTTTTTCATGGTTGGAAATGCTGCAAAAATATCATGCAGCAAAAAGTGATTCCAAAATATGAGAAGTAGGTGTTATTTTTTTCAAATGAGCTCAAGATTTTTAATTTTGAGAGCACAAATTGCATTTTTGACTCTTTTCCAAAAGCTGCAATCCACCCCCTTACATTGTATCATTACAGAATATATTTTTTAAGCATGCGCATTGATAATAAGTGTCTTGAAATCAGAAGTATCTGTTAAGGCACGTTTAGTTTTGTTTGACATCTCTTTTCTTGCTATGTTTAATGAGGGCAAAATTATACAAAGTTCATGAGTCAATGACCAAATCAGCAACATAAAATAACTTCATATTCAAGTATGAATTGTTGGAAGATGTTGATATTCCAAATTTAATGTGCTTTTAAGATTTTAAGTTCAGATGGTTTCATTGAAAACGTTAGCATTACAAATTTTGTTACTGTTGTAACTACATATCATTACAGACACATCCAGATTCAACCAAAAGGGAATCTCCACTCTAAAAATAAGTGTTTTTTATAGTTCCTCATCTAGAATCAAGAGCCGAAATATTAGCAGTCCAGAGGAAATGGTACATAGTACCAAAAGAACATTATGTTTTAATTCAGTTAGTAGATGTTCAATAATTCTTAGGGTATTGCTATATAAATGTATAATTTTCTCCATATATTTTTAAAGGACAAGTCTACTAAGACAGTTACTCTTCATAAAAATAATGTCTACTTTCAATTATCTCATTCCATTTCAACATCGAGGAAACACGCCAAACAGCTTATGTGTCTAATTATGCAGGTTGTGTTTCAGTATTCTTTCAAAGTGAATAAATAGTATGCATTTTATTTATTTTATTTTATTTTTCTTGAGACGGAGTCTTGCTCTGTCAACCAGGCTGGAGCGCAATCTCTGCTCACTGCCAGGTTCAAGAAATTCTCATGCCTCAGTCTCCTTAGTAGCTGGGACCACAGGTGGGCACCATCACGTCCCGTTAATGTTTCTGTGTTTTTAGTAGAAATGGGATTTCGTCATGTTGCCCAGGCTGGTCTCAAACTCCTAATCTCAACTGATCCGCCCGTCTTGGCCTCCAAAAGTGCTGGCATTACAGGCATGAGCCACTGCACCCGGCCAACAGCATGCACTTTAAAGAAAAATACCTACAGGGTGTATTTTTTTAACTTGAAAATGTGTTTGTGTATCAAATTATTGAATTTTTAATGTAATGGGGATTTTTAATAAATAAAACAATTGATAAAACCATAGGGAAAAATATATTTATGTTCCACCTGAGAATTAACAAAATTTTTATTTTCTTCTTCTGTGTGTGCATGTGTGGTGTTTGCATAACTGAGATTTTAAAAATCTTTACTTACTTTGAGTAATTTATAAAACAATATGTTTTCTTCTTGTATCATCACATAGCATGGAGAAAAATCATATTAAAATATTTTCTCCAGGTTTATTGAGGGGGGCTGAATTTAATTACTGAGCATTTAATAATTATAATTTGGAAATAAATGTGGGCTTAAATTACTTGTGCTATTTAAAGTACTACAGCAAGAAATAGCTGCATATCAATTCATTTGGCATTTTTAATCATTAGAAAGAATTCTTAAAAGTGAGGCTATCAGATCAATATGAAAAAAATCTTTATGGATCTTGAAATATCTTGATGATTTTAAAAAATATTGTATATTTATCTGCCTTTTTCCCACCAATGTGAGAATGCTTATATCATGCAACTTTGTCATAATTTATTACTTTTATTTAAAATACATTTTATAATCCAAACTTATTTTTAATTGCTTTTTGAATGCACATTTTATTATTCATGAAAATATGTTCATATTTTCTATTTACAACTTTTTGATTCTCATCCTTTATGCAATACAAATTGAAAGAATTTTAAACATGAGGAATATTAAGATATGTTACATTTGCTATTTTAGAATATTAATGTTTCATATTTGTAATAAATGCTTTTTTATTATTTTGTTCATTTTTCTGAATGTAAAAGTTATATTCACTCCAAAAATTTAAAGCACATAAAAATCCATAATTTTCCAAACCCCCCAAATTGCTAATATTTTATGTATATTCATAATTATATGTACCTGAATCTATTACTATGTTTTTATTACTAGAAATATATTACCATAATTTTAAACAATTTTTCTCATTAAATCTTTATTTTATTAATGAGTTTTCATACAATTATTTTAATAGCTGTCAAATACTCCAAAATATGGGACTATTTCATTATTTCACCAATCTCATACTTTTGAAAGGTTAATAATTTCCACAAAAATCATATTGAAAAGAGTATCTTGGTAGCTACATTTTTTGCATTCTTTCTTTGGATTTACTCCCATAAGTAAAATTTTGGCTTAAAGAATATATAATTTAAGCAAATTCATTGACTCAATATCACTATTTTTGCTTTAAGGGAATTACAACTATTTATATACTCATCAGCACTCTGAGATATTCTGCTTTATTACTATTATATATGTATATGCACATACACATACATGTATACACATACTTATATACACACGTATTTGGAGAGCCACATTTGCATGCATGTGCACACACACAGGCACGTTTGTGTACATATGTGCAAAACAATGGCAATTAGATTAAAAAGCTGAGAAATTTATTGTTTAAGATGTTACATCATTCTTTTTTTTAGATGGAGTCTTGCTGTGTTGCCTAGTCTAGAGTGTGATGGTGCGGCCTTGGCTCACTGTAACTGCCACCTCCTGGGTTCAAATGATTCTCCTGCCTCAGCCTCTTGAGTTGCTGGGATTATAAACACGTGCCCAATGCCTGGCGAATTTTTGTATTTTATATAGACAGGGTTTCACTATGTTGGCCAGACTGGTCACGAACTCTTGACCTCAGATGATCTGCCCACCTCAACCTCTCAAAGTGCTGGGATTACAGGCATGAGCCACCATGCCCGGATTTACATCATTTGTATAGTGGAGGTCATACATTTGTTTACATTTCTGTTGCCTTATGTTTATGAACTGCACATTTGATAACGTAATTATTTTCTCTGATATAATTACAGTAATTTCATTTAAGGAGTTCTAATACTTCTTAGTATTATGAGAGAATCAACTCTTGCCCAGCCTTATAAAATATAATTGCTCCATGGTTTGACTTCTTTTGGTAATTTTGTGTTCTTATATATCAAATTAGTTAATGTTTCATTTTTTTCTGTAGTTGAAGGTTTTAAAAGGTATTTACTGAAATTAAGTTCTAATGGTTTATACTTTATTTGTGCTGTTAAATTTACTTTATTATTTCACAACAATATTTAAAATATCCATTGAGGATTTTCTTTTGTTTAAAAGCTTAAAGGAAATTTAATTTACATAGAACACGTGTAGATAATTGTGTCAACCACAAACAGATAGCACGATGGGTTGTCACATATTTAACACCTGAGCAGCCACCATTGACATCTAGTAAGGAATTGTGATCAAACACTGGAAGCCCCACGTGACTCTCTCCAATCATTTCTCACCCCTCCCAAAATGGCAGCCACCATCTTCATGTATAACATCATAAGGTAAGTTTGCTTCTTTTTAAAATTTGTTATAATGACATCATACAGTATGTTTGCAGCCAGAATTCTCTGGATTCTTTAGCTCAATATCGTATATGTGATAATACTTTTCCACCATGCTGATATGGATACTCAGGGTTTTTTGGAATTTTTGGCAATAAAAAACAGTTTTGCAGGAACATTCTAGTACGTCTTTTGATTAAGACAAGCTGGAATCCTGTGGGATGTCGAACTAAGGCTGGAATTCCTGTCACATAGAGCATGCTTATGTTCAGCTTTGATAAATAATATTGGACAATTTCTCAAAGTGGATGTATCAAATTGTACCCCCTCCAGCAACATGTGAGCACCCCAATTGTTCCAAATCTTTTCTGGTAAGTGTTTTTTTTTCCCTTTGTTTGTTTCATCTGCATGCTGGTGTATTTTAGGACTATTGCTTTATGATTTCAATACTTGCTTCCTAGTTAACTAGGGAAGTTAAGCAACATCGCACTGCACATATTGGTGAGTGGGACACCCTCCTCTATGAAGTGGCTTTTTTGGTCTCTTTTTCCACTTTTATTTATTTTTTCTTGTTTTCTTAATGTTTTGTTTGTTTGTTTTCCTTTAAGTTCTGGGATACATGTTCAGAACGTGCAGGTTTGTTACATACACATGTGCCATGGTGGTTTGCTGCACCTATCAACCTGTCATGAGGTTTTAGGCCCTGCATGCATTAGGTATTTGTCCTAATGTGCTCCCTCCCCTTTCCCCCCTCACTCTACAGGCCCGTGTATGTGATGTTCCCTGTCTGTGTCCATGTGCTCTCATTTTTCAACTCCCACTTATGACTGAGAATATTTGGTGTTTGGTTGTCTGTTCCTATGTTAGTTTGCTGAGGATGATGGTTTCTAGTTTCATTTCTGTCCCTGAAAAGGGCCTGAACTCATTCTTTTTTATGGCTGCATAGTATTCCATGGTGTATATGTGCCACATTTTTTTTATCCGGTCTATCATTGATGGGCAGTTGGGCTGGTTTCAAGTCTTTGCTATTGTAAATAGTGCTGCAGTAAACATACATGTGCATGTATCTTTATAGCAGAAAGATTTATAATCCTTTACAACCTCATCAAAAAGGGGGTGAAGGATATGAACAAACACTTTTCAAAAGAAGACATTTATGTGGCCTCAAGTGATCCTCCCACTTCAGCCTCCCAAAGGATACTTTATAAATTTGAGTAAAGACAGAAATCATTCCTCCTTTTGTGTCCCATTAGCTTCCCCAGTTTATAATGGAATTGTCTCCTATTTTTATACATATATTTTCTGGTATGTCTCATAAATCAGAGGTTATAAGTTTTGCTGCAATGTCACACATCTTTTAGAAAACTCAAGAGGAAAAGGAGCCTCTTAGATTAGTTTACCCAACCACACTCTTTCTTGGTCCAGATGTTCTAGGATTACTTCTTTTATCATTTTCTTTCTGTTTAGAGAACTTCCCTCAGCCATTCTTGCAGAGTAAGTCTGCTGGTGACAAATTCTTTTATCCATTTTTCACCTGAGTATGTCTTGGTTTTTTCCCCTTCACTTCTGAAGGGGATTTTTAGTAGATATAAGATACTGAGTTGACCATGCTTTTCTCTCAAGACTTGAAAAATGTACAACTTCCTTCTGGCTTCTGTGGTTTCTAATAGGAAATCTGCTGTCATTCTGTTAATTTCTTATTCACAGCTATGGTGCTTTATTTATTTCCTCTCCTGCTGCTCTCAAATTTTTTGTCTTTAGTTTCCAGAAGTTTAAATATTACATGTCATTTTGTAGTTTTCCTTGCTCCTTGAATAATATTTTATCAAATTTTGAAAAGTTTCAGTCACTATTTTTCTTTCTTTTTTTAGCCAGTGTCTCACTCTGTTGCCTAGGCTGGAAGGCAGTGGTGCTATCTTGGCTCACTGCCAACTCCGCCTCTCAGGTTTAACTGATTCTGCTGCCTCCGCCTCCTGAGTAGCTGGGATTACAGGCTCCGTCCACCACGCCTGGCTAATTTTTCTGTAGTTTTTACTAGAGATGGGCTTTCGCCATCTTGGCCAGGCTGTACTCAAACTCCCGACCTCATAATACACCTGCTTCGGCCTCCCAAAGTGCTAGAATTACAGGCATGAGCCACCACACCCGGCCTGTTTTTCAAAGTACTTTTTCAGCTTCACACTCTTTCTCTTCTCCTTTCTTCACTAGAATGCAACAAATGTTGAATATGTTCTATAGTTATGTAGGTTCCTGAGGCTCTGTTCATTGTTTTAATCCAGTATATTTTCTCTCTGACATTTGGAATGGATTTTTTCTGTTTTATTTACAGGCTTACAGATTCTTTCCTTTGCATCTAAATTTTGTTTTGAGTTTATCAAAAGTTTTTATTTATTATATTTTTCAGTTCTAAAGGTTCTGATAAGTTCTTTACAGTTTTTTGTAGTTCTTGAGTTTTCTGTCTTAGCTGGTACTGTCCATTTCATTCATTTATTTTAAACATGTTTGTAATAATTTGTTGAATTATTTTATAATGGCTAGTATAAAATGTTCAGATTAGCTGACATAATTGTAACATCTCTGTCAACTAAGTTTTCGTTCATTGATCATCTTTTCTTTCTTTTTTTTTTTTTTTAAGTCGGAGTTTTGCTCTTGTTACCCAGGCTGGAGTGCAATGGCGCAATCTCGGCTCATGGCAACCTCCACCTCAGGCAATTCTCCTGCCCTGCGGTGGCTCAAGCCTATAATCCCAGCACTGTGGGAGGCCGAGGCGGGTGGATCACGAGGTCATTAGATCGAGACCATCCTGGTCAACATGGTGAAACCCCATCTCTACTAAAAATACAAAAAATTAGCTGGGCATGGTGGCGCGTGCCTGTGATCATCTTTTCTTAACATTGTATCTTCCTGTTTCTTGGTATGATGAATCATTTTTTTTAACTAAAACCTGGGGATTGGGGTATTATGGTAGGAGATTCTGAACCTAGTTTAAACCATCTGTTTTAGGGTCTTCCTCTGATATCACTCCACCAGAGGAATGGGGAGAGATGCCACTTCATTACTGCCAGAGGTAATGAGTGCTTCACAACCGTTTCCTTTGGCCTCTACTGACATCAAAGTGGGAGTATCATTTCTCCTGGGCAGTGGTTAAAATCTGACTCTTTACCTGATAGACTTTTCTGACATTGTCCCAGGAAAAAACAGCTGTATTATCATGCCCACTTAAGATAGCAAAGGCTTACTGGGGATCCTATAATTCTATCTTTACCAGATCATAACTATCTGGCAATTACCTATATTTGGGCATGTTTGTTATTTTCATTATGTTTTTGTTTTCTATCTGGCTTCCTGCTTTATTTATTTGTTTTGCCATCTCGGCCCTTTCTTTGATTAATCAAGTATGTTGTGTGATTTAATTCTCTCTCTCTTATGTTGCTAGTTATACATTATTTTGCTTTAAGGTATACTTTAGAGATCAGCGAATTCACTCTTGACGTGCTATAGTCTAATAAAAATACTTTTGCTGTGTCACCTAAACAAATACCTTCATCTCATTTTTAATTTTTGAAATACTTTTTCTGGGTGTAAAGTTATGTGTTGGCAGATAAATTCTTGCAGTCCTTTAAAGATGCCATTTCATTGCCTTTGGCTTTAGTTTTGTTGTTCTTTTTCTTGGCAAGAAATATAGCATAGGATTTCATTCCATTATTGGAGGTGTGCCTTTATCTCTCTAAATGTTTTCATGATTTTCTTTTTGTCTTTTGTTTTTCACCAATATTATTATTATATGTACAAGGTAGTTTTCTATGTAATTATCCTATTTGGTATGAAAAGATTCTTTTTTTCATATATAAATGTCTTCCAAGATTTTTTGTAAAATTCTCAGTTACTATCTTAAATATTATTCTGTGTCATTTTTTCTCATTTCCATCTGGGTCTCCATTTAAGCTGATTTTAGAAACTTCTTATAAATCCCATGTAGCTCTAATTGTCTTTTCTGTATATTCTATTTTTAGTAGCTCACTTCAGTTGGACTATTTGCTATTGAACCTTTATTTCACTTCATGCCAACTGCCTTTTAGTGTATTCAGCATTCTATTGAAATAATCTAATGATTCTTTAATTTCAAATATGTTATCAGTCTTGAAATTTTCATTTGATCATTATGATTATACAGATTGCCCAATTATCCATAAAATTCTCCATTTAATCTATTTTCACAGATTTTTTTGCCTATGTTTTGAATCTATTCATCATAATTTTTATTAAAAATTTTTTCCCAGTTAAAGCCAATTTCTGGAACACCAGCAAAAGTGTTCTATGGGTTTCTTTTTTCCCCCTTGCTCTTGGAAATAACGTTTTATCATAAGCTTACAGTATTTTTTTAATTAAATGCCAAAGTATGTAAAAAATAGAGATTACCCTGATAAAATTATTTTTCTGTAGCAAGGATTCATTCACTCTTCCTTCCCTGGTGAGAAAGAATCCTATCTATTTATCTAGATGTAATGAGACTGGGCTAAATCAAGATAAGGCTGCCACCCTAATGTGTCTACTCTGGCCCTGTGGAGTTTTTAGCCAACAGCCTTTCATAGTCTGTATTCCTTGTCCTTCACTGTCATCACTTAATTACTATTTTCAGTCTCACCCCTAAAGATCTCTGATCTTTCCAGCAGCCTTCTGTTTAGGTTATTAATCTCAAGCTCCATGCAGGTACAGTGCTCAGCAAATGTCCTAGTGATGAGGTGGACTGGCCAAATGTTTCCAGCCTCCTCTCCCCATTAGTGGTCTCAACTCGTGCAGTTTTCTTCTTGACAAGCATTTGCAAATGCCCATGTGCAAAATGAGCTGTCAAAGGCCCACTCACATTCAGAGGTGCTTGAGTCGAGATTCCGAGGCCCTGGAGCTCTCACTGCTTTAGCAATTCTTCACTGACTTCATACACATCATATCTCTATTTAACTTGCTCTACTAATTTTGTTAAGCATGAATACTTGCCTGCTAATAGAGAGTCTAATCAATTTGAAGGTAAAGTTAATGGTTTAAATGTAAACCTATTAGTTAGGTCAAATGGATTTGGGTGTGTGGTAGGCATTCTTTTCTTTTCCAAAGAGTTAACTAATTAATTTCTACAATGTAATTTACCTAATAATGATTTTCCTATTGATGTGAAGTATATTACATTTTACATTAAAATTAAACATAAAATTCCAATGGTCTCTATCAATATATACCTTCTTCAGAGCCACAGTTAAAATTAAACTGACAAATTAAAATATTTATGTATAGTTAACTAGTAAATCTCTATTTTTGCTTTCAATTTTCATCATTTTTGTTGGTAGTCCCATGTAGGTATTATTTTAGATAAATATGAAACCTAGGGTTTTTTTTTTTAATCAAAGAAGAAACAAATATTGGAGGTTTTTTTTTTTTTTGAGACGGAGTTTCCCTCTTGTTACCCAGGCTGGAGTGCAATGGCACAATCTCGGCTCACCGCAACCTCCGCCTCCTGGGTTCAGGCAATTTTCCTGCCTCAGTCTCCTGAGTAGCTGGGATTACCAGCACGCGCCACCATGCTCAGCCAATTTTTTGTATTTTTAGTAGAGACGGGGTTTCACCATGTTGACCAGGATGGTCTCGATCTAATGACCTCGTGATCCACCCGCCTCGGCCTCCCAGAGTGCTGGGATTACAAGGGTGAGCCACCGCGCCCGGCCTAATATTGGAGTTTTGAATGAAACAAAATTAAAACTCTTTTGTAGTGAATTGGTACTTTTACTACCTTAAAAATTCTTATTCAAGGAATTGAACATATCTCTCTATAATTTTTTATAATTTTTCTAATGTGGTTTTACTTATTTCTTCATATGTTTATGAACTGGTATTGTACAATGAATATTGTGAGTGAGGTGATTCTTTAAATATAATTTACAATAACATATCTGAAGTAGCTCCTTTATTGGCTCTGTTATGGGTTACGTTATTAAACTCTTAGATTCAAACTAATACATTTTTTCTTTTAATTGTGAAAACCATCCTGTGCAACTCAACAATTTATTGAAACATAAACTCTGCCTAAACAAAGAAATAGCACATCATCAGCATTCCCAAGACTATCCTCTCCCTCCATAAAGGTAATCACTATTCTAATATTTGTGGTGAGTACTGTTTTGCATTTTATTGTATTATCACCTAATCATGCAGATAAAAAGTATCCTAGTTTCTATTAATTTTGTGTACTCATAACTTTTTTTGACATTCTTCTTTGGTCAAAATTTCATTTGATATTCATTTGTGCTGTTTTTGATAGCTGTGGCTCGTGAATATCTTCGGGTTCTATAGAATATTATTGTATTTGTAATGTATTTATTCACTCTCTTGCTAATGGACATTTTTATTATTTCCATTATTGGTGGTTGGATAAATAATGCTGCATTGAATGTTTCTGTACATATTCCTTAGGAGCGTGCCTTGCTTTTGGGTAAAAACCTAGATGGGAAAATTTGGGGATGTTATTTTCATATTTAATACATAATATTAAACTTTTTCCAAAGTGACATTATTGATTTATATGCACACCAGCAGAGGAGCTGTCCTGTTGATCCACATTTTGACAGATATTTTTAAAATTGTAGTTACATAGATGACTGCAGTGATATCACATTGCTATTTTCATGGGAATATCCCTTAGTAGAAATATGCTGGAGTGCATTTTTTCTTGTGATTGTTACCATTTAGATGCTCCAATTTGAAAAATTTGGCCCAGGCATGTTGTTGACTATTATGTTTGACCTGTGACTTTTCTTCTTAATTTGTAGAAGTTTTTTTCTACATATTCTTAGTATGAACCATTTCTAGATTATGTGTTGCAACTATTCTACAGCATCTTGCAGTTTCCCTTTTCACAACCTGCATGGTGTCTCTAGGAGCAGAAGTGATCTCTCCTCTTTAATTCCTTATCTTATTTGCCTCCATCTCTTTTTGTCTCCTGGTTAGTTTATTTTTATATCAATTGTACTGATTGTTCCAAGAAACTCGTTTCTGTTTCAAAGCTTTTTTCCATTTTTTTTTTGTTTTGGCTTTCTACATTATTAATTTTTGTACTTTTTTCGTTTTTCCTTTTTGTTTATATTTTCTAGTTTCCTTACATATAAACTTAAGTAATTGATTGGAGACTTCATTTTTCTAATATAAAAATTTGGCCAGGTGTGGTGGCTCACACCTGTAATCCCAGCACTCTGGGAGGCCAGGACGGGCAGATCAACTGAGGTCAGGAGGTCGAGACCAGCCTGGCCAACATGGTGAAACCCAGCTCTACTGAAAATACAAAAATAGCCTGGCATGGTAGCACATGCCTGTAATCCCAACTACTTGAAAGGCTGAGGCAGGAGAATCATTTGAACCTGGGAGGTGGAGGTTGCAGTGAGCCAAGATCGTACCACTGCACTCCAGCCTGGCCTATGGAGTGAGATTCCATCTCAAAAAGAAAAAATAAAAATAAAAATGTAATGCCATCATTTTTGCCCTAAGCAGTACTCCAAGTGCAGTTCACAAATTGTAATATTTTATTTTATTTATTTAAAATATTAAATTACCTTTGATAATTTTTAACCCACAGTCATATAAAAGGGTGCTTATTAATATTCTAATATTTGGAGAATTTCCCAAATATCTTTCTCTTATTGATTCCTTATGTATTTTACCACAGTTCAAAAACATACCAAATTATTTTAATCCTCACTTATTTACTGAGAAATATTTCATGCCAAGAATAGGGTCTATGTATTAGTCAGTGTTCTCCAGAGAAAAAGAACCAACAGGATATCTAAAGATGTAGAAGGAAAGATCTATTACGGACATTGGCTCGCATGATTGTGTAGGCTGAGTGTTCCATAATCTGCCATCTGCAGGCAGGAGGGCCAAGAAAGCCATTGGTGCAACTCAGCCTATGTCTAAAGGTCAAAGGCCTGAAACCCTTACAATGGAGGTGGAGGTGAGGTAGGGGCAGATGTGAAGGGATGGTAGGCACTGGTATGAGTCCCTGAGTCAAAAGGTGGGAAAAGTAGGAGCTCTGATGTCTCTGGACAGGAAAAGATGGATGCCCCAGGTCAAGAAGAAGGCGCAATTCAGCTGTCCTCTGCCTTATCATTCTGTTCTGGCCCATAATGGACTGGATCATGCTAGTCCATATTGGTGAAAGCCACTTTCTTTACTCAGTCTACTGATTCAAATATTAATCTCTTCCAAAAATATCCTTACAGACATCACAAGAAATAATATTTTATCAGCTGTTGGGGCATCCCTAAACCCAGTCAAATCAACACATAAAATTAATCATCACAGTTTTTGAATATTCCTATGAATATTCCAGCTGCGCATTCCATGTTCACTTGAATAATGCACTTTTAGTCCAACACTGTTGTGCAGGTTATTATATAAATGCCAGGTAGAGTAGGGTTGGTAAATTTTTGGTACCCTAAAGCTTTTTCTCCTAGTTCCATCAGTAAATATGAGAGGAATATTGAAATTCCCAGCTATAACTTTAAATTAATGTACATCTTTCGGTTTTCTTTGATTCACACATTTTAAAGTTCTGTTTTTAAGCATATACACATTTATGATCATTATGCTCCTATTATCATTATGGAATGTCATTCTTTGTCATTGCAACTCTCCCTTGTCTTGGGGTCTACATTGTCTTATGGAACACAGCTGTTCCTGTTTTCTTATAATCAGTTTTTGTAGAGGATATCGCTTTTCATCCTTTCCAGTTTAACCCATTTGTATCTTTGTATTTTGAAAGGGACTCTTGTAGACGGAATAAATATAATGCAACCTTGATTGCTTTAGCCAACGTGATGGTCTATAATTTAATTTGAGTGATTAGAGAATTCATATTTAATGTATCCATCAATATGACTGAGTTTAAAATTTATCATCATTATTTATTCCTTATTCTCTTTATCTACCTTCTTTTAAACTGACATGTATTAAAATGATTCCATTTTAACTCATGTTTGGCCCATGAAACTTGTACCTGTTTATCCTGTGTGTGTGTGTGTGTGTGTGTGTGTGTGTGTGTGAGAGAGAGAGAGAGAGAGAGAGAGAAAGAGAGAGAGAGAGACTGCTCTAGGATTCTCGTTTCCATCTTCAATGTATCATAATCAAATATCAAATAATATTATACCATCTCAGAATAGTGTGAGAGCCAGGTGTACTTTTACCTCCCTCCCTTTATCCCTTGGACTACTGGTATCACATAAGGATGTCTACACATATCTCCATGTATTTATCATATTATGGACATGCGACGAACAAGCCAAAACATTGTGGTAATTTATTCTTCAAATAGACAGTTATCTTTAAAAGAGTTTTAAATATGATAAAATGTTTTATACTTATCAATACATTTACCATTTCAAATACTCTTAATTTATTTTTGGATTCAAGTTCCCATCTGGTGCCACTCTTTTCCTTCCTGAAAGGGGTGATAACAATATTTCTTATAGTGCTTAGTGCTGGTTTCCTGGCCATTAGTTTTCTTTATTTTTGTTTAGCAGAAGTCTTTGTTTTGTCTTTGCTTTTATAGATATTTTGCTGGATATAGAATTCTAGGGATTTTTTTTCCCCAGAACTTAAAGATATTTCTCCATTACCTTCTTATTTCATAGTTATTGATGAGAAATCTGTTGCCATTCTTAGTTTTGCTTATGTGTATGTAATAGTAATTTTTTCTCTTTGTTAAGGTTTGTTAAGATTTTTCTCTTTATCTCTGGTTTTCTGTGATGTGATTATTAATTCATGCCTGCATGTGGTCTTCTTTATGTTTATTCTGTGTGGTGTGTATTGAAATTCTGGGGATCTATGAGGTCATCATTTGTATTAGTTTGAAAAATTGTACCCATTATTGTATCAAATATTTGTTATATATTCCTTTTGTTTACTTCTTGGACTTTGATTTCACATGTTTCAGAGCTTGATATTTTCCACAGGCAATTCACACTTTGGTCATTTTTTTCAATAATATTACTCCCTATGCTTCATTTTATTAGTCTCTTTTGCAATGTCTGTTATTTTCTGAATCCTTCTCTGGCAATCTCTACTAGAGTGCTGTTAATTTTATCCAGTATATATTTTACTTCAGATTATTTTTTCTAGAAGTTATTTATGATTTTTTCTTTTTTCTTGAGACAAAGTCTCACTCTGTCACCTAGTGGTGCAGTCACAGCTCACTGCTGCCTCAACCTCCTGGGATCAAGTGACCCTCTCACCTCTAATCATTTCTAGCACCTGTGAATTATCATAATTTTTCATAAATTAGCATTAAACACTTCACAAATAATTCAAGACCCTTACAGCCATACCTGGTCATTTAACACCACTAGGTCTTTGTGCTCTGGCATTAGACTTAATACTTCTACATATGCTATAAACTCCATAGTGTGGGGTTCTTAACTTGTCTTTAAGTGGTTAGTTTTCTTGTAGTGCATTTAAAAAATATGAAAATAAGACTGGCTTTGTGTCATGTTTACAATATTCACTGCTCTCCGTTCACTTATGGAGATCCAAATTTTCTGCTGTTATTTTTCTTCAATCTGAAGAAACTTTAAAAATTTTCTACAATGAAAACCTGCTGGTTAAACACATACATTTTTGTGTATCTAAAACTTCTCTATTTAATTTTCATTTTTTGAAGGATATATTCTCCGTATTTGGAGAAATTCTGGTTGCGTAGAGCTTTGTTTTCTTACTTCGTTTTAAATATATTCTGACTTGCATCGTTTTCAGCGTGAAATCAGTGAACTTTTTTTCTAATTGTTGCTCCCCTGTGTCTAATTGTCATGTGTTTTCCTGTGGTAATGTGCAAGCGTGGTTGTGGCTGCCTTTATTCCGATTGGGAATTAATTAGCCTTTTAGTCCTGTGGAATATTTTTCTAAAAATTTTTTTCAACTTTTTTCATTTTAACGTTTCCCTTTAGTCTTTCTTTTCCTCTCTCCTCTCCTTCTGCGTCTCAAATTGTACGTCTCTTTGATACTAATGTTGCCCTAAGATCACTGCTAGCTTGTTCACTGTTTCACTGTTTTTTCCTCATTGTCATGTTTACTAATCTTCTTATGTGTAGTTTCCAATATGTTGTTAATCCCACTGGGTGAATTTTTCACATATTCTAGTTTGCAGTTTTGCGGTTTCAATGTTATTTTTGCAGTTTTCATTGCTCTACTCACATCCTACTCTCTTTACTTATTATGTCCATCTAATGCTTTATTTCCCTAGGTGCGAATGCAGTATCTGCTTAAAAATAATTCTCTATTTATTTCAATAGCTCTGTCATTTCTGGGTCTCTTCTTATTTCTGTTTTCCTGGCTATAATGCATTGGCCTTATATTTTTGGTACAATGTTTTAAAGAATTAAGTTTTTGTTAAGTATCTTTAAAAGCTATTGGTTGTTTTATTTTCTTTTTTCCTTTAGAAGGTAGTTAAATTCTGCTGACCTTTTTGAAACTTGTTTTTATCCTTTGTCAGCAGAGGCTTAAAGAGGGGATTACTCAGTTTAATACCCAGAGTCCTTCACTGTGTCCAGTCTCTGCTCTGGGTATTTGAAGGTTCTCTCTCTACTGTTTCCTCCCTTCAATTTTCATCCATCTTACGGATTCCCAGTGGCTATATTCTTCCAAATTAAAACATATTCTTTTTCCTGTGCAACTAAATACATGGCCAGAAACTTTAGGGTGACTGCAAAAGCCTGGAACTCTCTTGCTGGGGAACTCGCTCTTCATGGCTCAGCCACACAAACCAGCTGCCCCAGTCTCACAGGCCTCTTAGCTTCGCCTCCTCATCCTGTGGGATTGTTTCACTCTGCTTAGCACTGCCTTTCTTCCTGCAGTCAGTCTGCAGGCAAAAGCCACCTAGGTATCTTGCTGGTTTCCCGTTTGTCAGGGATCACACTACCCCATATCTGAAAAGAATTGCATTATATAATCATTCCAGATGCATAGTTGTTGAAGACAGATGGACTGTTAGTCTGGTGACAGATACTCCATTACAGCCAGAATCAGATATGTTACTCATTAGTATTTAATAACAATCTTATTTATGTTGGGCTCTAAAAACAAAGAATTAAAGGATGATTCCTTTTCTTCTCTTTTCTGGAAGAACTAAGGTAATATTACTATAATCTCATGAAAATATTTAATAGGATTCATTGCTGAAATAAGTTTGAAGTTTTCTTCTTAGGTACTTTTGTAATACAAAATTCATTTTTTTAACAGTTGAAAGACTATTAAGTCTTTTATTTTAAGAAAAATATTACAGGAGCCCTAAAAAATAGGTTCCTATGAAAGAAAAAATGCTTAACTTCAGACTTCTACAAATCCTCATAGCCACTGCTTCCAAGTATTTCTTTTTTCTTTGTTTTCTTGCATTTTAGGTTTTGGGGTACATGTGCAGAA
>CM052658.1:98827554-98891509 GCA_028533165.1 Leontopithecus rosalia
GGGATTGCTGGGTCAAATGGAATTTCTATTTCTAGGTCCTTGAGGAATCGCCACACTGTCTTCCACAATGGTTGAACTAATTTACACTCCCACCAACAGTGTAAAACTGTTCCTATTCCTCCACATCCTCTCCAGCATCTGCTGTCTCCTGATTTTTTAATGATTGCTATTCTTACTGGCGTGAGATGGTATCTCAATGTGGTTTTGATTTGCATCTCTCTAATGGCCAGTGATGATGAGCATTTTTTCATATGTTTGTTGGCCTCATGTATGTCTTCTTTGAAAAATGTCTGTTCATATCCTTTGCCCATTTTTAAATGGGCTTGTTTGTTTTTTTCCTATAAATTTGTTTGAGTTCTTTATAAATTCTGGATATCAACCCTTTGTCAGATGGGTAAACTGCAAAAATTATTTCATACTGTAAAGTAAATATTCTGCCTTCAGACAAGTTATCATTTGTCTGTGGAAACAAGGAGACGCAGACAAGCAAGGACTAAGTAAGTATAACACCCACGTGTTCTAGCTAAAAAAAAGTACTTGAAATATTTCAGCAGCTTGAGAGATGAATGAACCTTCCAAGTGAGTGTTTTTATAAAAGGGAGATAAAGGACGAATACAGGTAAAACTTCAACAAAACTGGACCTTAAGAAGCAAGCTACATGCAAGGTTAACAAATGAACTATAAAGTGACATGACAGACTTAGGAGCATGTTTATCCTCATTTATTATTTTATAATTATTGCATACAGATCAAAGATTTACTCACATTAAATATAAATGTTGATGGGACATATTTAAAACAATGTGGCATTTAACTTAAACCACTTAGGCAACTACTCTTCCAGTTGCAAATGACATGAATTCAACTCAAACCAACTGAAGTGGAAAGGTACTGCATACTAAACACAGTTGATGGTAGGCTGTTAGCTTGGACCAGTGACCTGCATGAGGCCCCAGAAAGCCAGATCAAACCAGAATGGAGGGTCTTGTGCCATGTGCCACGTAATCAGACTAAACTTTGAAACAGGACAGTTTTCTGAATAACAAGATTCCAGTCATCCTGAGCCAGCATGATAAGGGAGTCCCTTCCATTTAACTCTATAAGAAAATAACTTTGAAACAGCCAGTCTGCCTCTTGTTCTCTATTTCTGCTTTCCTTAGCCTTTTTCTGTCCATTAGGCCAGAATCCCTGGCTCAGCTCATTGGATTTATGCCATTTAATAGAATATATAAAATGTACATAGCTGTCTAATGATAGACACTTGAATATTTCTGTTTGTGTGGGTGGAGGTGGGTGGAGGGGAGTGCATGGGTGTTGAGGAGCATGAGAAGGTTGAAGAAAGAGATCCCCATGAGCTTAAATTTAGGTCTAAAACTATGTCAAAAGCAGAATGTATCAAAGCACATCCTAAAGCTTCTGAAACGTTAAACTTTTTGGCCTTTTTGATAGATAAGTCCATATATCTTCAGTAATAACAAAAAGGTTGAAAAATCTGGACCATTTGACTTTAGAAAGAAAATGTGAGGCTTTGCAAATATTGTCATTTTGAAAATATGACATTCTGGATGTCATAGTTTTTAGGAGCTTTACCTAACTGGGATGAACCTAGCCAAGGAAGGAGACAAGGGATATTAAACAGAAAAGTTGGGTTATGCAAAAGAGTGGTGATGAAGAAAAATAGCAAAGGCTGGAAGGATGGGCTGACAGCCCAGGTTAGGAATATTTCATGATAGACTTGGAATGCTTGATTAAAGAAATCAAACTTCTGTTTTAGTTAGTGAAGAACAAATAGAACAAAAGCATTTCCGAATCTTTTCTTTAGGCAGTGAATGGTTGAAGTAAGTCAAGTCTGCTTTAAAATATTATATGTAGACATAAGGGTAGAAGCTTTTTATTATTTAGCTTTAATGCACACTGCTCTCCAGTTTTTCTTTGCAGGGAAGTATTTCAATGTCCTGTTTCCTTCAGTTCTATACAATTAATTCTGGTATGTACAGCCAAATTCTAAAAGTAAAAATATCTGTAAACGTAGCTTATGTTCTAAATCGCAACTTCAGGTAGAAAATAGCTTTCTGTTACAACTTTTAGGACATGTACCTCATAGTGCTATATATTCTCTTGATCCTGCAGATACACTGGAGGTTTTATATTTCTTGCAAGTAAATTATAAATAAATAGTACAGACTAACAGTATATCTTGAAGCTGTAACTCTTGGTTAAATGACCCTGTATAACAACATTAACTTAAATGTCTTATAAATTTGAACTGTTTCCTTTTTTTTTGTTGGGTTTATAGCAGGATTACTGTAAACAATTTCTACACAGACCTTGAGCTTTGTGGCTGATTTATACTTACTGTTGTTTATGCATTATGACTCCTCTGTATGTTACATTCTCACTTCTTAGGAAACTCACTTTACTGCAAGGCTTCTGTTCACTATTGTACATACATATTGTAAAATATAAAAAAGCTCTTTCAGATGTTGGCCAGTTATTGTTTTTCACTTGCCTTCTAAGACATAAAATCACCTTATGATTGAGTTGGTGCTGTAATTGACATGTGTGGCTTAAAGCTGTGAGAACTAGAGAAAAGCTGCAGGCACTAATTATGCCTAGTGCAATCATTCCTCCTCCTTTTTGCTTACTTGTAAAATCTATTACAAAATCATCTTTTTCTATTTCTATGTTAAAAGTATCTTGAGTATATCTTAGTATGAACATCTTGTATTAAGTAAAAATATTCTATACATTAAACAAATTGAACAAGATGAGAAACTGAATAATAAACACATTTAAATAGTTAAGACTATAAACTCTGAGTTTAGATGCTTTTCAGAAGAGAAAGAGCCACTCCATGGACAAAATATATTTGTTTCCTCAAGGACAAAGCATATATCTGAACTTCATTTGGCTCTACCGGCCCCACAGAGACGATGAGACAGGTTCATGAGTCAACAGGATCTGTTTATTGAAAAGGCTGATAGAAAAATCTTCTGTGGTAAAGTTCAAGGGAGTAGATCTAGAAGAAACAGACAGCAATAACAAAACAAGTATTTTGCCTCAGTGTATGGGATTTTTAAAAGAATAACTACTTAACCATTTTTAACATAATGAAGTAAATTTTCTGTTATTTTTTAATCTTCAAGACAGTTTGTCAAATACTGTAGAATGAATTTCTGATACAGAAGGAAAGCAACGCCTGTCTTTTGTATGAAGAGTATAGAATCAAATCAACCTGAAAGATATGGTTTGCATCACTATATGCCCTTAATTGAATGTTAATTGAATGTTGAATGTGTTATTAATTAAATGTTGCGACCTCGTTCTTATGCTGCAGTTCATTTGCCCATTTTTGCTAGAATTTATTTTGTTTTTACAACCATTTAAAAACTTCATTACTTTCCTTGTACCCAACACTTGGCTTTCATTCATCAGCAGATGACCTTGTCTACTAATTCATTAAGAACACTGAAATTGGTAAGTGAGAACCACATAAATCTATTTTATATGTGATGTGATGATGACTCAATCTTTATTATTAGCATTATTTAGTGTTAGAGGCACTTTCTGCTGGTGTTATTCATTATAATATTATTTCCAAATAGTGTCTGTTTTTGTAGAAAGCCCGGAGTGAATAACTCTGCCCTGGAATCAAGGAACTACTTCCCTACAGACTAAAGCACATCCACAGACCTTAATTTGCCCATTCCCACTTCAACGTATTGTGATGATGAGGCAGAGATGTTATATTAAAATACCAAATTCTCTTTTTGGCCAGCTATTGACAGAGCCATGAATGAGACTAACCTGCCTGCAATCTCTCCTCACACATCTGTGACATCAAGGCCTCAAGGTCACCCCTAACCTTTCCAGCAACCAATAAAGAAATAAATTTAGTATATCAATTAAGGATGACCATAAGTTAAAATGAGGGCAAATATGGAAGAACTAAAATTTCTCTTAGTAGTAAGATTGAACAGGAATTTCATCCGACTGACTTCATGAGTATTACTCTGTGAAATACTATAAGCAATTTCATGTACAACATACATTCTGTAAAAGCAGCAGCTTTTACTGTGACCTTTAGTTCGGGTGTATGTTTTTATACTAAAGCAGAATTCAGTAAATAATTGTAAAACACATACATTTCTTAAGGCCATTTTTTTCTTATTGTACTTATAATTCCTAAATAGTTTCCTGAATTTGTCAGAAGAAGGTCTCTTGAACTATGATTCCTTCTTTGATACCAGAAATGGAGTTTCTCTTTCCTGGAAGGCTCTTCTTTCAGGGCTGTGGGACTAATGGCAGAACCAAGATGACAAATTGGTGTGGAATACTGTCCCAGATTGCTCAAGGGCCTCTCTCTGTCTCTGTCTCTATCTCTCTGTCTCTTTCTCTCCCACATCTCTATCTCACCACTTCTATAAGTATTTAGGTATACAAAATCATATCTCTATTTATATATCAATTTATACTAACCTGTGAGTTGATATTGGTGTCCTCAACTTCCACACAACACAGGATTGCAAAGACCTACCAGCTGTTGGGGAGTTTCCAGTTCCAATATGTTCTTGGGTGACAGAAAATGAGGGTTCACATAGGAGGCTTTCTCCTGACCTCCCAGGACAGATCAGGAAGGCTGCATGAAGATGTGTGTGCCACGTGGCAGCAGGCACTTGGACACGCTAGGCTAGATTAGGAGAACAGCATCCCAGAAGGGAATAGTTCTGAAACAAAGGCATATATGGCAGTTGAAGAAACATAAAATAATTACCTGTACTCATGTTTACAATCTCTCTAGGGGAATCTATGGAGCAAAAGTTAAATTTATGGAGTTAAAGAGACATTTAATTTGTGAGGACAAACTTTAATCAAACAAAGTTATCCTAAAAAGAACAGAAACATCCTGAGGAAAAATTATGTCCAACATGAGTTTCAACTAGATGCTAATTATAGTCCAAATTTTCATTAGCCAGTCTTTCAAGTCCTTTCAAACTCCCCAGTATTATGGTTTTAGAAAACTATATTTAAAAGAGTTGTCTTTGAGAACAAAAGGAAGTGACTTTACAATCCGTGAGGACCTGAAAAAGTTACTAAACTTCTCTAACCCAGTAAAGTTATCTATAAAATTGGGATAGGGCTTTCGTCTTGATTTCAAATTTCTGATATTGAAGTAAGATGGTCTGCACAGTTTAGAAAAAATGGGCATGACACATGGTAGGTAAGCAATAAATGGGAATCTTCCTTCCTCTCAGCCACAGTTTCAGAATTTGTGCCAAGATCAATTTGGATAATGAATTCAAAGTATGTATTCAGAAATATGACAATACTATGAAAATTACATTTTCCTACATAAGACTTCATGATTTCTTAAAAACCACCAAACAAAAGTCACAATCTTGGGTTCTGTTTCTCTCCCTGCACATTGCATATGTGGTAAAATTATCATCTCTGTAACTCCATTCCTTCATTTCAGAACACTGAAAACCCTCCCATGGACCTCATATGGTTACTGTGAAAATCAAATAATAAAAATGTGCACTACCAGCTATAAGATGATATAAAAACATTAGGTGATCATAATATCAATGTCATGTTGTTATAGACGTAAAAGTATAAGTGTGGTACAAAGCTGAAATACTAGACCCAGAGCAGAATGTTGTGTTTCTTTTCTTGAGTAGTTTCCTTATTTCAGTTGGTGGAAAAAAGTCCTGTGGATAAAGGCATGGCATGGGAATAAATTTTCAGATTCGAGTGTTTTTGGTAATTATCACCCATAGAGTCACCTTCATGGCCCTTACACTCCACACCTGGGTTATAGACGGCAAAGCCTCTTGGTGTTAACAGTGTTCTTGAGTGAGGATGGAGAACAGCAGCCTTCACAGGGCATGGCAACAAATCTCTAACCACACAAAATTCTTACCCAACATTCCCTACTCTTCCTGAGAGCATTCATTTTTTAAAAAAACAAAAAACTCCCAACACTGCATCCATTACATGGAACACGATAATTCAAGAGGCTCCCAAGACTTCATAGGGTGAACTCACATAAAGTTTCAATAACAATAAGGAATATAATATGCTTAGAGGGAAACCCTCTGGCACTGTGTGTCTAAAAGCACTACAAGCACTCCCCAACTCCAGGGTCCTTTCTCAGTGCCACAGAATGCACGTTGGCATGACCATCTCCTCTGCTTCCTGTGTGTTCCTTGTCTTAACACTTGAAGTTCCGTGTTCTAGAAATCTTTTGAGTCCAGGTAAACCAGGATGGTTGTTCACTCCAGATGAGCTTCATCTCCAGCTTAGGAACCATCAGGATAAATGTGATGAACTGTGGTTTCAGGGAATTTCAGGCGAAAGTTTCCCATAAGATTTGCATTCCACTGGGTTTTGCAGTACGGTCAGTCTGAGTAACCTGGTGCATCCAGGGATAAACCCCACACCAATGGAAGTATTTTAAAAAAAAAATAGATGGTAAGCTTGGGTGTCTCCAGGGAAGTTTCAAACTTCAAACAGCATATTATAGTTCACTAGTGAGCCCGTCTCATTCCTACTTTGGAAAAGGGTCAGATTAGATATCAAGGCATCCCAGAAGAAAGCGTAGAGCTACCCTGTCCATCTATAAGACTATCGTATATTTTGCACTATTAAATTCTTCTCCTCGGTATCTAAAAGATTTAGAGTTGTAGAGAGACCCGCATAATCAGCCAGTGGTGGGTGAGACTCTAACTTAGAATCCCCCAGATGCCTCTTCCTGGTGTTCATCACCGAAATGGCCTCCCCTTGAATGTGGGCAGAGCAAGTGAACATGATGGAATTTCACTCCTGTGGTTGGGTTACTACCTTTGAATTCATCAAAAGGTGATTTTCCTGGTTGGGCCTGACTTTATTTAGGGAGCCATTTTAACACATGTGAAAGGAGAGAAAGCTGCTCTCCTACTGACCTTAGAAGAAGGCTAGCCGCCAGGCTGGGAAAGGAGGAGTCATGCTGCAGAGACCTTCCAGCAGCCTCTAAAAGTGAAAGCAGCCCCTGGACGCTGTAGAGGCCAGCATTTGGCCTCTGAAATCTGAAAGACACCATCAACTTGCAGAGATAAATCTCGTTACTCTTTAAAACCAAGACAGTCAGTCTTGGTGCTCAAAAGTCAGTTCTTTAATGAGTAAGAAGTAGTCAAACAGCTGGAAATGAATTTCAATAGATCAGTCAGTGGATTATAGAAAAGATTGTGGGTTATGCAACACTCTGAAAAGGTCATGATCTTTAAGCCTCATCTAGAGACATTACAGGCACACGAAGAGGCTTAAAATTACATTGAAAGCATTATTTACCCATTGATAATGACCAAATGGAATTTCACTTCTTTTGTTATTATGGCTATTTTCTAAGTGAATGGGTTTAACCTTTCACAGATACAAAAATAAGAGGATTTTCATTTAATCTCTCTTCTAAAAAGCTAATACTGAAATGAAACTCCTCCAGCCATTGTATTTTTGAGCATTATATAACTTTATAATACTTAAAATTTTACTCATATGTATACAAAAGAGATCATTAGCATGCCTAATATCCCAAAAATGATACAGGTCAAAGTTATTATTGTGTACCTGGCAATGACATATATTTCTCTGACAGAGTCATTATTTCTTTGCCTATTACAGTTGAAATTGTCAAATATTTAATTTTCCATGCTAAATTTAATCAAGAACATGATTATTGTAGGCATACATATTTAACATCACTATCTAAAATGGCATAGAATCAAACTCCAGTCTTGTTAAAAATTCACAAAAAAAGTATAACTATCTAATACTACTTGAGGTCTTAGTTCAAATAACCAGAGAATAGGAGGAAGGTAAGAAAAAAAAAAAAATATATATATATATATATTCTATCTTCTTTCTGTTTTGAATCCTTTTCATTTCCATTATTGCAAGAATTCTCCTGAATTTTTCTTCCTCCTTCACCACTCTCCTGATTCATTGCTTCTCCTTTCTAAGCCAGCTCGACTCCTGATGCTTTCCATCATATATCATCCCCCTCTCTCTGGCTCTGATTTATGTTCTTCTTTTAACATAAACCAAAGTTAACCATCACCTTATTTTTATTTATGTACAAGTCTCTTATGTAGTATGTGGGGAAAATTATAATAGAAAGAACTTCACCTAACAAAGCTATTCCATGCAGCCTTTCATCCCATCTGCCTCTTTCGCCTGTCAGAAAGCCAAGAGCTTCATGTCTAACCAGGCAACAGCATCATCCTATCTGAATAAAATCAGATTTCAAACAATAATAGTGAAAACAACTTGACTGGGTCTATTACAACTTGATGCTTTGCAGTATTGTCAATCAATTTTTCAGCACTAGTAAGACCATCTAGTGTTAGCCGGCTCTATTTTTCCATCCCAGGCGTGCACTGCTGCACATCTTTATACAGAAGGCTATCATCGCAGAAGTAATGACCACCAAGGTCACTGGACCTGCCACACCTTGCAGCATGGTTTCCAGCTTATGGGAGAAAGATGTACATCTCAGAGCTGAAGAAATGGGGTCACATTCAAAGAGATGAAGCCATTTTGAAAAGGTTATTCACATAATATATTCCTTACAATAAACCCAACTTCTGTCTTTTCCACTGGACTCATGTTTTATGACTTTTAAAATATTGTCTATTTTTCTTCAGGTGGAAGGATTGGAATCTGTTTAATTTCTTATTAAGAGCAGGGAAGTAGCAGGTAAAACAGTTGTTTAATGTGTATCATTATAAACTTTTAACAAGTTTGCAAAATATTATGTTATCTATGTTCATGGTTATTTCAACATAGGATCTTCTATCTTCTGTTTTAAAACACAGGGAATCTATCATTCTCACTTCTTCTGCCTACTTTTGTCTTTTGTCCCCCTTTTCAATTGTATTTAGTTGACATGATGATTCTGAGCAATCTCATTTCACTTCCTCATCATTTTTTGTTGCTTTTCCAAAACATCATGTAGTCAGGCTCATTAGCTCCACAGTACGGGACTTTCAGCCAGACTCCTTCTTCTGCAATTTGATTGACAAAACTTTCTGTTCTCTGCATTGCCTTCGATGCTGATTTTATTTTATCTGTAATTTTTCTGGGAAGCATAGTCTGTTTTCTATAGTTTTTTTCCCCCTTGGTTAAATATATATTACTCCTTCTTTGATTTTTGTGAACAAGAATATCAAAATGCTATTTTTATTTTTATGTCAACAAATTGTCTGAAATAAAAAAAAATCTTATTTTGGGTGATCAAGGATAACCCTCACATTACTCTCAGCAATTAATACAAAAATTATAAATTAATTTCCTTTACACTTTAAGTAAGAATTAAAATAGAGAATACTCTTTTACTGCCATGCACTGATTTTGATAATGGGTGTTGAAGCGCTGAGTTCAAAAGAACTGGGGTTTATGGACAGAAAGGTGTTAGAAAGTGGAGACTCTTTATGAGAGTAGACATCTTAAACAATAGGGAAGGCAATGATGCTCAGCTTCCTAAAACAAATGTCCCCAAAGACTATCTGATTAAATCTCAACCTATCCCCTGAGACAGTACCAAAAACATAATAGGCACCTACACTTCTGCCAGGAAATTAGGTAAATGCATGAACTAGTATATTAAAAGTAATATTTTCATGAAAATAGAAAAACAGAGAAAGAGAGAGAGCAAAACAGAATATAATCACACGAGTTCAGCAATTTCTTTCTCTCTCTATTCATTTCTAAACACCTACAGAATTTCCTGACTTAAGACTTTTGAGAACCAATTTTCTTTAAATCACCAAACTTTGCTCTAGTAATGGGTTTAATAGGTTGCTTGGATGCTCACTTTATAACCACAGCACTTCATATTATGTAACATTTTAAAGTTTACTGAGTGTTTTACCAAATGCATTATCTCATTTAAATTCATCTTCTGTGAATGATTTCATATTGCTCAGATGAGTGTCTGTATACCTTAACAAAATTTTAAAACAAAAATGATTGTATTGCATGATGAATACAGCTCTGTTCACAATTTTTTTAAAAAATTGGTTAGAAGCACACAGTGTATTTGCATTTAAGCTTGCAGGCAGGAAAGTGATATCTGGAAAATACACTCACCAGACAGATGACTACAGCTCTACTTAAATCTATCATTGGTTGTTTTACATATAGGACAAGGAAACTGAAAAGCTTGTTCAGGCCGGAAAATTCATTTATAGTTTTATTTATTTATTTATTATTTTATTATTATTTTTAGATGAAGTAGGCTCTGTAGCAAGGCTACGCAGTGCAGTGGTGTGATTTTTGCTCACTGCAACTTCTGCCTCCTGGTTTCAAGCGATTCTCCTGCCTCAGCCTCCTGAGCGGCTGGGACTACAGGCATGCTCCACCACACCCAGCCAATGTTTTTGCATTTTTTATTAGACATGTGGTTTCACCATGTTGGCCAGGATAATCTCAGTCTCCTGACCTTCTGCTCCGCTGGCCTTGGCCTCCCAAAGTACTGGGATTACAGGTGTAAGCCACTGTGCCCAGCCTGATTATAATTTTAAATGAGGGAGAAGGTGCCTGTGATCACCCTCATTCCAAACCCTGGGGGTCATGTTGGAGGTTGGGATTTGAGCACCCTGGTAGCCTCCCCAGGTGGGCTGGGCGGTGGTGGACAGGGCCCATTCTGATCCAGACAGTAGGGCTGCACTGACAAGAGAGAACCCAGCAACAAGAACCACCCAGTCGTCACCATGCACCAGTCATCAAAACAATGTCAAGAAATACTCCCTCCAAACAGGACAAACCATATCTCCAAACCCTGACCCAGAGCTTACCTGGCTGCAGTTGAGACAGGATGTTTCAAGATAAAAATTCTAAAACAGCAGATAGTTGTCCTGGAGAGTCTTTGCATAGTGCAACTCATTCCCACACTACTCGGGGCCCAGGCCCCCAAAGCTTTAAACTTCCTATATGCTTCAATGCTGAGTTCCGCATTCATAATACACATCATAATCACTTTTCAGTAGAATACATGGGCCTTAAGCTCACCTAGATAATTAACTGATTATCCTAATAAAAAACATACTATTTTACAACAGCTTACTGTTCTACAGAAATCAAATGATGTGATTTCAAATGTCATGTTCTGAATATTTGAGTTTCAACCCCCTCATTAATCACCCTCAGTAACCTGATTCATTACAGGTATTAATTCAATTTTTTTCTGTTGCTGTCAAATTATCAATTCCACAAGCATAAAGTGTCATTATAGAACTTATTATCAGTATAAAATTTCTGCAAAGAATACAGAGATTTGGCTTGATAAGAGCAAAATAAGTCAAGACTGATGGAGAATAATTACTTCAAATGGTTAAATTAAAGAGTTAGTCTTTTCAGCTGGAAATAAAGCCCTTTTATCAGTCCTGGACCATCTTTTGAAGAAGATGGATTCCACTCCAAGTACTTTCTCAGAGTTTGGGACTGGGACCCATCTTCCCCATGCCATTATCCTTTCCAGGTAACTTCTGTCATTTGCTGGCTTCAAGGAAGCCGCATGCTCAGAGCCTTTCAGATGTCTTTGAAATCAAGGGTAAGGCTCTCTGATTTATTTCCCTCTTTTCCCTTTAAATAGCATTCAAGTGCTGCAGGAATTAAACAGTGCATGATTTTGCCTGGAGAATTTTAGGATATGTGAAATTAATCTTATAAAGCATAGCTTCAGTGTGTGTAACTGTTCTACTTTTGCTGCAACTTTAAGCATATAAGAATGAAAATGAATTGCTGATGACAAAGCAATTACTCCACTCTTGTAGTTCAAGTTAAGCTGAAATAAAAGTACTTCTGTTGCAATGAAATAAATAAATGACTTGGTTACGTATACAGAGAAGATCTGGGTGGAAACTTCTTTCATATTTTTATTTTTATATGCATGAATTCAGTTTTCTTTTTAGGGTTCCAAGATGATAAGAACTAGAAGAGGAAACAATTGCTTGCTGAATCCCACTATTTTCCAGGCTCAGCATCAAGTGGACCTTCTCACTGATCCCTGAACAGAGATACAGGTCTTCTCTAAGATTCACACAGCTTTTCTTAAGCAGTTGAGTTGATATCAGATATCTCTGAACCACATGTTCTGTCTTTGTTTGTTTTGTACTGTTGTAACAGAATACCACAGACTGCATAATGTATTAATAAAATAAATTTACCTTGTATGGTTCTGGAGGCCAGGAGGTCCAATAGCAAGGTGCCGGCGTCTGGTGAGGCCTTCTTGCTGTATCATCCCATAGCAGAAGGCGAAGGGGCAAGAGACAGCAAGAGAACAGGACTGCTGAACTCACTTTCATAGCAAACCCAGTCTCTCAAGAACAAACCCACTTTGGAATAACAACATTATTCCTTTCATGAGGGCAGAACCCTCATGATCTAATCACCTCTTAAAGATCCCACGTCTCAACGACGTTGCTTTGTGGATTAAGTTTCCAACACATAACTTTAGGGGACACAAGTGAACCATGGCATGTCTAAAGATTGTACTGTACCATCAAAAAGTAAGAATGTTTTGGGTATCCAGAAAGCCAATCCAAACATCTCCTTCATCTTAATAAAGTCGTAGATGTCTGGCTGTTCAGTGTTCTCTGAAGAAGGACTTACATGCTGGGCCTGTTTTTCTGGAATGGACTGAGCTACTCTGCAAATCTCAGTAAGGCCTGCACTAGAGAAATGTCTACACAGTTTTAGCACTGACACTTCAATTATATTTTTCCATATGATCCTCTGCAGCAGAAGTTAAGGTGACAGTGTTCATCCTCTGAAATCTGTGGAAGACATTGTTGGCTTGCACTTACTGAAAGGGAAACAAAGGTGGCTCAGACAATAGAACTGGAGTATATACACTCTAGCAACCCCAGCTCAGAGACAATGTAGAGTCTGAATCTGTGCGCATGAATCCTGTGAAGACCTGAGCTATTCACTTAGCAGCCACAGAGAACACCACTCTGAATAGGGCTCTAGTCCTCAAGGGTGATGGCTCTTAGTGCATAAACTGACCATATTTGTTTCAGGGCTTTGATAAGCCTCTCCTGATGAGCCCTGGAGAAGCTTAAAATTACGTTTGGCCTTTAGAGAATACCAAATTGTCTGAGAAGACATTGAAAGATGTCTAACACAGAGAAATGAAACAGTCTGTATTATTGGGACACTGAGCCTGTGGGTCCTGACTCCGGCCCTGACTCCCCCATGCAGTAAGAGTCATATGAGGGCTGGATTACTGAATCCATTAGCTATAAGTGATCACTAATTAATCTCCTCCAAAGCAGACCATGGAAAGTCTTACCCAGGCACAGCTATTTAAATAATGGTCAGTATACACCAGGCTTCATTTGCACTGGAATGATAAATCTGACCCATATATGTAAGTACTCCAATCTCACCCTTCACCTCTCAGTACCATTGACTGTAGATTTTCCCCAGAATCTCATTTCCAGATATAACCACACATTTCCAGAATAATTATATAGTCTATAAGAATATCCCCTAGAACCTAAATTTTACTTCTCCCCTAAACTTTACAAGCTGAGGAGAAGCTCTGAGTCACGTAAAACAGGGCAACATCCGCATCTCCAGCTCTTTCTGCTCCATTCCTCCTCACAGCCCACCTGTTGCTTCCCACATCACTGCCAGCCTCCCCAGAGTAACAACCGTGCTGCTGGCATGTTCGTGCATGTTGTCTTCTTCACAGGACTCACTGCAGTGGGACCTGCTGTCCCTTCTGGGCCACTCTTTTTGGTGGGGGACAGGCTCACTGCCGTGCTTCTGAACCCCTAGAGACATGGTTCATATGTTTATATCACCGCTTCTCCCCCAGGATGCTGCATCAGGGGTTGCAGGTTGGGGTTGGAAGGCAAGAATGCCCTCTAGTGGAGTTCAGACCCTCGCTCCAGACATATCCAGGCATGCTGCTTTGGAGTCATCCTGTATCTGTGACGATTCTTTTGTCCTTTTCTTTTCTTTTTGAGATGGAGTCTCACTCTTGTCACCTAGGCTAGAGTGCAGTGGCACAATCTTGGCTCACTGCAACCTCCTTCTCCCAGTTCAAGCGATTCTCCTGCCTCAGCCTCCCGGGTAGCTGGGATTACAGGTGCACACCACCACACCCAGCTAACTTTGTATATTTAGTAGAGATGGGGTTTTGCCACCTGGGTGAGGCTGGTCTCAAACTCCTGACCTCAGGTGATTCTCCCACCTCAGCCTCCCAAAGTTATGGATTCCATGTGTGAGCCACCAAACCTGGCCGATTCTCTTGAAATCCCAGTGATATCCCTTTTATGTCCAATGTCCTTCAGAGCCTTCAAGTCAGTCATGCAAGTAACACCCATGGAGACACTGCCATAGACGATGAGGACAAAAGGTTTGCCAGAAGCACAAGGTCCCTGCTCTAATGGAGGGAGGTAGAGCTATGTATGTAAACATTACGGTAGACAATGTAACTTTTAAAATCGTTTTCCCAAACACAAATTATGGTAAGAAGAAGGATTGTGAAGGTTTGGAAAGAGAGCGGTTTATGTGAGGAGAAGACCTAAAAGTTTGGAATCAAATGTTACATGAAGAGATTGGGCAAGAGCAGAGGAACTGCAGGTGCAAAGACCGAGAGAGAAATGAGATTCATGCAACTGAGGACAAGAGAAGGGCAGGGAGGCTGAGTCCAAGGCACAGGGACAAAGTCACAGGAAGAGGAGAGATGGGTGGGCAGGGCCCTGCAGGTGTGATAAGACACGTGGATTTCCTTCTCATTGCGAAGGACTCTGGAGGATTTAAGCCTGATTGCAGCTTGATATGATTTTCCTTTTAAAAGATCTCTCTGACTTCTATGCAGAGTATAGACTGAAGGAAGTCAGGAAAACCAGTTTTAGTTAGGAAAGTGGTGCATTTGAGGATGACAGTGGCCTGGTCCATGACCTCCTCCTCAACAACTGTGGGTTTTGAAGTGAGACCAAGTGGACACACTCAACCCATGCTGCCCCTTTTCACCTTGCTTTCTCCTGTTCCTGACAAGGGTGATGCACTTACATTTTGGACATAGTGGCCCTCATGGTCAAACTCCATCCATACCTCTTAGCTTTCTGGGTAAGAGTGTTCATGCCCACCACATTGCACAAGCTCTGGAAGAGCAAACCTCAGTGTCTTGGATTCCCATAGTGTGACCTAGAATGGTTGGGACAGCGTGTCTCCTTGGCACTGTGCTACATCCCTCTCGTGCAAGAGTACAGCCACAGGAAGGTGGCTCTGTGCCTTCTGCAACACAGGGTCCAGGTCTAATGACAACGCCAACCCAAACAAGGACAGCAGCAATTAGAGGGGCCATTTACTGTCATCTGCAGGATGTATTTTGCGATGGAGCCACCCACTCTGCTGAAGGCCTGAATAGTCATTAGATAGGTACATCTCTGAGTGCCAATTGAAGAGAGGGTCCAATGCTCCTCAAAGAGATTCTACATTCCAGAAAAACTGAAGGATATGCAGATACCTGTGTTAAGTACAATTAAATGTTTCATGACATTAAAATCTTCTCTTAGTTTTTTTCTTAGTTAATATAATTTTTTTCTTGGTTAAGATAATTGCCTTTCTGGAGTTCAAACTCTAACAAAATCTTTCATATTATCAGCTAAATATTATAAAAGCATTCTCCATGAATTCCTTTAGCAAGCAGTGGACATAAACAATGTCATCTCTATTGTACAGATGAAGTAAGTGATGATTTAAAAAGGTTAAGCAACTGAAGAATGTACCATGCAGGTCTAGACCTCCACGTTGTATGGTTCTATCTTTATAGCCTTTGGAGCTCATCTCCTCTAACTCTTCCCCATATTCCAAACCGGAACCCAAAGACTAAAAGAATAATGTCAAATCTGGGAGTAAAGACTCTTGCTCTCCCTCCCAGTTCTTACCGTGCCACTTAGCAACTGCTCAGCTCCTCTCTGGCTTCACACATAGACACACACACACACCCCCACCATGGCTACAGAGCATGGTGTCTTTGCAATTTATTTTCTTTATGTGGGAACTGAGTACTGTTATGTTTTGTCATTTCAAGAAGGATATATAAAGATATGCTCTGCATCCCATTGTGGCTGGATTAAGGGCAAGGTTAGAAATAGAGGTTAAAGTATGTGTGTTGCTGGAGGAAAAGCATATTTTTACATTCCCTTTTTCTACTTGGCAAGCAGATGGTTGGAACCTTCTATGAGTGCCAGGAAGAAACAGCTGGCAAATCAAAACATACTGCAAGTGGTTAGAAGTGCTTACGAGCATTTGGAAGAAACAACACTTTTGAAAGAGGGGAAAAGTTCAAGCCATACTTAACATGCAGAGATGAACTTGAAGCAGCAAGCTGGAATGCTGCAGAAACTGTGAGCAGAGGCAGGATCCAGCATGGATTGCCAGCTCCTCCTCAAAAGGTGCCTGCCTGGATAGAATGCAAGGACTATAATGCACCTGAAAGGAAAGGTAATTCAGAGAAAAATGGGGAAGAGAGCGGGAGAGGGAGAGAGACCAAGAGGACAGGGAGGGAGCAACAGGAGATTGGGAGGAAAAGAGCAGAGCCAGAGAATCAGGGTGATGAGTGGGAAGAACAAAGGAGAGACGACTGAGGATGCCTCCCCACTGGAGGGGTTGGCTCATCTCTGAATTCTGGAGTTCTCACTTGTTTCCATATTCCTTTGACATGACTTTCCCTTTGAGCATGTAAAGCCAAACACTTGGTCCCCAGCACCTTCTGTTTTTATTCACAGAAAAAGAAAGAGATGTTGACAAGCAGGACAGAATGCAAGGATCCTCAAAGCTCTTTCTGAATGGGCTGACTCCCAATCTGAAGTTGGGAGCAAACATGTGAAACACTTCCCAGGCCCACTCAAACCCACACAGGTTCATGGGCAGGTACCCAGAATGGTGGGATCCTCCCACAAGGCACAAGTGAGGAATTCAAATTACTACAGAAGTGTGAATCGTGACTAGCATCAGATATGCTTGGAATCCTTGCAGCAGGCTGTGTGTGACAATGGGCTGGTCACTTACACACTGGGAGACTTGGTTGCCTTCTTTGGAATATGTGCGTAACAACACTCACCTCATGATTTGACATGAGAATGAAGTGAGACAAAACACTCAAATGATCAAACAAAATGTTCTAAACACTTGGGGATGTTCCATTAATGTCAAAGAATATTTCACTGATGACCTCAGAAAATAGTCATGGTCCATGACAGTGATAAACCTATTAACAGATAATTACTACTCCACATTATTCTATGATTGACACTAGCTATATATGGTCATCAGTATTTCCATTCACTTTTTGCTATTTTTATATAAAGAAATGTTTCCTTTTCTCCAGTATATCCAGGAGTCATGAGGATTATGGATTTCAAAAAGGGTAGGTCAAACATCTAAAATGTTTATGTCAGAGACTCTAAAAAATAGTATTACTACTTTGAATATTTTGATGAACTTAGCTCAAGGCAGATATGGTAATTCAAATATTTACTTCATAATCAGAAACTATTCAACAGCCTATGTTCAAAAAGAGTGTGAAATGACCAGATAAACACACCAGATGACTTGGATTCCATATAATTTTCCAGCAAACTTGAGAAATACATTTACACTTTTGGTGCCTGAATATGCTCATTTACAAAATATGCATTATGTAGTCCTAAGATCTCTTCTAACTTAGGAAATTTCTTGCTATGTGTGGGACCTGAGGTTTCTTTGCTGATTAGATCCCAGACAAATTTATAAAGGAAAATTTGCTGTGTTTCCCAGCCTTGCTAGATTTCTTCCTTGACCACTTCTCATGTCCAACCTCATCCACGCTGCCTTCTGAAGACCTAAGCTTTCCCACCATGGCAGCCTTCAGAATTCTCTCTAGTCAAATTGGAGAAGGTCCTAAACTGAACCTTCCTCTGATCGCATTAACTTTATTTGGACTCTTTTTCCCATTTGTTAAATTTTCATTAAATCAATCCTATTAAGGTTGTAGACAAGACAGAGATGAGAATCAAGATGTGAGTGTTGAAGGGAAGAATCACTGGAAGGCAGACCTGAACTGACCTGCCATCCACTGCACCAAGTACAAGTCCAGCCCAGAGACCTTGGAGATCATTGGCTGGCGCCACTCCTCCCAACGTTTTAGCACTTCTGTAGTTCGAAGGACAATTTTTTGGAAGCAGAAATCATTGGAGAAAAAGTCTCTGTATTGTAAAGACCCAATATCTAAATCTAATTATCATGAAAATTAATTTATTTGATTTTCAGCCATCTGGCTCAATTTTTTTTCTGTCTACAACCAAAAAAAAAAAAAAGATTTTTTTAATGGTTAGAAAGCTTCTTTATAGCAAGTTGGAACTTATCTCCCTCTATTTTTAAACTTTTGGTCCCAGATGTACCCACTGGAGCAGATCTCCCAAATTGTTTTCTGCTTCAACACATATCACGTGTGCAACAGACTCCTCTGGGAGTAAAACCGCCATGACTATTAATGATGTATCAAAAATGCTGCACGTCTGAATTGCTATACTAAAAGATCCTGATATTAAAAGGTCAGAGGTGATGTACACACAGTTCCTTAGTGCAATAGCTTGTTTTACTCTTTAAGAAAACATATTCACGCATTCTTCCATCCGTCCGTTCATTAACATATGTTTATTTATTGCCTTATATGGGCAAGGACCGTGCTGGTGCCAAGGATCGTCAGTGGTCAAAGCAAGCAAACAACCAACAGGGAAACTTGTCCTCGGGGGAAAAAAGTGATACTTTAAATATAGTATTGATTCTTTTCTACTTTGTAAAATACCTCTATGTCCATGCAAACAAATCTCTGAACGGTGGTTAGGGAGTGCTCTGGAGGGGCTTATGACACAATGTTCACCTCTTTTTCTGTCTCACATTGCTTCGGATAGTGAAAACTTCTATGCTGTTCCCCTTTGCATTCTCACACTTTCTCTATTTATTTCCCCTTGAACTGCCTTGAAAATCTTTCACTTTATTTGTTGTTCATCTTTAAGGCAGTGTTTTCATCAGAACAAAAAATGAAGTTAGTATGTGGTGAAAGATTTGAAGAAATAAGAAAACCGGAGTTTGAAATTCTTTGGAAACTGAAGAAAAGAGCCAAGAATGAGAGTGGGAGAAGAGAAAGGACAGTGGATTGAGTGGAGAGAGTTAAATAAGGGTGGAAAAGACTTTCGCTATGGGCCGGTTCCCACCACACATTCAGCTGTGACATCATCCAGCCCTGGAGAGCTGTGAGACTGCTGTCTCATGAGTTAAAGGTTCTAAAATGGGGGCTTAAGTAGCTGTGAGGATGAAGTTTCTAGATACTATCACTTTGGGCACCAAAGTAACAAGTGGTGATACAAGGTCCAGCATGGGTTAAAAATGGGACCTAAATGTAACCTAAAGTTTACAGCATTGTCGATATATGGGGGCAACCACTCATTAGCACAGTGCTTTGTGCAGGTGACATGAACTACACAACACATACATTTCACCCCTTAACTGAAATAATAATAGGTGGGGAAAGGTGCTAGGGAAGTAGAAGAATGCTCACTGCATAAAAACATTTTATAGACAGGCTTGGTGGCTCATGCCAGTAATCCCAGCACTTTGGGAGGCCTAGGCGGGTGGATGACCTGAGGTCGGGAGTTCGAGACCAGCCTGACCACCATGGAGAAACCCCGTCTGTACTAAAAATACAAAATCAGCTGGGTATGGTGGTGCATGCCTGTAATCCCAGCTACTTGGGAGGCTGAGGCAGGAGATTCGCTTGAACCCAGAAGGTGGAGGTTGCAGAGAGTGGAGATTGTGCCACTGCACTCCAGCCTGGGCAACAAGAGCGAAACTCCATCTCAAAAAACAAAACAAAACAAAGCAAAACAAGAAACATTTTATAATCATTGGGCCTTAGGAAAACAAGAAGCATACCATCTTGGGAGCTACATGTATTGTTTGCGTGGGTGGGGGAGGAATTATACTTTCATTAAGACAAAGAAGTAAAATGAGCCATGTGTGAAGGTTTGAAGGGGTAGAGTGAAATAGCTCTCAGCCATCTTCCTATGTCCACTACGGTCACAGAAGCAACACAGTGCACAGTGCTAATGTTGGGTTTGCAGGAAAGGCGGGAGGAGGAGAGGCACCACGTGGGGTTAATTACGTACCATGTGGGGTTAATTGCACCATATACATAATTGCTAATCCAGACCCTCTCTACTTCCTCAGGCTGAATTGCTCCTGAAATGGATGTTTTTAAGAGTCAGCAATGTTGGACAATTTATTTACAGTAATATAGGGATTCCAGATGGTGCAATGCAAAGGAGTAGGAAGAAAATGAGTCATCAAAGACAGCCAGGTGCAGTGATGCATGCCTGTAATCCCAGCCCTTTGGGAAGCCAAGGCAGGAAGATGAAGAGTTCAAGACTAGCTTGAGAACCACAGTGAGACCCTTTCTCTACAATTGTTTTTTAATGAGCCAGCATATTGGCACATGCTTTTGGTCCCAGCTACCTGAGAGGCTGAGGTGGAAGGATCATTTGAGCCCAGGAGGTTGAGGCTGCAATGAGCTACACAGCAGTGTAGCCTGGGTAACAGAGCGAGACCCTGTCTCAAGTTAAATAACTAAATAAATAAATAACAGTGTGGGCAGAAATGGATACCTGCAAGAAATGAAGTGTGGAGAGATTGACAGGTGTTTGTAGTGCAAGTTCAACTTCAATGTGAATTTCATACAAAATCCCAGTTGACTCAGCATTACAGGGCAGCATCCATTTGATGAAAACAATTTGCAGTAGTGATAGTTGTGTGAAGAGTTAGAATTGTAGACTGCGTAAGACACATTACTTATATTTTAACTTTTAACGTCCCCCAAAATTAAATAGAATTTGCTTAGTCTCAACCAATTAATCCCCACTCCAAGAGTCATGAACTTAATGTAAGGCTCTTATTTCCCCTGAATGTAAAGCCAAAGAGTCTGAGTTCATCTACAATCAGTTCAGTCTTGCTATGGACTAGAAATCCAGACCTGTGGAGCGGTCGTCTAAAATCACCTACAATTTTGTTCTATGTTTTTTGCTTCCTGTTATTTGCTTAGATTGGATTCTAATAGCTGCCTCCACCAGGAGCAAGCTAGGGATCATTTACTAATAATTCAGTGTTGTTAGTTGCGATCAGATTGTACCTAATAGATCTCTAAGATATTTGCTAAAAAACCATCACGGAGGCAACTGAAACCAATTTTCCACTGACATATTCTTGCTTATAGCTGTAAAAACCAGCAACCTTTATGGTTTTAGCAGTCACTCTACCCACTCATTTCCACCTTTCCCACATCCATTGTTAGTTCTGAAGACAGAATAATTCTAAAGCCTATGCCATCTCCATTTAACCATGTCATGCACTATTGGGTGCTGTGGCTAGATCGCTGGTCTTCCCACTTTCTTCTGGAGCACATCTGATGTGTCAGGGGAGACTGCAGGATTTTGCATCCTTGCTGCCAGTTCTCTGAACTGTGCTCTCCTTGATGATAAAGGCAGTCAACTTGAAGACTCACTTTCGGTGTCTGTTATTTGTTTCAAGATTACATCTTTCAAAAGTCTTACTTTGAATGCATGTCTATCACTATGCTTTACTTCTCTCTCTCTCAATTCCAGCTTCTTAATGCTTCTTTAAATATTCAAAATTCGACAGACATTTGTGTGATTGAGTTGGGGTTTAGGAAAGCATAAAGATGCAATTCTGAGAAATGTTTGTCTTACAATGTGATCGTGTGTTATGATGCCTTTGGGCTTGCAAGTGGAAACTATGAGGGCATGGAACCTGACTGCAGTACTCACAACAGCCCCAAAACCACAGGCGTGGGGCAAAGCCTTTCGGGACATAGCATCTTAACTGGAAAATGAGGGTAATGTTATTTAACTTCTCTTGGGGCTAAGTGTGCTACACACAGCATCTAGCATAAGCCGAATATATGCTCATTAGAAATTACATTATCTTAATTCTTTCCATTGGTTATATGTTTTGTATTGGCAATTTGCTCAGCTTTCTTCTTTGAGATTACACACTATAAATCTGTACACTTTATCTTCTGCTCATTCCAAATTGCCTATCTTTGTGGAATGTCTTCTGCTTTTCTCTTATTACCTAAATGAGTCATCAGTCAAAGTTGTCCGTGGGATTCATATTGCAAAACAATGGGAAGATCTCTTAGCCCTCACCTAATTCACCCCGCCAGTGGCATTTGACAGTGGATCAACCTTTCCTATCTGAAATATTTGCTTCACTTGACAACTGGGACACTACTGTTTATTTTCCTCTTCCTATTTTACTGGGCATTTTTAAATCTTGTTTTGATTCCCTTGATCCATCTGATACCAATTAGCATTTCCCAGGGTTCAGTCTCCCTGTCTCTTTCTCTTCTCCAGTTAAGCCCAGTTCTTTGTTATCACTTCAATATCAAGACCCCAATTTCCCCCATGGTTCCTCCACCAGTCACAAACTCTTCCCACTTAACTTAAACCTCATTTTTCTAAATCTATACCTAACATTTTAATTGTAAATTTATCAGACATCGCAAAACCGATGTACTCAAAACAAGATTCTTAACTTCTTTCCGTTACTAACTCTTCAGAAAACCATAAGGTCATTTCTGTAAACGGTGATTCCATTCTGTAGTTGCTGACGTCCAACGTCTTAAACTTCTCGGCTATTTTTTATACTCTACATCCAAACAATCAGGAAATCCTGTTGAGTTTCTATCATTGAAATATGCCCCAAACCAAATTCTTTCTTGGTAGCAATACCCCACTCCCCTAGTTCAAGCCACATTCTTCTCCTGTAGTATTACCTGAGCTTTCTATTTTTATTCCTGCTTTCACACATTGGAATGGAGCAAAGACATACCTGAGGGACCTGCCTCACCCCCGGCGCCCCCACTCCCACACAAGCATGGAAATAACGACTATTTTTCCTTTTTTTTTCTTTTTTTTTTTTTGAAACGGAGTTTCGCTCGTTACCCAGGCTGGAGTGCAATGGCGCGATCTCGGCTCACCGCAACCTCCGCCTCCTGGGTTCAGGCAATTCTCCTGCCTCAGCCTCCTGAGTAGCTGGGATTACAGGCATGCGCCACCATGCCCAGCTAAATTTTTTTTGTATTTTGAGTAGAGACGGGGTTTCACCATGTTGATCAGGATGGTCTCGATCTGTTGGCCTTGTGATCCACCCGCCTCGGCCTCCCAAAGTGCTGGGATTACAGGCTTGAGCCACCTCGCCCAGCCGCTTTTGTTTTTTCTAAACGTAGCCTCAGATTTGCTTTCTTCTACCTCTCTCTCTCTCTCTCTCTCTCTCTCTCTCTCTCTCTCTCCCTCTCTCTCTCTCTCTCTCTATCTCTCTCTCTATCTATGTCTCTTTTTATCCTAAATAGTATTCACCTTAAAGGCATATAAAAAATAGACTTCAAAGGAAATAACACACCCATATTCTAATCTTTGCTATAAGGTTCAGTTTTCTTAAAAGAAGATTTTCTTTTTTGTCACCCAAAGCCTTGTTTAGTCTTTATCTTATCAATAGGATTCTGGAAACAGTCAACCTTTCCCTTGCACACCCCCTTGATCTTTGGACTCTTTATTTTGTTTGATCTCTGCTTGGCATGCCATCTATTTTTGTCTAAACTTTTTCTTTTTTACAATGCTAACAGCACCTAACAATAGTCAAAGTGCATGCACCGGCTCTTTTCCACCCCTGCACTTAAGGCTGCAGGTTTATCAGGCATATGGTCCACTTGCCAAGTGATTGCAGGCTGCAGCTTAAGCCAATATGCTTCCACCGCACAACATTGATCACTGAGGGTCCAACCTATATGTGAGCTCAATGCTAAATGCTGATTTGCTAAGACAATGCCAACAGCTTTAGCTGTGTGCTAAAGCAGAAACACCACAAAGTATCATTTGCTAATTTAGTTAAAGTAACAAAATGACCCCCCAAATATGCTGGTATATATGGAAGTGGAGAGTAGGTACAAAGCGTGTGGTTGTATTAGATTCCTATGGCTGCTCTAACAAAGTACTGCATACTTAGTAGCTTAAAATGACACAGATTTGATAGCTTATAGTTGTAGGGGTCAAAGCCCAAAATAGGTCTCACTGGGCTAAAATCACTGTGTCAGCAGCACTGCATTCCCTCTGAAGTCCTCAGGGAAAATGTACATTGCCTTTTTTAGCTTCCAGAGATTGCCTACATCTCTTGACTTGTGGCCTCTTTTCCATCAACAAGACCATCAATGGCCAGACCATCAATGGCCAGTTGAGTCTTTCCTACATGACCACTCTGATGTGGTCACTTCTGTCTCCATCTTTCATTACAATAACCTTCTCGATTAAATTGGGCCCAATCAGATATCCAAGATAATCTCCACACCACAATATCAGCAAATTAGCAATCCTGAGTGCCTCTGCAACCTTATTCTGTTTCTTGTACAACCTGACATATTCACAGGTTCTAAAAATTAGAATGTGAACATTATTTAGAGGGGAGGGGGCATTATTCTAGCTAGTGGCAAAAGAAGTTTCTATCAACTTTTGCCCCCCTACCCCGTTTTCCACATGTGGTTTTCCATTTTACCACGAGTGGTCCAGAGGAAGAGAAATGCTGAGACTGAGAGGTTTCTATAAGCCGTATGTGGAAGTGAAACAGGTCATTTCATTGGCCAGAACTCAGTCACAAAAGGGCAATTAAGAAACTCCTATAGAGGCCTGAATAGTTAATCTCACCATTTACATTAATAGAATAGCACACATATGTAGTGAACAGCCAGTTAGACCCTGTCACATGAGCCAAGGTATTGATGTGCAGAAGCTGAAGACAATAGAACAGCACAATGTAGTATAAAATATTAACTTAATAAAATCAAGGCTTCTAAATGTATCGCTATGTTTACTTCACATTGTAATATGAAAGACAAAGGTCGTGAAGATATTTTTATTTTAACCATGAAAGGTTCAAAGGTTTATTCATGACAAACTACTGGGAAGAGGCATACGACATAAAGATGAGTTAGTAATCCTCCTCTTACAAAATCCTGGCTTTTGTTTTGAAATTACTTCACTTTTCTGCTAGGATATGTGGGCCATCAGTCACATATGTAGCAGACATTTTTAAATTTTAAAAACCTGTTTTAATCTGTGGCTGTAAGTTATGTAAAATGTGAGAAATAAACTGCATTTTGTAAATAGTTATTTGGAAATGTTTTCACTGTATGAGACTCTGTTGCCAAAATGACATGTTAAAACTACAAAAATACTGATATTTTCACACTAAATAACTTGAAAGCAGTATTTTCTATCTTGTTTAAAAGTCTCCCAAGTAAAAGAAATTATTAGGATTTTAAGTTGCTTATTAAAAAATATTAAAAAGTAGCTGGCTGACTAGGCACAGTCAGGAAATGCATCCCCCGCCTTGAGAAATCAAAATATCAAGTCAATCATTGCACTTCAAACACATCTTTGAGTGAACACAATGAAAGTCAAGAGGTGACACAGATACTGAGTTTAGAGAGGGAGAAAACTATGAACCCTGCGTAGAGTCACCAAGAGCCAGGAATAGCTCCAGGTGATGAATGGGTTCTAAGTAAGGGATGAATGAAAAAAACTCCAGGGTACTGCACTCCCACCATGGACCTCCATGATCCTAGCTGCAAGATATCCCACAAATCTCCACAGATCCTTGAATTGGCAGTGAGGGCCATCAAGAGAGCAGGCTTAGGCAGAGATCAAACATGCTCAGAGGCCAGAAGGTTTTATGTGCAGAGCAGGCAGCCAAAGCAAAATGTGACCACAGGCACCCATCCTTCAGGGTTCTCCATTTTGTTGTGAGTGATTAGAGCTCCTGCTGGCAGCCAGGCTGGAAGAGAGCTGGGCTGCTTCATTCCTGTGGGACTGAAGCACATCTAATCTGTGGGTCCCCTTTTCCACCAGCACTCTCCCTGGCCACTCCCACAGGAGGGCGCACCTAGCACCACCTCCACTGGCCCTGCTGAGTTTTAGCCAGTGGCCTGGGAACACTTTGTCTGCAGTACAGCCAGTGCTTGCTCTTGAGGGGGTGGAGGACAAAGCCACAGGGTAGACCCAAACTCCCAGCATTTCAGGGCATTGCCACCCCCTATAGGCAATGCCCTAAAATACTGGGAGATGAACTCTGTGGCCTCGACTGGAGGAGCTCCAACTCTGAGAACACTATGAGTGAGGCACAAGTTCATGCACTGGCATGGGAGCTAGACACCACCCCCACTTCACAAGACTGATCTGGGAAGGATGATATAGCCTGTCAGTCTGCTGCAGCTAAGAAGCCACACAGCCTGGAGTGCCTGGGACAGGAACAGCCCCACTGTGATCTGGACACAGAAGGCTTGGTATGAAACTAGTTGGTTTGGCCCACTCATGGGACAGACACTAGAGGAAGACCTCATTCAGGGAGTGTGAGTGGGGCAGTCCTCACGACAGTCTTCTGGGCAAAAAAACCTAGAGCTGCAAGCACCATCCATGGCACCACTGCCCTTCCTGGAGATCCTCTGCCCTAGGCTCACTGCATCACCAGAACACCTGTAGACATTCCACACAACCTACTCTGACTCTGCCAAGCTCAGAGGACCAGGGTGTCCCTGAGAAGTCCTGGGCCTTCTGGTGACCTAACCTGTGGCTGGGGCTGCCCCTACTGAAGCGGGGAGGGCAGCACACCAGACCACCCCCCACCCCCGCCGTCCCTGCAGCTAAGGAAACATGTGCAAGTTGCCAGTGATTGGTTGGCTCCCCCAAGTCCCAGGAACAAAGTCCCTTCCCCCTTCCCCAGAGTACTTTGTGTAAGCACTGAAATACAAAACAGGCACATGGCTGAATGATAGCCTATCTAATGGCCCAGCCTCTCAGATGAGAAGCAATCAGTTCAAAAATTCCAACAATTCAAAAAGTCAGAGTGTTTGCTTACCTCTACAGAATTGTATTAACTCCTAAGAGATGGATACTAAACAAATTGAAATGTCTGAAATGACAGATATTTAATTCAAAATTTGGACGGCAAAGAAACCCAACAAAATACACGTGAAAGTTGAAACCTAATCCAGGAAAGCCAGTAAAATGATCCAAGAGTTGAAACACAACATAATAATTTAAAGAAAAAAAACAAACTGAACTTCTGAAATTTACAAATTTATGACAGGAATTTCAAAAATATAGTTGGAAGCCTTAACAAGACTAGACCAAGTTGGGAAAAGAATTTCAGAGCTCAAAGACTGCTCCTTTGAATAAACCCAGTCAGACAAAAATAAAGAAAAACAAAATGTTAGAAAATGAACAAAACATCCCAGAAATATGGGATTATGTAAAGAGAGTAAACCTATGACTCACTGGCATTCCTGAGAGAGGAAGCAACTTGGAAAACATATTTGAGAATATAGTTTGGGAAAATTTCCCCAGTCTTGCTAGAGAGGTTGACATGCAAATTCCAGAAATTCAGGGAACCTCTGCAAGATATTATACAATACCACCATCCACAAGACTTAGTTCTCACACTTTCCAAGGTCAACACACACAAACAAAATCTTAAAGGCAGCTAGAGGAAAGAGTCAAATCACATACAAAAATAACCCAATGATGCTAACAGCATATGTCTCAGCAGAAACCTTATAAGCCAGAACAGATTAGGGGCCTATTTTTAACATCCTTAAAGAAAAAAAAAATACCAATCAAGAATTTCACATCCTGCAAAAATAACATTCATGAGCAAAAGACAAATAATACCTTTTTCTGACAGGCAAACAAAAGGAATTTATTGCCACAAGACCAGCATTACAAGAAATCCTTAAGGGAGTTCTAAATGTGGAAACAAAACAATACTCACTACTGCAAAACTCACATAAGTACATAGCCCACAGACCCCATGAAACAACCATGCAATTGAAACTACAAAGCAATCAGGTAACAGTATCATAAAAGAATCAAAACCCCACATATCATAACCTTCAATGTAAACAGTTTAAATGCCCCACTTTAAAGGCAAAGAATGGCAAGTTGGATTAAAGAAAAGCAAGACTCAACCATCTTCTGTCTTCAAAAGACCAATCTCACATGTAATAACATGTAAAGGGATGGAGAAAGATTTATCATGCAAACAGAAAACAAAAAAGAGCAGGGAACACTAATCTGATGTCAGATAAAACAGACTTTAAATCAACAACTGCAAACAAACAAAAACACCAAAAAGAACATTACACAATCATAAAGTGTTTAACAAGAAGACTTAACTACTATACATACATATTTAGCTAATATTGACACACCAAGATTCAGTAAACAAGTACTTCTAGACTTATGAAGAGATGTGGACAGCCACACAATAACAGTAGGGGACTTCAACAGGCTGCTGGCAGCACTAGACAAATCATCAAGGTGAAAAACTAACAAAAAAATTCTGGCTTTAAATACAACACCTGATCAACGACACCTAACAGACATCTAGAGAATACTCCATCCAACAACCACGGAATATTTATTCTTCTCATCTGCACATGAAGCATACCCTAGTATTGACCATATGCTTGGCCATAAAGCAAAGTGTCAATACATTTTAAAAAATCAAAATTATTCCAAGCATACTTTCATGACACAGTGAAATACAAATAGAAATTAATACCTAGAAGATATCTCAGAACTACAAAATTACATGGAAATTAAACAATTTATTTCCAAATGACTTTTGGGTAAACAATAACTTTAAAATAGAAATTTAAAAAATGACTTGAAATTAATGAAAACCGACATAAAACATTCCAAAATCCCTGAATTGCAGCAAAAGCAGTGTTAAGAGGAAAGTGTACAGTTTTAAATATCTATATCAAGAAGGGAAAACCATCTCAAATCAACATCCAACACCACACCTAGAAGAACTAGAAAAACAAGAACAAACTAACTCCAAAGCTAACAGAAGAAAAGAACTAAAATCAGAGCAGCACTGAATGAAATTGAGACTCAAAAATCTATACAAAAATCAACAAAATGAAAAGCTGCTTCCCTGCGATGATGAACAAGATGGATAGACTGCTAGGCAGATAAGCAAAGAAAAAATGAAAGAAAATCCAAATAAGCACAATTAGAAATGACAAAGATGATATTACAACTGATCCCACAGACATACAAAAGATCCTCAGAGACTATTTTGAACACCTCTATGCACACCAACTAGAAAATCTAGAGAAAACGGACAAATTCCTGTAAACACACAAACTCTCAAATTGAATCAGGAAGCAATTCTAACCCAACAGACTAATAATGAGTTCTAAAATTGAATCGTTAACATAATGAAACCTACCAACCAAAATAAGTCCTCGACCAGATAAATTCAAAGCTGAATTCTACCAGACATACGAAGAGCTGATACCAATACTACTGAAACTTTTTCAAAAAATCCAGGAAGAGAAACTCCTCTCTAACTCATTTTATGAAGCTACTATCATCCTGATACCAAAATCTCACAGACATAATGAAAAAAGAAAACTTCAGGCCAATATCCTTGATAAACATAGATGCAAAAATCCTTAAGAATACACCAGCAAACTTAATCCAGAAGCACATCAAAAATTTAATTCACCATTTTCAAGTGGGCCTTATTTCTGGAGTGCAGAGATGGTTCAGCATACACAAATCAGTAAATGTGATTCATCACATAAATCATAATTAAAACAAACACCATACAATCAGCTCAATAGATGTAAAAAAAGCTTTCAATGAAATCCAGCATCCCTTCATGATAAAAACCCTCAACAAACTAGATATCAAAAGAGCCTATCTCAAAATAATAAGAGCCATCTATGACAAACCCACAACCAACATCATACTGAACAGGAAAATGCTGAAGTCGTTTCCCTTGAGAACTGGCACAAGACAACGATACCCACTATCCACTCTTATTCAACATAGGATGGGAAGTCCTAGTCAGAGCAACCAGCAAGAGAAATAAATAAATAAAAGGCATCCAAATAGAAAATAAAAAAATCAAGATATCTCTCTTAACTGATGATACAATTTTAACCTAAAAAAGAAAAAGAAACAAAACAAAACAAAACTAAAGACTCTGCCAGACTCTCCTAGAACTGACAAATGATTTCAGTATGTTTCTGGATACTAAATCAATGTACAAAAATCAGTAGCATTTCTATACAACAATGTCATTCAAGCTGAGAGCCAAATCAAGAATACAATCTGATTTATAATAGTCACCAAAACAAACAAACAAAAAGCCACCTAGGAATCATATAACCAAGGAGGTGAAAGAGCTCTAAAAAGAGGATTATAAAACAATGCTGAAAGATATCACACAAGGTAAAAACAGAAAAATATTCCATGCTCATGAATGAGAAGAATTGATATTGTTAAAATATGCATATTACCCAAAGCAATACACAGATTCAATGCTATTGCTATCAAGCTACCACCATCATTTTTCAAAGTACTAGAAAACCCATTCTAAAATTCATATGGAATCAAAAAGAGCCCAAATAGCCAAAGCCAACCTAAACAAAAAGAGCAAAACTGGAGGCATCACATCATCTAACTTCAAAATATACTACAAAGCTACAGTAACCAAGTTACCATGGTACTAGTATAAAAACAGACACACAGACCAATGGAACAGAACAGAGAACCCAGAACTCAAGCTACTCACCTACAAAAATTGGATCTTCAACAAAGTCAACAAAAATAAACAATGGGAAAAAGATTTTCTATTCAATAAATATTGCTGGGATAACTGGCTAGTCATGTACAGAAGACTGAAACTGGCCCCTTATTTATCATAATATACAAAAATTAATTCAAGGTGAACTAAATAGTTACACCTTAAATGTAAGACATGAAAGTAAAAAATTCTGGAAAAGCTAGTTAATACCTTTTGCTACACTGTCCTTGGCAAACAATTTATGGCTATCTCCTCAAAAGTAACTGCATGCAACAAAAATGAGAATTCACAAGTGAGACCAATTTAAACTAAAGAGCTTCTGCACAGCAATCGAAACTATCAACATAGTAAACAGAAGACTTATAGAATGAGAGAAAATATATGCAAACTATGTATCTGACAAATATCTAATATTTAGGAACTATAAGGAATATAAACAAGTGAATAAATAAATCCATCAAAAAGTGGGCAAAGAAAATGAACAGACATTTCTCAAAAGAAGACATACATGTGGCCAAGAAGCATATGAAAAAATACTCAACATCGCTAATCTTTAGAGAAATGCAAACCAAAACCACAATAAGATACCATCTCACACCAATCAGAATTATTATTTTTAAAGAGCCAAAAAAATAGCAATGTTGGTGTGACTATGGAGAAAAGGGAACACTTAATACACTGTTGGTGGGAATGTAAATTAGTTCAGCTATTGTGGAAAGCAGCTTGGAAGTTTCTCAAAGAACTAGAAGTATAACTACCGCTGGATTCAGCAATCCCATTACCATCAACAGTGGATAGGATAAAGAAAAGGTGTGCGTATACACAATGGAATATTTTGCAGCCATAAAAAATGAAATAATATTATTTGCAGCAACATGGATGCAGCTGGAAGTCATTATTCTAAGCAAATCAGCACAGAAACAGAAAACCACACAATCACATGTTCTCACTTATAACTGGGAACTAAACATTGGATACTCATGGACGTAAAGTTAATAATAGACACTGGGGAATACAAGGGGTGAGGAGGGAGGGAGAGACAGCAAGGGTTGAAAAATTAGCTGTGGCGTACCATGCCCACTACCTGGGTGACAGGTTCAATCGTATGCCAAACCTCAGCATCACACAATATACCCTTGCTTAAACATTCACATATACCCTCTGAATGTAAAATAAAATTTGACAAAGGTATTAAAAAGTAAACCATTTCGCTTAGGTTGCAATGAAGTATCACTATCAGAATAGTGATCATTTACAAGCTAAATTTTATCAAAGGTGTGTGTAATTGGTGAATGAGATGATATGTCTTTGAAATATTATACTTAATTAAATTAAATAGCAAAGTGAAAGGTATGTACCAATTTTAAAGGTGTGAAAATATATAAACAAATAGTGATATGCATCTTAAAATATAAATATGACAATACAGAGTCAACCACACATCTTCTATTTATAGCTGCATATTATTGTGAGGTTTCTTCTTTAGATATGACAGCCACTAATTTTAATCAATGAAATAAAACAAACTTAGAATGAAACCTTCAATTTGCTACATTACAAAGTGTTACAGTAAGATTTTAAAGAATAATAAGATATGTTCAATCAGTCTGTGACAGAACATAATAATGCTAATAAGAGAACAGGTGAATTTTGTACAATTATTAAGCATAATATATTTAAAAGTATATTGAAATATTGTTCACTTTGCTTTTAAAAAATCCATTTTGTTTTATTTCTATAAATCACATAATAGATTCTTGCATGAATGTGCAATTTTAAGTAAAAATAGTCACTAAATGCTTTAAATTTTTAAATGAAAAAATAAAATATGTTGGGGAAAATATTTTTGAAAAGATTTCTATCAAAATTATTTCCCCAATAAAAAGTGTTGTGATTTCGTGGGCCTGCTCTCCTAGGCTGGGTGTGCAGGCCTCCGTGGCTTGCCTGCATTTGTCTGTCCTTCTCCACCTTGGTTTGGGTTTTAGAAATCTGCTGCACCAAACTGCTTGTACTCAAGGGTGCCACGATCTTCCTCTGACCTGACCCTTTGGCATGGAACTTTTCCTTTTTTGTTCACAAGTATGTTTTTCTCTAAAAAGAAAATTAGTGCAGATGTCACCACACGGTGTCCTGTCTACCTGGATGGTCCATCAGCACACCTTTCTGTTGGCATGCCCACTCGGTACCCTCATATTCTGGACTCCTACAGGACAGTGGACATGGCTGAGTTGTCTTTAAATTCCTAAAGTGGGTAGCCTGTCACTCTTAAAAATATCACTCATTAAATGAAAAGAAGAAAAATGAAAATAATAAACCAAGAAATTCTATTTATTGACTTTCTGATGTAATCCAGGAACTGGATTATGCTACTTACATATCCACTCATCAGGTTAATTCTCAATCTATCCTTGAGAGGAGATACACTCTGAGAAGTTGAACAAATGTTGTGTGATTAAAGGATTAGTAAATGTCAGAGACAGAAAAACAAACCCATGCCAATGTTATTTGTGTTTTATGCCAATTCTCAAGTGAATAGATATATAAATGGATGATATGTCCCTAATTCTGATATTTGGTAAAGCATATTTTATTAAAAGATGAGAACGGGTATCTAATTTTATGCATTTTTTTTAACCAGTACTTTGATCTATGATAAAAATATACAGGGTACTTATGTTTTGACAAAAAATAGATTGAAATTTTATCATCCAGTTTTAAACACACAAAGGTAGAAGTTTTTTTCCCTAAAAAAGCACATACAATTATCTTTGGAGCTATTTCTCTCCGGTCATATCTCCAAACTGCAGTGGGGTTATCTCCGTCCTGTCTGCTGAATGTTGGCAATGTCTTGGAAGGGGTCTCTTCATCTGAGAGTAAGAATGATCATCTATTTTCCAGCAAACAATCCCCAAGAAACATGTCGAAAAGCAACATGCCCACGATTCTATGGATGAAGATATTTTTGACATCTTACTATTAATCAGTTAATGAGATACATAAATACTTTTTCTCCTCCTCATCTCTTCTGAGTTGCAAATGTCAAACTGGACCCACCTTTGCCTCCCACAGAGCACTGCGGGTTTCCACATGTCGAGGAGGATGCCTGAGTATACTGGGCAGGCCCACTCCTTCCTCTCTCCCACACAAGGTGCCTATGAAAGAGGTGACTCTCAGCGTGGTTACAGATTCTATTCCACTAAGAAATGCAGCCAGAAACATAATCTTTACTCAAAGCTGCTTAGAATATACTAATCTATTCATCAATTTAATTGTCCTGTCCATTATTAAAGCTCCATGATACATTAAATTCTGTACCAGGAGCTAGGGCTTGATATAAGAGTGAGACATCCTCCCTCCTTTCAAAAAGCTTATTGACAAATAGAAAGACAGACACACAAATAACATCAAGGGTGCTCACAGTCATAGCAGCGGGATGTGGATGTGAATAGACAGCTTGCTTTAAGCTGCACAAGTTAGGGAAGAGTTCATAGAGGGTGAAGGATGAGAAGAGCACGCAAAATGCAAAAGAAATGACCCTTAATGAAAGCACAGAGGGGGAAGGAACTTAGAATGTTTAGAAACAGACTATTTGCTCTAAGACAGAAGCCCTAGGCCAGGCGTGATGATGAAGTGGCTGTGCTGTCTGGGGTACACACCTGGGGTTCATCACCTCGCACCAGGAAAATTTAGGACAGGGACACACAGGAAGAATTTGGAGTGGAAGTTTAATAAGCCAGAGGAAGAGAAAAGAAGAGAAAGGAAAACAGCTCACTCTCTCCTGTTGTGGGGCTTGAGGAGGCGGGGTCTGATTTACTCAGGGCTCACAGATTGATTCCATCAAGTGTGATGTTTACATAATGCCCAGGGAAGGCTGGCGGCCCCACCTGATCTTATTTTGCAAGTGGGCTTTCCAGCTGGCCAGGCCATCTTGTCTGCTGCTACTGTACACGTGGCTGACAAAGAGAGGTGAAGATGGAGCTACCATCTTGAACATGATTGGCATAACTGCTGGCATCTGCTGCTGGTTGTTAGAAAAGAAAATAATTTGGGGCTACATATCATTAAAAGGAAAACCTTATTGAGGACTTCATACCCTCACTATCTGCCTAAGTAATTTCTTCTCAACTACTGTATCATTGGGACCTAGTCATAGGTAAGGTAGGAAAATAGAAGGCACTGGATGTCATTCTCTTTTTTTTGGAGACAGAGTCTCCTTTGTCACCTGAGCTGGAGTGCAGTGATGCAATCTCGGCTCGCTGCAGCCTCTGCCTCCCAGGTTCAAGCAGTTCTCTGCCTCAGCCTCCCGAGGAGCTGGGATTACAGGCACCCACCACCATGCCAGGCTAATTTTTGTATTTTTAGTAGAGATGGGGTTTCACCATATTGGTCAGGCTGGTCACAAACTCATGACCTCAGGGGATCTGCCTGGTTCAGCCTCCCAAAGTGCTGGGATCACAGGTGTGAGCCACCACGCCCGGCCTAGATGTCATTCTTAAAAATGTGCACTGTGTCTCTTTGGGTAAATAGAGCCACCAAAGGATGCAAAGAATGAAAATAGTGCAATCATTTTTAAATTTAGAAAGCTATCTTTTGAAGGTGGAAGGTAGAGTTGAATTGTAATGGGAGATGATGTCACGGATTTGAACTGAGGCAGGATAAATGTTGATAGACACTGAGTGGAAAAAGTGCAATGGCATGAGCAGGGCTTATTTGCTTTGGTCATACGATAAGTTTTAAAAAGAAGGGTTAGAAAATGACGTCCAGACTTGTGGCTTGGGTGAAAGGTTTGAGAGAATCCACCAATGGTAGAAAAAGAGGAAGGGTTTGGAATGGAATGGGCCAGCTGGGGAGAAAGCGACTGAGGAGCAACTTGGACATGGTAACACTGCGGTGCTTACAGAGCATTCACGTGGAGATTTGTAATTGAAGATTAATTTATGGGACTGCACCTCAGTAAGGGGATCTGAGCTGGACATATGTGGATTACTAACTTGTGACCTTCATCTCTGAATTTTTTTCAAGAGTGGTGGTTGATGATGCTTCGTTTTTCATAAAATTTAACACAACTTATTCTGCATATTTTGCAGGGCCCCATCCGTGCCTTCTGCTCCTGCGACAACTGGGCCATTCATTTCAAAGCTCTGTGTCAACTGCTTTGCCCATCTTTCCCAGAGCACTTCTCAGACGAGTTTGCCTGATTATCTTTCAACTGCGTCTTTCCTTCTGCTTTCTCAGCCAAATGAGGAAGTTCCCACTGATCAGGAATAAATCCATAGCTTTAATCTGTTTCCTTGTTTTTCATTCTGGAAAGTTCTCTTGGCATGTTTCAAAAATTGGAACTTACAATAAAAAAGGATTTTGTTTTGTTTGATTTGGTTTGGTTTTGAAGAGACATTGCCTTTTGGGTTATCAAACTTGATTCTGTTTTCCATCCCTTACTACATATGGGGCATGTAAAGAGTAAATCTTGACAATACCTGTGGTAGAGTCTGTGTATTTGACCCTGCCCAGATCTCAAGTTGAATTGTAATCCCCCCTGCTGGAGGTGGGCCTGATGGGAGGTGTTTGAACCATGGGGGTGGATTCCTCATGGCATCCCTTCTACTCTCTTTGTGATAGTGAGTTCTCAAGAGATCTCATCGTGTAAAAGTGTGTGGTACCTGCCCTCCATGCCTACTCCCTTGCTCCTGCTTTCGCCATGTGGCATGATGCTCCCTTTTTTGCCTTCTGCCATGATTGTAAGCTTCCTGAGGTACCCCCCCCCCCGGGAAGCTGAGCAGATGCCAGCACTATGTTTCCTGTAAAGCCTGCAGAAGTATAAGCCAATTAAACCTATTTTCTTTACAAATTACCTAGTCTCAGGTATTTCTTTATGGCAGTGCAAGAACAGCTTAATACCTCCTGCAGTAGCTGAAACCTGTAACCACAGAGAGTCAAGTTTATGAAACTTGGACCCAGTAACTTTTTTGGTGTAGAGCAGCCAATTTCAGAAGTGATTCCAGGAGCAGACAGTTGGAGTCAGACTCACTATGGAGCTTTCTTACACAGATACAAGTGCCCCTGATCGTTACGTCTTTCAGACTAAAAGGCTAACCAGTATGATTCATGAAAAGACATTAACTAATATCTCTGCCTTCCACTTGGTCTTTGGGTCACTACAATTCAAAATAATCATTTATTCTCCTCTTCAGCTCAACATCCCTTCAAGTTATGTATATAACGAAGAGAATGACTATACACAAATCAAAGCAGAACTGTGCCCTTTAATACCATTCTAATTAAACTTTTGTTTTTTGGAGAGCAGAAGAGAAGGATCAAAGAATGTAAGTTTACTGTTATGCTTAAAAGGAAGATTCTCTCTGAGAAAGCTGAAAGTTTTCTTTCAACTTTCAGAAAGTTCAAATTCTCTCTGAGGAAGCTGAAATCCAAAAGCCGAATTTAAAGAATTGATTTAAAAGTAGGTAACTTTCAATTGAAACAATGGTTTTAGTTCTGCAAAATATATAACCAAAAATTTCCCTAGTTAAAAAATATTTCCAAAATACTATTTATTTGTATTTGAAAATGTAAAATCGCATAGGGAAAAGAACTTAAACATTATTGATTGGCCCAATCACCTATCCTATTATTGCTATCCACCCACTCCCACCAAAGATCTGAGTACTTCCCATGATGAGAAATTTGTTGCTTATAAGATCAGAACATCTTTGAAACTCTTGACTCCTAGAAATGTCTTTCTCCTATTTAGCTAAAATCTGTCCTTGCATACTCCACATATTTGTCTTATTTCTGGTTCTTTATGAATACAACAGAATTTTGTGAAATTCACATATGGTATTATATATCAAAACTGCCTGATAAACTTAGAAATGTGAAAATGTTTCCTTCCAGTCAATTTTGTCACATTTTATTGTGATAAAATGCAAAATACTTTGACCTTTAAAAGTAACATCCAGAAGATATCCAATTATTATTGCAATGCCTAGAAAAACACAGAGGTATATTAGATATACACAAAATACATAGAAAAATAAGCAAATAAAGAGAAAATTTAGAGCTGAGTCAGAAAAAGAAATTGAATGTAAGAGAGAGGAAAATGAGTAGGTGGGCCTAGATCGAAGGTGCAGTGGAAAACCAGCAGCAAGTTAACAATTATGATTTTAGTAATTACGTTTCATGATGATGTGAAGAAAAAGGAAAGATATTGAAAGTCTGTCTCAATATGATAAGGCTAGATAAGAGGATTCAATGTAAGGTAAGATCACTTAAATATTCTGCTTAATAAGCACCAATCTTTTAAAAGTGCTTTACATATGTTAACTCATTTAATCTTCACAGCAATCCCGCAAGGCAGGTTCTGTTACTATTCCCTTTTACAGATCAGGAGAATGAGATATATAGATGTTAATAACTTGTTGAAGGTTATACAGCAGGTGAATGACAAAGTGAGGTCCTAAGTCCTGGCATTCCCCTTAAAAGGCCATGGTTTTAATTACTGTGAGTCAGTGAGATTCACTCTTTGGGTGGCAGCTATTACAGTTCCAATAACTGGGAGGTATGCTTTCTTGGAAGTGGAAATAGACTGTTTATGCTCTTGAAATATAGAGGCAGCATTTCTGAAGAATCCTGGTCAAAACCTTTACAAGATTAGACAGCGATGAGTTTATAGTTAGAATAATGGTGTAATTTATAGCCCCAAATAGGGCATTTTTGAGGATGAATATGACAAATTTAAAATTAAATTAGAATAAAGGTATCAAGAACTTTTCCTAGCAAACCAGGATAAATAAATATAAAATATTTTCCCAGAATTCAAATATTATAGAGCAAGACCCCATAAAATAAATTAAAGTTTCTGATGTTAAGAAGAACTAGGATTAAGGGCAGATGTTTTTTCCATTGATGTAATTTTTTTCTTTTGTCATTTATCTTCTGTAAAACAGTAATATTTACATTACATCAGCTCATGCATCTGAAAAAGGGCATATCAATATTGAAACACAGTAGGCTGGCATAAGCCCTGAAATGTGCTTGCCATCCCAGAGACTGGTGGTTTTCCCCTGAGGCAGAATTTTAGTTGTTTTTAGATATTACCATGGCTGTATCCTTGGATTATTTATCACCCTGCTCTACCTTGTCATTTCAACACCCATCCACCTATCCATTCACATCCAATTTGAGTTTTGTCTGCCACTAGGCTTTGCAAAGCACAGTTTCCATCATTATAAGCATTGATCATCTTTCCTTTTCCCCCCATAACAATGGTCATCAAATAATAGAAATTTGTTCAAGTCATCTGGTGATGCGTTTTAAGTCACTACTTATATTTAACATAACAGAGAAAACAATACTCAAGATAAATTTATATAGATTCATGAAAGATTCACAAAAATAAACCTAAGGGAAATTTAGAATGATCAGGCTACAGGTCAAATGTTGAAAGGAAAACATACTGCTCTCTTTCCTTTCTCTTTTTAAGACTGCTGGAAATTGACTGGTCGGTGCTTCTTTTAGTCATCTTATTCAAGGTAATTTTGCTTCATCTTATTCAAGGTAATCCATTCTAAAAATTCCATGTTAGGGATGAATGTATCTCACTAAGCACCACATGCTATTGGAAGAAAAGGAGAGAGTCCACACAGCAGCTAGAATCCCCAGGGAGAAAAGGCATGCAGGAGAATCCCCGTTAGATGATATTGCTGCCCTTTTCTGCTCAGTATATGCAGATGATCAATATTAAAGACAAAATAATTAAAGGAATGACGCTGGATTTTAATTACACATTCTGGATACAAATACAGTACTTCATCAGTTACGTGACTGGCAAATACTTCCTCCAACTCTATAGCTTATATTTTTATTCCTTAAATAGTGTCCTTCACAGATAAAACATTTGTAATTTGTTATAACTTGAGTAAATTTTGGCCGTTTGTGAGGTTTTTTGGTTTGGTTGGTTTTTTTTTTTTAGATAAAGTCTCACTCACTGTCACCCCGTCTGGAGTGCAGTGGTGTGATCTCAGCTCACTGCGATCTCCAATTCCTGGGTTCAAGTGGTTCTCTTGCCTCGGCCTGCAGAGTAATTGGGACTATAGGCACACACCACCACGTCGGGCTAATTTTTGTGTTTTTGGAAGAGACGGGGTTTCATCAGGCCGTTCTCCAACACCTGAGCTCAAGTGATCCACCTGCCTCTGCTCCCCAAAGTGCTGGGATTACAGGTGTGAACCAACATGCCCAGTCAAGTTTTGTGTGTGTGTGTGTGTGTGTGTGTGTGTGTGTGTGTGTGTTTTGAGAAACTGGTTTCTTTTGTCAAAGTTGTCAAATTTGTGTGTGGAAAGGTGCTCACAGTGTTTCTAATACTTGAAGCTGAGTCAGCAAAAGTAAAGCATGAAATGTATGAGAGAGGAATATGAGTCAGTGGCACGTAGATTGAGTGTGATGGGGCTTTTAAGGCCTATGTCTGTAGTGATAGTCTCCTTTCATTCCTGATACTCTAATGTGTCTTCTCTTTTCTGTTTGTTAGTCTTGTTAAAAAATACCGTACTGATGATTTCAAAGAACCATCTTAATTTCACTGATTTTCTGCACTCCTTTGAGTGTTTAGTTGCCTCTGTCAATCCTGAGCCAGAACAGGAGGTCTTCTCTGAAACTCTCTGTGCCATACTGCTCACCTTTGAGTTTCAGGGTGTATTGAGTTCAACTGGGAGACATCAGAGACAGAAAGAGATAGAAAGAGAGCGGGGTAGGGAGAAAGAGAAAGAAAGTAGTAAACTCATGCACAGTTTAATGGCTTCAAAGTCAGATGTTCTTGTGCAATTTCCTGCTGGTATTTACATTACAATCTTCAAAGAGTTTCTCCAGGCTGCATACTGTCCAGGTTTTATGGCCGCATTCACTGGAAGACCAAGTATGAAGTACACTCATTCCATCTCACCCGGCGCTGGAACATGGCAGTAGTGTTTTAGTACTTATTTTCTACTGTAAACCCTAAGCTTCATACCTATTATTGAGCAATAAGAAGAATCTCACAAAGAAGCCCTATGTCATTGGTTGTCTGTTGGAATAGCACCGTAATAACAAGAAAAATAAAACCCTATGGGAGGGACGGATTTCAGAGCCTTAAAAGTCCATTTTTCAGTTATGGCTGAAATGACTTCCATTGTTCTTGCATGCATGCTTTTTCCCCCTCTGTGCATATCTTGGAGATACTTTTGTAAAATTGTTGCTTTAATAAAATGTTAAACCTGAAGACAAGTTTTGAGAATAATATAGAAAACCCTCAACTGCCATTTACTTGAACTTAGCAAATGTTAACATTTTTTCCTTCCTTTCTCATTTTATTCAATGGATTATGCTTATTACTCTCATTATTTATTTCAGTGTTCAAATTTTCGTAATCTGGAGTGAATCTCATCATTGAGAAACTTTTTTCATTTTTGGCATATTGTTATTTTTTTATTACATACTCATTTTCTGGCAATCAAAACACCCTTGTTCCTCATAAATATACAGAACTACCATGTATGTTCCAGTTTCTAGAACTGAAATAAATCCTTTCTCCAAGAGGCTAAGACTTCTCTCAGAAGGACATTTTATCTGGAAATCAACACATGAGCATGCCCATTCTTATTGGGGAGTCCTGTTTATGTTTTCTCTGCATCAGATTAAACCTGGCTTGAAGCTTCCCTGATTAGATTTGAGAAAAATCATCTTTCGTTTATTTAGTGAACTTTGGTTATTTTCTCTTCTTCAATGGGCTTTTACCCTGGGGCTCATGCAGCCCAGAGCACAGAAGGAGAGCCCTGTGGCTCCTGTCACTCTTGTCACCGCTCTTCTTCCTCCTTGTGCAGACCCAAGTGGCCCAGCACATCAGGCTGCTCCACTGGCAGCCTCACCTCCCCATGCTGAGCTCAGCTCTGGAGACCTCTGTTGAGGTTTTCATGCTGGGGTCCCCAGGGCCCAGTGCATACATACCCATGCTGCTGTCCCCACCCTGGGCTGCTGCATGAAGGCAGGATCCAAACCCTTGGGCCTTGCTAGGTTTGTTCCTAGGGCTTTTTAGCAGGCAAAGCAAGGGGGAAAATGTGTACCCTCATATACACATATATGCATTTATATGTGCACACATTTATCAATTAAAACCATGACTTAATTCCAAATCTCACCAAGGACAGTCAGTTCCACGCTAACACACCAGGATTTATTCTCATCGTTTTCCTGTCCATACCTTTCCAGCTGTGAAAACTCTCAATAATTGAATTATTTTCTCAATCCTAAGAATTAGTCATCATAAAACTATGAAAAACAAACTAGATGTAATAAGTCAAATTGAGTTAAAAGTTATTTTTCTTTAACCTGAGGGGATACACTTTGTTCGAAAGTGATTTGGATTACTTATTTCATTGTTTGGGTGTGATTGTCACTCAACTGAAATAAAATTATGCTCATTTGTTACTCTTTGTTACATTTTGGTTCTAATTTTTTCAATTCTTCTTGCTTTTTTTTGCTAATATTTTAGTGGTGGTATTTTGCTTTGTGTATCAAAAAAATATTAATCTAGCTCCAAATGTCAGAACTCTACAAAAAGGTTTATTCAGAGAAATATACTCCATCTCTACCACCTAGCCCCTCTAGGTAAACAATTTCAATAATTTCTGTATATCTTTCCTGTATTTCGATTTTATAAAGTAAGCATGTGTGTTTGTGTATAAATATCTGTATTTAATATATGTCATATATTACATAAATTAATTATATTTAATAAATGTAATTGTAATTCAAATAATTAAATATATTTAATAAGCATATTCAATATATACTATATGCTACTTTTAAATTATTATTTTGATAGTAATCACCTAATTTATTAAATCAATATTTTAAATATTTATTAAATTATATTTAAATTATTATTGCATTTAATTATCAAATATATAATAAACATATTAAATATATAATTAATGTGCGTTTATTATATACTTTATATATATTTAATGAATATATACATTTTTTAAAATGTTTGCTTTTGCCAATTAACAATCGATTGTGGATATCATTCCATTTGAGTTCATAGAGTTATTCCTTAATCCTTATTCACCTACATATTTTATTGACAAATATGTCACAATTTATTCAAATACTTTCCCATGTGTATGGACATTTATGTTGGTTCCAGTGTTTGTAACGTAAAAGTTTGATATTTCATTTTTACGCAATCACATTTGTTAATTTCATTGCTCCTCGGTTTTGAATCTTGTACTTTGATTGGATCATTTTATTTCTATCTCCAGCTATCTGATCCACCTAGAGCAGAGTTTCTTAACTTTGATGCTACTAACATTCTAGGCAAGATGATTCTTTGTTGTAGGGCTTATTCTGAGCATTATATTAATAGAATTTTATCAGTGCCTCCAGCCTTTACGTGTAAGGTGGGAGTAGCATCCCTCAGTTACAAAAAGGTCTCCAGATATCACCATATCATATCTTCCCTATCGAGGAAGACAGACAAAATTGTGCATGTGACAGCCACTGATTCAGAGTATATATATTCTTTTCATGGCAGACTGTTGTTCTATGTTTAATTACCTAGAAGGATTAGTAGTTCATTGTGACTTTTCCTTTCCAAAGGTTTTTCTTTCTCACTTTTTCTTTTTGCTTATTTGTATAGTTGAATGCAAAGCTTTACTAGTATTTTGCATTGAAATTCCGTTAAATTTATAATTAACTAACAGACAACCAACATGGAAAATTAAAATAGTTTACATTAAAATGTAACTGCAAATAAATGTAATGATAAATACCAATGAAAATAAATACCAATGATATTGTTTGAATATAATAAATAAAACCAAATTTAATGTAAACCAATAAAGCAAGTTATAGTGATTTAATTGAATAACAGAGATGCATACCTGAAAATAAGTTTCTTGATTAGAAGAATAAAATGATTTTTATTGGTTGACAATAAAGGAACCTTAGATTTAAGGAAAAACTTACAACCTCAGTGAGGCATTTTTTATATCCAACAGTACGTAAATTCCATATTTTGAGTACCTGTTCCTATAAAATGTATGTATGCATATATATATTGCAGTAAGAGCCATATTATCTGGCAGAAAAGAAAAATTTCTAAACAAAATTGTGTGATTCTCCTTATAATTTGGTTTTAATAAGCCAGCTGAAGAATTTTCTGGAATCAATGCTACAGGGTCAAGTTATTCAATAAAATCTATAAAATCACGGGGAAAGGATGAGGTTTTATATTCAGGTTGGCTTTTACTTACAGAAGTAAATGCTTATTATGATATTTATATCAAATTTTTCAATAGTCTCAAGTCCAAAATATATTCAGAAAGTTATACCAAAATGTATTCAGTTTGTTCTGACAATAAAGAGGATGAAATTTATCAAAACCAATTGTTTATTCTCTTAGCTTCAATTTTGCAGTTATCAGAATGATTATTTATTTATTAATTGAGACGGGGGTCTCACTCTGTCACCCAGGCTGAACTGTAGTGTTGCCATCTTGGTTCACTGCAATTTCCGCCTTCTTGGTTCAAGCGATCCTCCAAGTACCAGGGATCACAAGCGTGTGTCATTGCCCTCGGTTAATTTTTATATTTTTAATAGAGGCAAGGTTTCGCTATGTTGGCAAGGCTGGTGTTGAACTCTTGGCCTCAAGTGATCCACCCACCTTGGCTTCCCAAATTATTGGGAGTACAAGCGTGAGCCACCTCGCCAGCCTCAGAATTATTTTATTCGTGTAATATCACCTTATAAACATGAATTTTGTTTGCTACTAAATATCTTTATTGGCTTTTTAAAACTTTTGATAACTGATTCAAAAAACAAAAGATTAAAGGACTTCACAGTATCAGTGCATTTATCAATTATTTATTGAGACATATTAACTTTGTTATACTTGTAATAAAAAATTATTATTTTTCATTTGTGATGAGATCCATAACTCCACAACCAGCTGTGTTAAGGGGAGCAAAATCAATCATTTTGCAAGCTTTGACCTTTATTACTTTGACCATTAGGAGCCGGTAAAATAAATGTCTCATAAATTATTTCACTAACTTATTTATTATTCAATAAATGAAATTTCCAGGGCTTTCATGTTTTCAAACTCTGTCCATCTTCTGGTAAGTTTACAAGATCCACTTACTTTGCTTCAAACTTTGTGAGTTTTTGCCTTGCGTTCTTTTTGCCTTTCCAAATAACATTTGGGGATGGTCTATTTCCAGAAATTGTGTTTACAAATATTTAAACATAACCTGATAGATTTCATACCATTACTCATTTTTTGAAATACTTCAAATAAGCCCCATCATATTACCTGAGGTTTCAAAGAATTTTTAAATTGTGCTGGAACTTTTACAACAATAGCAGATATTTAAGTAAGCATTCATCTGTCTCTCCACATTTTGCATAAAGATAGAGGAATTAATTCGTTAGATTAAAGAAGTGATTAAAAAAAAAAACTTTTCTTTCAGTATTTTTAAAATCCAGTATTCAAACACTGGTTTATACAGAGTTCAACAGAAAACAAAGGGCAGGAATAGAAGTAGGGAGGAAGAAAGAGAGCAAGGGAGGTAAGAGTGCACAATTGAGCCCGATTCACAATTTCTGCATGCACATACTTTGACCATTGAAATACTGCTGAATTCCACAGGCAAGTTGTTGATATGCGGCAGAAAGGAATACAGCAAGGAATAAAAAAATATATGATTTATGAATGCATACTGGTGACCCGTAGCATCCTTTCTAGCTATACTTCCTAAGAACTACGGCAGAAACTTAGATGACTGCAGGTGAGTAAGGTAAGGTTCATATGTTAAATAATTTTGTCAAAATTCCTTCAGCTAGAGAAAGCATGGGTTGTTTTGAATTCAAGCGTGACTTCACAAACATGCTTATGCCCTAATTCATTTAAGAAACATTCCTTATTCCCAGTTATGTAGGGTGGTTAAGAAATAGTAATAAGTTTATGCATGTAGCAAAAAACTGCACAAACCCCACGGTAAAAAGTAATTCTAATTTCTACTCGCTATATGTACATATACATATGTATGTGTATATGTATATACATATAATGCCTTTTTAGGTCATTAAAAAAAAAAAACTAACACCAAGCCAACTCTTAGGGCTAATTTGTACATAATTGTAGTAATGTAAGCCCTTGTGGTTCGGAAAAAAAAAAAAGAGAGGAATGTGTACTAACTCTTCCTAGCAACAAAAGTATTTTGAAGCTTCTCCCTGGTTGCGTTTTTCTCGTTTCCCCCTAAGAAATAGTTGGAACTACAAAACTCCCTTTACTATTACTGTAGGATGCTGAGGAAAGATAAACTTGTGGAGAATGTGTGGAGGGAGTGCAATGCCTGCTGGAGGCTGCTGATAAGTCCGAGCTTCAGAGCGCTCACTAATTGGGTCCTTCCTGAGCTTCTTCCAGTCCGAGGACATTACACATTGCTCCTGCAGAAAACTGCATCAAAATGAGTGTCCTCGGGGTGGTGGTAACCTGTGTTCCCCCTAATTTCCCATTTTATCTTTTGCTCCATTTCTTTGGCCTCTGACTCCTATGGTGTTATAGGGACCTAACTCAGATTCTTGTTTATTTTCAAGCATTATTTTTTTGTAAAAAAATGCAATTGGACTATGGAAAGCTGGGCAGAGGCTGTCACAGACTTAATGCAAGTGGATAATCTGACCCTGCGGTATAGAAATCCTAAAATCAGTCCCTAAAAAAGTTAGTCTGTTCTGTCCAGAATAATGTGAAAATATATTAATTTTATGGGGGGGCAGGAGAATTCCATATAATATGATTAAAATAATTATGACAATCTTGACTCATTTCCTCATCTATCAGACTTATTCTGGTCCTTCAAGTGCTGCTTCAAGGCGCAGCTCTTATAGAAGCATTCCTAGTATAAATCATGTCAGTTTCCCCTTGAATGAATCAGGATGACATTAGTATGTGCACAAGCATTCACAGATAGTTACCAACTATATCATGGAAAAATAAACTGAAAATAGCAAAATAAACAAAATAACAAACAAATTCTATTTCATCATTTTAACTAGTGTTAGAATAGTTTTTTCTTTAGTGCATACTGATTATTGCACAGGAAGTTCCAATTTAACCGCCTACTTTTTGTATATTAACACGAATCCCCTCCAGGTAAGAAAACACTGTTGGTAGATGTATAGTTCCCATATTCAACCCATGTTGGCCACCATGGGTAACCCTAATCTATCTTTCCCTGGATTTTCTTTTTTTCTTTTTTTTTTTTTTTTTTACAGATACCTGCCAGTGTCTGCTGAACACAGAGCAAACCTACCAAGATTCCTAGTCTCCTGGAAGACCTGGACACTGAGCCTCAGATGAGAGAAAATATCCTGCATTCCCCTATCCATTGTAAGGGAGACTGGAACTAACCACACATCACACACTCGCAACCCTTCTAAGAAATCCTCTCCATTTCCCAATAATTGTCAAGGAAACTGTTGAGTCCAGAGCCATGTGCTGTCCACATTTTTTCTAAACCATGCATAGCTGGTCCAGCACATCAGTAGGAAATTGGAGCACTTGCCAACTATGGTCAGTTCTGTTTTCTTAACTCGAATGCAGCTCAAGACACAACGTGCTATTGTTCACATCCTGTTACATGCAGAGAGTTGTTTCCCTCGTTTGTATCATTTATTTGGGAAAGAATTTCAATGGCATGATTATATGAATATGCATGAACATTTTTGTGATTCATAAACTCAGCTATATCTCATTTGACTACCTCTATTTTCCTCAACTCCTCGCAGCTGGGCTTCTTGCTGCCTCCCACCAAAAACCCAGAGCTGTGTGAGGCAGCCTGGCACCTGTGAGCATCACGGGTTAGGATATTTGCAAGGACTTAACAGGCTCCACTGAGCATGTCACATAAGGCTCTTGAGTAAGAGCCCTGGACGCTGCCCAGGAGCCCTGCCTTTAAATAAGAGCCCTGAGTCTCTAGGTCAAGCCACCAAGATCTGCGAAGGGAATCTGGGCTCCTGGAGAGCTCAAGGCAGCAGTTCCAGCGAGGTTTAGTGCCCCTCTGTTCAAAGAGTCAAGTGAGGCAGGCTCAACAGTTATGCAGATGAAAACAACACCCAAAAGCAAACTGGCCTTAAGGGCTTCCAGGAGAATTTTGGACATGAAATAGTGTATCATGGATACCCCTACCTTATCATTGTAAGTGTCAAACAAGACACCTAGCTGTCACCAGAGATAAAATTAGACTTTTCTGTCAAGCTATAAATCAACTTTTTTCTTATACAACATTTCCCAAGTTTCAATTAGTGTTGCGTTTGAATCTTTAGACTTCAGACAATAATAGGAAAAATCAACTCTGTTTTTCCTTGTCACTACTCACACCACTCAATATTTTACTTCTGACACCAAACTGTATGGTAGGAAAAAACAAAACTATGCTCCTTCTAGTCTCACTCGATACGGCACCTTTCTGATTACCAAAATGTGTGTGTTCCCACAACAACCAAGTCTCTAGCATCAGCTGGGTGTCCTGGAATTCAGTTCAATTCTGACACTATCTACCTGGAAGTAGCCTGACCCCCCCCCAGGCCAAGGATTCAGTTCAACCTTCCACTTCAGATGCCAATCCCAAGCTCAGGCCTCTGGTAATTTGGAAAAACTGGCTATCAGTTGGGGTTTTCACAACCCCCTCTTCGTGTTTGATCATTTGCTAGAATGGCTCACGGAACTCAGGGAAACCCTTCCTTACATCTACCAGATTATTATTTGATAAAGGACATAGAAAAGGATGCTTATGAGTGGCTAAATGAAGAGGTACTTAAAGGCAAAGTCTGGAAGTGTCCTCTGCAGTCCCCAGTGAGTGGGGGTGCATCACCCTTCTGGCAGACGGATGTATTCACCTACCGAGAAACTCTCCAACCCCAAAATTTAGTAAGTTTTGTGGAGGAATACTTGTGTTGGCATGATTTGTTATTATTAACTCCATTTCCAGCCCCCTTCTCTTGCTAGAGGATGGGAGTTAGAGTTGAAAGCTCCAAGCTTCTAATCATGGTCTGGTCTTTCTGAGAACCAGCCTCCACCCAGAAGCCCGCTAACAGTTGTCTCCTTAGAACAAAAGACACTCCTATCACCCAAGAAATTTCAAGGGTTCAAAACTTCCAATGGTTCCAAAGAGCCCCCCAAGAGTTGTGTTATTTAAAGAAAAAATTTAAAAAGACATTCCTATCACCCAAGAAATTACAAGGTTCTGTGTCAGGAATCCGGGTCAGACACACAATATTAGGACAAAAGATGATCCTAGTACCCTCACTGCTCAGGAAACTACAAGGGTTTTAGGAGGTTTGTAACCTGGAAACGGGGATAAAGACCAAATATCTATTTCCTATTGGAGCACAATATCACCGCTTGAATTCTGTGCCTATTTAAAAAAAGGTTGATGTACACACCTTCCTAAGTATTTTCCAGCAGGTATTCCCTGGGTAGGCATTACCCAGGGAGATCTAGAGTTACAACCTCCTCTTCTTATCTCTTCATCCCTCCACCATCGTTTTAATTAGAAAGCCTGAGCCTGGTGAGCTTCTTGGCCTAATATATTATTCTTCCTCTTCCTCAGATCCTGGAAAAGGATCAGATTCCAAAGCTGAGACCTCTTATGACTCCTCCTTGATTTCCAAGTGTGACTGCTTTAAGGCACACCGGATAATACATTTTTGCCATGCTATGTTTCTGGTTAAGGCCCAAAAGATAACATCTCTACTTTTAAGAAGTTGAATGTAGTCTCTCTCTCTCTCACTCTCCTTTTTTTTTTCTTTTTAATGGAGTCTCACTCTGTTGCCCAGGCTGGAGTGCAGTGGCACGATCTCAGCTCATGCAGCCTCCACCTGCCCAGTTCAAGCAATTCTTCTGCCTCAGTTTCCTGAGTATTTAAGCCTATGGGTGCGCACTACCACACCCGGCTAATTTTTATATTTTTAGTAGAAGCGGGGTTTCACCATATTGGCCGGGCTGGTCTCTAACTCCTGACCTTGTGATCTGCCAGCCTCAGCCTCCCAAAGTGCTGGGATTACAGGCATGAACCACCGTGCCCTGCCAAATATAGTCTCTTTTGAAGAATTTACATCATGAAAGTTATTATAAACCATGTTTTAAATTTTATTTTGAGAAGTTATACAATAATATCCTAAATATTGTTAAAGTAAGTTTAGCCTAAAGCTTCCCTCTACACATTTTAAGGTTGATCTATAGTTCTTTCATACATTAGAGACTGTAACCTAAATGGATGTGTAAATAGCCTGGAACCTCCTCTTGTATCAATTACAGAATTTTGACAAATGTTCAAACTGTGTTAAAATAAGGAAAACATCTTGCTGTAACCATCTGGCTGTTTCTGTACCTCGCTTCCATTTTCTTATGCCACTTTCCTTTTCCTGGCCATACATTGTCGCTGACTGTGTGGCAGTATCAGAGTCGTTCTGAACCTATTACGACAGAGTTGGGAGGCCGATCCATCTGCAGATTGTTCTTTGTCCTGTTACACTCTGCTACATTTAATTTGTCTAAAGCTTTTCTTTTAACAATATGAGTATGTATGCAGATTCATGATGGAAGGAGAAAGAAACTATCAGGAGGGTTAACAGGATTGTCATAATTTACTTCACGTTTGACTTTTACTTTTGTCTCAGCCAAAATGAAGAAGAAAAATCTGACAATTGACATAGTCCACATTTCAGCTACAAAATAACACGTTACTTCATCATAAGTATAAAAGTCTTTCTGATGCTGCTAGAATTGTCTGATATGAAAATTTGCACAAAGGTACTGATAAAACGCCCTTCATGATATTATTTAGAAATCACATAGAAGTCAGTTTTTCTGGACCACTCTTTGAATGGTTCTAGATGAAACTTAAAGGCATATCATTAAAGTATAACTCAGTAAAAACGCTTCCATGGGTCTAGGATTATGTGGTCCAAGGTTATGACTTTCCAATAATCTAACTAAATCAAATGATAAAATTGAGAAGATAGATTAGAGGATAGTCTGAAAATTGATTAGACTATCTTTCATAAATAACACTAATGTCTATTTGGTAGAGAAATATTTTATGAGCATTTTTAATATTGTCAACAGAACACCATGTGGCCTTTTCTGTGCAATACAATGACAGCATTCAAGAAATTTGTTTGACACATATGATGGCTACAGAGACATACATGTAAATATATATATACCCACATGCACATACACTTGAATTGCATGACAAATTTAAAATTATTTACCTTTTTCTCTTTCTCAAAATGCTATATCTAAAAATATAATAAAGTAATGTAAGAGATAGTGCAGATATCTGTGTGGCCTAGCATATTAATGGCTCCAGTACAACACCTGCTAGTGAAGTGGAATCTACAATGTACCCTGAGAACATGGAGGAAAAAGCAACAAAATAAACGAGGTAGGCACTACACATTTCTTGGGGAGGCAACGTTTGAATGAGATCTTGAAGGATAAGTAAATGTTGATGCAGAAGACAGCATTGCCATCAGAGAGAAGTGCCTGGGAAATGGCAGAAAGGCAGAACACAGCACAACATGGACGGGGAGCAGCTTCCATCCTGGAAGTGGGAAGGCACATGGTGGAGCGCTGAGGAATGGGCAAGGTGAGCAGAGGGGAGCACAGGCTGGAGAGTTGATATCGTGTCTATCAGATTAATGGGTGTAGGTGGAAGAGTTTTTGAAAAAGGAGAATAGGAAAACTGGGATTAATCATGTGACTATGGCTTTTAGACAAACAGCAGCAGTGAAGGCTATGTAAAAAGTTGGCAGACCATGGAAGAAGATGAGTTAGGCCTGCTATAAGGCATCACAGAGAGTGGGGATGCACACCACCCCATGACTGCACCCGCCCCCGTGACTGCACCCCCATCCTTCCTGTCCTACTGTGTGCTTCTCTGTTCTTCTCATCATGCGTTGGCAGCTAGCTCTCTGACTGCTTCCAGTCTCTGTCAGTATTTTAGACCTCTTAGGCTAGCCCATGATTTTCCCTGTGTGTATTTCTCTACCCTTGGGTCATCTTTTTTCTCCGTCTTTTCCAGAGCTCCTAAATGATGAGTCCAGCAGGTCTCTAACCACAATCTACAACCAATACTAAAATTAAATTAAAATTGTAAATGTAAGTAACCCGATCACATTCAAAATGTCTTAGTTATTTCATCCTAATGAAAATCAAAGTCATATTTACTTTAATTTTGATTTAACCCTAGTTGAAGCTACGAAACTTAACCATCAAACAGTAAGTTAGAACTCTAATGAACTCTAAGTTAAAACCCCATTTAGAAAATGAGGTCCGGAGAGTTGGAACATTAATTTTCAAAGAAACATGAAAACTGAAATACTGTGAACCTGCTCACCAAGCCTATTTATATCTTCATCAAGTTTATTGGCTTTCTACAGAGTTAAGGAGGTGACACATTTACAATTTGGATAACTGACTATATTCCTGTAATTTGACTATCTAGAAATGGTGAACATTTCATTTTACTTTGACATTTCTGGAAAACATCAGCAATGGATGACTCTGCATGTAAATGTTATTTAAAAGTGACAAACATATTCTCTTTTTACAGCTATCTCTAAAATTGTGCTTAAATAGTGAACTCCATGTCCCAAACCTGATTTATTAACTTGTTACCCTTTACATAGCAACTGGTAGATTGATTACTATCCAAATAACTAATTACTACCCGGTAAACTTTTCTTTGTCTCTTCCAACATTCACAACATTTGGCAGTGGAGTTAATTGGAAGAGAAATCGTTATTTTATGCATTTTTTGTGGAAACAATAAAAGGCCACTGAATAGTGTTACACAAAGGATCTCTGCGGCTGTAGATCGTGTTGTGAGAGTGATATTTGCCCAGTGCTGCAGATGGTTTTAAATGAGAGGCTTTTCGCTTGTCATTTGGAATAATGATGACAAGAAGGCTACTAAAGTTATTTTTGTGTTAAAGCACTTGCACACATCAGTAAGTGAAGAATTCGAACTTTAGAGCTTATTGATTTTAAAATGTATCATACAATAATCCATACATCAATGAATTAGACAGTAAGACCAATCTGTTCATAACAAACACATTCACATGGAACAATATTAGTTGCACAGATAATAAGAGTCTCTTTAAAATTCAATAGAAATAAAAGTTTCATTTTCTTAAATTTTGGTTCAAAGAATCTCTGATTGAAAGCCATTTTTAAAGCTAAAGGTCTGAGATCTCTGTTGAAGTTAGATTCACCTGGAACAATAGTCACTAAGGAAGTCTTATCTTTCTGATTCTGCCACTTGCTGCGTTTGCTGTATCCTCATGCTCCCAGCTTCAGCTGTGCTAGTGATAAAATCTTTCTGCAAGACAAAACCCTGCAGAATGTGACCACAGACCTCCCTCACAGCTGACATTGATTTGCTTTTTGTTTAGCTGACAATTATCAGATCTACTGTCTTAGCTAACAATAAAAATCCTTAAAGCTATAATTTACCCTTTACCATAGATTTAAAACTGGAACAACCTGCATTAAGTGCACTGGAAATGATCTTGCGTGATTACAAAAAAAAAAAAGAAAGAAAGAGAAGAAAAAAATTACAGGCACACATTCATAGCAATGTAACTCTTTTTTGTAGTATTGTTACACTATTCTTAGATAGTCTTACAACCAAATTCTGAAAAGAAACAGGCATTTTCACATGTAACAATATGATTTATTCAAGACTGTTGAACTGGTTGACTATTTTCATTTAAAATTATTTTAATGAACTCAACTCTGTTCTCAAAGATCAGTATAAAAAAACCAAAACATTTGAAAGAGTACAATTGCATCTTTAAAACAATATGGCAATGAAAATAAAATTTTGGATAGAAATATGGAATGCATAGGTTATCTTTTTCTTTAATTTTAATTATTATCTATTTATATGAACTTTAGAACTAAATTAAAACAAGCAGGCAATTCAGTAGAAAGCAATGGTTTTTTGATTGCATAATTATTGACTTTTTATAAGCCATGATTCTCAGAACTGAGTCCATGTGTACATGCACAATGCCGGAAGGAATGTTTCTTATTCCAGGCAAAATCAAAATAAGTTATATTAAGCAGTAGCCCATTAGAAATCAAAGAAGGAAGGAAAATTCATAAAATTCACGCATTGAGAAGGGGTTTCCAACAGATTCAAAGAAGAGACATGCCTTCCTATTGGTGAAACACCCTGACGTTTCATGGACAAGGTTAGGGATTTGGCCTGGGCTACCTGTTATTGAAGAAAGCATTTTTGGATTTATCAGTGTAGCTGCAGCAAGGCCCAGATCTGGGCAAGATTTTATACTGAGGACCTCCAATGACCTCTAGAACCTAACTCGTCCATGAGAACGGTTTTCCACAGATTAAGACAAAAACATCATCACATTACCAGTAGGGGAAGGCGGCTAAGAACTCTGACAATTTTCATCAGTAAACCAAAGGAAATGTGTTGGAAGCAATGGATGGCCTCTTTCTAGAAGGATTTGAAATCTTTATCTCTTGTCGTGGGTAGTATAATGAAACATTGCTGCCTTTTTGTCTGACATGATACCTACCCAAAGTTATCAGCTTGCATCTTTCCTCAGCAATAGTTCTTAGCTTTTAGGCATCATGAGAATAAAAGTGGCCATGGCTTCCCAAGCAAGAACATTAATATGTTTTTTTTTAAATAGTAGAGATGGGGTGTCACCATGTTGACCAGGCTGGTCTTGAACTCCTGACCTCAGGTGATCCATCCATCTCAGCCTCCCAAAGTGTTGGGATTACAGTCATGAGCCACCGTGCCCAGCCTAACATGGGTTTTATAAGACCCTGTGTTTTTAGGATTTCCCCCTCCTTTCTTCAAACCCCCTGTACCTACAGTTGGCCTGTATGTACCTACACTGGTTCTGCATGCACAGACTCAACCAAACACAGATTGAAAAAGAGTTTAAAAAATGGATGGCTGCATCTGTACTGAACACACAGACCATTTTACTGTGAAAATGAGAAGGAAACCCGGGGAATGTAGGAACCACAGGATGAAAGTGTCCTGCGTTCCTAATGCCCAAGTAGAGGACAGCACCTCTGACCACAGGAACATTCACCTGGAGGATGGTAGGAAAATTGTAAAACTTCTTGGGACTTCAAATACTAAATTTTGGTGGTTAATCGTGCTTTCAGCTTTCCCATTCTACTCCAACAAATACAGATTCTTTCCTATATTTATGCTATCGGATATTTTTAACATCATTCATGTGTTCCATGTAAATTTTCACATTGATTTTGCTGAGAATTAAGTCACGTAACTTCTTAATTTATTCTTCAACTAATATCTCCCCATCGAATTGTGTTTGAAAGATGTTTCTTTATCTTCTAACCATGTAAAATACATTTTTTGACTGGAACATACCTGTTATCTGCCTTACTGATTGTTTTTCTCATTGTCTTACTTATTGGTTTATTTTCGTTTTTGTTTTGTTTTGTTTCTCAGATACGATCAACAACAAAGGATTTTTCATTATTTAAAATACCCTTAAAAGACGAAAACCATTTCTCTAGTTTTCTCCAGAGGATACTACCCCAAGTTTCTCACAGACTCATGTCCTCTTGCTGATTGCTAAATAGAAACCTAATAAAACATTTTTATGTGACAACATGATAAAGGTTTACCTATAGTCTTTCTCTAATAGCCCTTCACCAAAAAGGAGAAATCTCACCCTGATATTGGCATATATATATATATATATATATATATATATATTTGAGACAGAGTCTCACTCTATCACCAGGCTGGAGTGCTGTGGTGCGATCCTGGCTCACTGCAACTTCTGTTTTCCGGGTTCAAGCAATTCTCCTGCCTCAGCCTCCTGAGTAGCTGGGATTACAGGCACGCACCACCATGCCTGGCTAATTTTTTGTATTTTTAGTAGATATGGGGTTTCACCATGTTGGCCAGGATGGTCTCGATCTCTTGACCTCCTGATCTGCCGACCTCGGCCTCCCAAAGTTCTGAGATTACAGGCATGAGCCACCGCGCCTGGACGATATTTGTATTTTTATCAATCAAATGGCCTGGGCCAGGGCCACTATTCTCTCAATGTCTTTACTAGACATTACAAACTTGGCAGTGGTTGAAGGAGTTTATTTTATACAGTGGGTCTCTGAGTATTATGGCAGCATGACACAGCATATGGCACAGAGATAATTGATAAACCAACATGAGGCCTAAATATACAGGCTCACACCCATTATTACTGATGCCGTAAGTAACTACCTATCTGTGGCAATCACTGAGAGCATAGTAATTGTCAAGCTCCTGTGGGATGCAAAGCATACCATGTGTCTCCTGTTTATGTCTACAATGTATTATTACAAATCATTTTGCCAGAGAACGCCATCCCTCCTAAACTACAGAAGGACCAGTCCTGGGTGTCCCCAGTCTTTGAGATACAGAAATTGGAGGGCACCAGTGAAACAAGTCATGCTGGAATCGGACACTGACCCTAGAGTTTGAAGTTGATACCACAATTTATAACTGAAAGTCTGAAATTTCCAAATCAAATGATTGGCTCCATTTAGTCTCATCTAGAACTTTAAGTACCTCTTGGGTTAACAGATATCACAGAAATCCCAGCACTTTGGGAGGCCAAGGTGGGTGGATCATGAGGTCGAGAGATCGAGACCATCCTCTTCAAATGGTGAAACCCTGTCTCTACTAAAAATACAAAAATTAGCCAGGCGTGGTGGTGCTTGCCTGTAGTCCCAGCTACTTGGGAGGCTGAGGCAGGAGAATTACTTGAACCCAGGAGGTGGAAGTTGCAGTGAGCTGAGATAGTTCTACTGCATTCCAGCCTGGTGACAGAGTGAGACTCCATCTCAAACAAAACAAAACAAAACAAAACAAAACAGACATGACAGATGAAATTGTTTGGTCTTCTCTGAAGAATATCTTCCCTTGACCAGACTTTCCCTTGTAGTCCTGGCATCCCATTGTCATGGCTTTGATCATTGACATGGCTTTCTAGACAAGCAAGAAACCCTATCTCAGAAGAACAGAAAGTTGCTCGACAGGGCTAGAAATAGGGGACACACAGATCAGGGAGAGCCCCTTCTCCACTCTAATTTCTCCCTGTAAGACAGGAGTCTAGTTAAAGAGAACAGAGGCTGATGAGGAACTCCACTTGGAGGACAGAATCTAGGTAGAGTGATAGGGACAAAAAGACTCCCACTTTCATTCATTCTTTTCCACTGGTCCTCTAGTCCTTCCCAGAGAGATTATTTATCTGAAATATAAAGCCACCATCATATTTATGCGGGAACACAAAATTCATTCCCACTATCATTAGGAAAAGGCTGAGATTCACACTATAGTATTAATTGCTTTTGATCTCAACATTGTAACTAGCAGGCCAATATAAATAACCTATATTTTGGCAATAAAGAGATTGCATTATCCCTACTTTCTTATTATGATACCTAATGAGAAACAACTGATAATTAACTGAACCATTTTAAAACAAACGTCTAGTGAAAATAAGAGAGTAATGACTAGTGTTGAAGGGCATAATAAATAATTAAATGACTTAAATGTATTTTTATCAATGATAAACAGTTAAAAACACAGAAGCAGGAGAAATAACAATAGCAGCGAGAGATAACCTATACATCGTTAACAAGAAATTTGCAGACATTTTAGTAGTAAAATTGCACAATATTCCTTAAGGCATAGAGAAAAACTTGAATCAGTACTATAAAGAAAGATGTAAGTTGTTGTAAAATAAATTTTATTCTGTTGGAATTTTGTCTAAATTCAAAATAGAATTTGGGATAAGATTTTACCAAATGATTGTGTTGGGAGACAATTTTCTATGGATCTCTCAGTTTCTGTACATTTTGTGAGCAGACAGTTACAGGTTTTGCTATAGATTACATTATCAAGAATGTTTGCAGAGCAAACAGCTTTTGAAGTTTGAGATGATGTCCTCCCCAGAGGGCAAATTGTGTATTGGCCGGCATAATAAAAACATTGTCTCCCTCAGAGCAAATGTCAGGTGGGGTTACTGGCACACCGTTATAAAAGATTTGGCCTACAGAATAGTACCCAACATTTTGTGAACTGTTTAAATTTTAAAATGTTAAATAAGCAAAATCATACAGAGTATGTTATCTAACCATACTGAAATCAAACTAGAAAATCACAGAAGTACAACAGGAAAGTCTTCAAACACTTGGAAATCAAGCAATGTACTTTTAGGTATTCCATCAGTCCAAGACAAAATCCCAAAAAAATAAAAAGCACATAAAACTGAATGGAATAAAATAAAAAATATAAAAAGGTGGAATGTGCCTAAGCAGTGCAGAGAAGGCAATGAATGGCACAAAATGCTTATAATCTAAGTTCTTAGCTCAAGAAACTAGAAAAAGAAGACAAAAATAACTGCCAATGAGGTTGGGCACACTACCCCAGAATATAAATGTAGGAGGCCAGAATATAACCCTTCTTAGATATGCTGCTTGGCATAGAAATTATTTTGAGTCGTTTATTTTGAGAAATTTCAGAAATGGAAGACTCTCTGAAAACAGAGTAGAAGATAACCTTTTGTAAGTGTAATTGACATCTATAAAGGAAATCTCTATTTGTAAAGTTGTCTCTTTCTCTGCAGAAAAGAGGAGGATGACTAAATCTCTAGACAAGGCACCAACTGAATCAGCATAACAAGCCTTACCCTTGTTAAAAGTGCCATCTTCCCAAATGCAGCCCTTCCCCACAGGTTTCTTTCCAAGGTTCATTCAGCACATGATGGCATTTGAGCCTGAAGTCAAAGCCTCATTTCTCTCAGTATCACTTACGTATACATCAGGCACACATGTTAAGAAACTTCTCTTTGTTCCTCTCTAGTGGATCTGTCTTTTGTTGTAGGGGTCTGTTCCAGTAAGGACTATAAAGGATTCACTCAGTTCACCTCTCCAGCAATGCAAAGCAAGTATGAGGGAGAAAAGTATGACTGTAAGAGCAGTAACAAATGGAATTGGGAAGAGGAACACAATAAAGAAAATAAAACAAAAAGCGTTTTCTTCAAAAAACGTATTAAAATTGAACAAGATTAACAAAGAAAAAAGGAGTGAAGATACAAATCAGCAAAAATACCAAAAATAGAACAAGACATATCACTATAGATCCTGCAGACACTAAGGAGAAGGAGATGCTATATACTATTTTATTGTCATAAATTTGACAACTTAAGAACTATACTCATTCCTCAAAAAACAAAAACTACCAAAATTCAACCAAGATGAAATAATCTGAATAGTCCCAAAGCATTAAATATTTGAATTGATAACTTAAAATCTCTCAAAAATGAATTATCTAGAACTAGATGTTATCACTGAAGAATGCTACCAACATTTAAAGAATAACTGACCAGGTACCATCAATACTTCCCCACCCACCCACCCCATCTAAAAGAAGAGAAGTAAAAACTTCTTTATACAATTCATGGGGCAGATAATACCCTGTTACTAAAACCAGGCAAAGACAAAAGAGAAAGAGAAGGAGAAAGAGTGGGAATAAAGTGAAAAGCTAGTATGTCTCATAGACTTTTAGGGGCAAACGAAGATGGCAGAATAGAAGCCTACACCGATCATTCCATCTAAAACACCAAATTTTAACAACTGTCTGCACACAAGAAAGCACCTTCACAAGAACCAAATATTAGGTGAGCAATTATAGAATCTGGTTTGAACTTCGTATCACTGAAAGAGGCATTTGAGGAGGGCAGGAGAGACAGTCTTGAATCATCAATGCCACTTCTGCACCATTCTCTGGCAGTAGCCTTGGAGCATAGAGATAGAATTTGCATACTTTGGGGAGGAAGAATTCAATGTCTGGGGGACTTCCTATTGCACTAATGCTCCCTTGTCACAGCAGAAAGTAAAGTTGTGCTGGGCTCAGCCAGTGCCCATGCATCACGACAGCCATTTGGACCAGTCCCAGCCGGAGGGGAATCACCCACCCCAGCAGTTAGAACTTGAGTTTCTCAGCAAACCTCACCTCTGCCAGCTAAAGTGCTTTAGGGTCCCTGGCAAACTTGAAAGAAAATCTAGGACATAAGGACTGTAATTCCTAGGCAACTCCTAGTGCTGGGCTGGGCCTAAAGCCAGGGGATTGGGGTGGCATGTAACCTAGGGAGACATCAAATGGATGTCTAAGGGGCAGCTAAGGGAATGCTTGTGCCACCCTTTACCCAGTCCCACACGGTGCAGCTCACAGCAACAAAAGTAGCTGCTTCCTTCTGCTTAAGGAAAGGAGAAAGAAGAATGAAGAGGACTTCATTTTGCAACTGGAAAACCAGCTGAGCCACAGTGAGACAGGGCATTGGGCAGTCATGAGGCCGGGTTCTTGGCCCTAGCTCCTGGACAATGTTTCTAGGCACAGCCTGGGCCAAAAGGGAACCTGCTTCACTGAAGAGAAGGACCCAGTCCTGGTGTCAGAGGCATTTGAATCAGAGCAACTCCATCTTGAATAGGGACTGGGTTAAATAAGGCTGAGACCTACTGGGCTGCATTCCCAGGAGGTTAGACACTCCAAGTCATAGGATGAGATAGGAGGTTGGCACAAGATGCAGGTCTTTATGACCTTGCTGATAAAAACAGACTGCAGTAAAGAAGCTGGCTAAAACCCACCAAAACTAAGATCGTGACAGGAGTGACCTCTGATTATTCTTACTCTCATTATACACTAGTTATAATGTATTAGCATGCTAAGACACTCCCACCAGTGTCATGACAGTTTACACATGCAATGGGAATGGCAAGAAGTTACCCTATATGGTTTTAAAAAAAGAGGAACCCTCAGTTCCTATAATTTCCCATCGTTTTCCAGGAAAACTTATGAATAATCCACCCTTGTTTAGTATATAATCAAAAAAATAACCGTAAAAATGGGCAACCAGCAGCCCTTGGCTGCTCTACCTATGGAGTAGCCATTATTATATTCCTTTACTTTCTTTTTTCTTTTCTTTTTCTTTTTTTTTTTTTTTGAGATGGAGGTTCACTGCTGTTACCCAGGCTGGAGTGCAATGGCGAGATCTCGGCTCACCGCAACCTCCGCAACCTCCACCTCCTGGATTCAGGCAATTCTCCTGCCTCAGCCTCCTGAGTAGCTGGGATTATAGGCGTGCACCACCATGCCCAGCTAATTTTTTGTATTTTTAGTAGAGATGGGGTTTCACCATGTTGACCAGGATGGTCTCGATCTCTTGACCTTGTGATCCACCCATCTCGGCCTCCCAAAGTGCTGGGATTACAGGCTTAAGCCACCGTGCCTGGCCTATATTCCTTTACTTTCTAAATAAACTTGCTTTCACTTCACTCTACGAACTTTGCCTGAAGTCTTTCTTGCTTGAGATCCAAGAACCCTCTCTTAGGGTGCTTGCCACCCCAGTTCCAGGTGGCTTAGCACAGAGAGAGACTCTGCTTGTTTGGGAGAAAGTAAGTGGAAATAATAGGAGTCTCTGCCTGGTAATCCAGAGAAGTCTTCTGGATCTTATCCAATACCACCAAGGCGGTACCAGTATGAGTCTGCAAAAACCAGTGTTATTAGGCTTGGGGCCCAAATCCCTTCAATATCTGGAAAACCTTCCCAAAAAAGCACAGGGACTAAAACACCCAGACTGCTCCTCTTCAATGCTCAGACACCAAAGAACATCTACTTGCGTTAGCACCATCCTGGAAAACATGACTTCACCAAATAAACTAAATAAGGCACCAAGGAGCAATACTGAAGAAACAGAGATGTGATCTTTCAGACAGAGAAATGGCTATTTTGAAGAAGTACAAGGGAATCCAAGATAATGTCGAAAAGGAATTCAGAATTCTATCAGATAAATAACAAAGAGATTTAAATAGTAAAAAAGAATCAAGCAGAAATTTTAGAGTTGACAATGCAATTGACATGCTTAAGAATGCATCAGAGTCTGTTAATATCAGAACTGATCAAGCAGAAGAAATAGTAAGCTTGAAGACAGTCTGTTTGAAAATAGACAGAGGAGAGAAAAGAAAAAAGAATAAAAACAAAGATGCATGCCTACAAGATCTAGAAAGTAGCCTCTAAAGGGTGATTGGCCTTAAAGAGGAGGTAGAGAAAGAGGGAGAAGTCTAAGTTATTCAAATGGATAGTATCAGATAACTTCCCAAACCTAGAGAAAGATACCAACGTTCAAGTACAAGAAGGTTATAGAACACCAAGAAAAGTTAACCTGAAGAAGTCTACCTCAAGGCATTGAATAATCAAACTCCCAAAAGTCAAGGATAAAGAAAGGACCCAAAAAACATCAGAAAGAAGAAACAAGATACATACAATGCATCTCCAATATGTCTGGCAGCAGGCTTTTCAGTGGAAACCTTACAAGCCAGTAGAGAGCAGCATGACATATTTAAAGTGCAGAAGGAAAAAAAAAAAAACTTTACCCTAGAATGGTATATCCAGTGAAAATACCTTTTAAGCATGAAGAAGAAATAAACACCTTCCCAGATAAACAAAAGCTGAGGGATTTCGTTTACACTAGACCTGTTTGTTCTACAAGAAATGTGAAAGGGAGTTCTTCAATCTGGAAGAAAAGGATGTTAATGAGCAAGAAGAGATCATCTGAAGGTTCAAAACTCACTGGTAATAGCACACAGGAAAACACAGAATAGTGTAACAATGCAATGGTAGTGTGTAAACTACTGTCGTTTTAAGAAGAGAGGTTAAATAATGAATTATTTTCAATGGAGAAGGCATTGACTTCAATCTGCATACCAGACCTTATTAAACAGCCCTTGTTTTTCATACTGTTTCTGGTTACCGTCCCATAACTTGCTTTACCTGCCAGAAAACAAAATTTCTTTTCTTTTGGTGGTATTTAAGCTCAAGATCTAATTACCCCATGAGTCATTCATCTGTGAGTTCTTCTGTGTGTTACATGCATTATGCATAGCTTAGTAAAATTCTAATACATTCTGCTCTTATTAATCTATCTTTCACCAGTCTAATTTACAGGGAGCTGGAGAAATTTAAGATGGCTAAAGAAAGATTTTTTTCCCCTATATACTCAAAGTTTAATATGATATTTTATAAACTTGATTATAAGAGAAAAAAAAATTTTAAATAAAAGTTAAAGAAAATAACTTACTTATAAAATAGCCATTATTTGCAGAATATTTCTCTATTGGGTCATTATTGCAAGGAGCTTCCATGGGTTTATAAGGAAACATGTCAAGGACAGACTGAAATCTCACTTTTCTGTATAATTAGAAATAATTAAATTAATTTTTTTCCAATATAATGAATTGAAGAAAGCCACATAATTGAATATATTTACAATGAGAAAGGAAACTTTCTGAGAGTGGTGTGCACTCACCTTGTAATAATGTAGTAATTTGATATCTACCTTCTTTATTGACACTTGAAAATATCCCATATGTTAATATATAAGTGCTCACTATTTAAGTACAATATGTATTAGCCAAAATTAGTGATGACTTAACAGTCCAATTTATAGAATACCGAGTAAAATGATTGTCTCACGCAGTATAATTCTACTGAGGGTACATTTAGTTATGGAATACAGTCTCAAGGTCATAAAGTGTACATTTTTTTTACACCCCTGAAAAGGCCAATAAAGAATTTAAAAGAAAATTGGGTTATGTTTGATGCATAGAAAATACAGAAGTGTTCAGATGGTTATTTATTTTACCAATATGGGGAAATATTTTAAAAATCTGATAAAAGCGATTCAGTAACAATGAGCACATAGCACGTAAATAGTTGTTACCGAGACTTGGAGGAAAATTTAATAATTATTAATTTTTTGATTAACAAAATATAATTGTATACATTTATGAGGTACAATGTAATGTTTTGACATATTTATACTGTGTGAAATAATTTTTTTAAAATTTTTATTGCATTTTGGGTTTTGGGGGTACATGTGCAGAACATGCAAGATAGTTGCATAGGTACACACGTGGCAGTGTGTTTTGCTGCCTTCTGAGCCTTCACCCATATTTGGCATTTCTCCCCATGCTCCCCCGCTCCCCCCCCCACTGTCCCTCCCCTATTTCCCCCAATAGACCTCAGTGTG
>CM052658.1:98892009-98911726 GCA_028533165.1 Leontopithecus rosalia
TAGTGACTGTTTCTTTTGCCGTGCAGAAGCTGTGGAGTTTGATTAGGTCCCATTTGTCTATTTTGGCTTTTGTTGCCAATGCTTTTGGTGTTTTGGTCATGAAGTCCTTGCCTACTCCTATGTCCTGAATGGTTTTGCCTAGATTTTCTTCTAGGGTTTTTATGGTGCCTGGTCTTATGTTTAAGTCTTTAATCTATCTGGAGTTAATTTTAGTGTAAGGTGTCAGGAAGGGGTCCAGTGTCTGCTTTCTGCACATGGCTAGCCAGTTTTCCCAACACCATTTATTAAACAGGGAATCCTTTCCCCATTGCTTGTATTTGTCAGGTTTACCAAAGATTGTATGGTTGTAGATGTGTTGTGATGCCTCCAATGCCTCTGTTCTATTCCATTGGTCTATATATCTGTTTTGATACCAGTACCATGCTATTTTGATTACTGTAGCCTTGTAGTATAGTTTGAAGTCCAGTAGTGTGATGCCTCCTGCTGTGTTCTTTTTGCTTAGGATTGACTTGGCTATGCAGGCTCTCTTTTGGTTCCATATGAAGTTCAAGGTGGTTTTTTCCAGTTCTGTGACGAAAGTCAATGGTAGCTTAATGGGGATAGCATTGACTCTGTAAATTACTTTGGGCAGTATAGCCATTTTCACGATCTGTGTGAAATAATTAAATCAAGTTAACTAACATATGCCTCACCTCACTTATCTATGATTTTTTTATAATGAGGCATTTGAAATTTACTTATTTTGAAATATACAATACTTTATTATTTATTACAGTCACCCAGCTCTGTAACAGATCTCAAAACCTGTTCTCTTGTGATTCTGAAACTAGTATTTCCTCCCTGATCAACAACTCCTCATTCCTTTACTTCCTTCCCCACAAACTTCTGGTAACCATCATTCTACTGTAACAGGGGGAGTAAACTTCAACCAGATGCCTGGGAAAGGCTGGTTTCCACACCAGGAGTTGAACCCAGGGCATGGCTGAATCCTAACCACTAGACCACATAGACTCTTGACTTCTCTAACCCTGAAGACTGGGGAAAGGGACCTCAGAGGCACAGTGAGATTACTATTGGAATAAGTATCATGGACCCAAAGAGTTTTGCGGAAGAGTGATTTATTAGACAGAGAGAGAGAAAAGACAGCTCCCACACTATTGTGTCAGGGGAACCCAGAGCAGGAAATCCGCTCAGTTAGGAGGCAGCTGAAGTTTTAACCCTTGAGTTATTCCCTTCCCATTCATGTTCTTGTCCAAACAGAGTTCTTTCAAACTTCCTCTGGAGTGATTGATCTTTGACTCTGATACTGGATTGGCTACTTGGTGTACAATCCTGAGTTACAGAGACCCCTCATCCAAGAGCTTTCGCCAAATTTGGGACAAAAGAGCCCCACCTGGCTTTCCCTAGCTGGCCCGGGCAGAACAACTGGACAAAGAACTTTTCATTTGAAACCCCTCTGGTCTCCAGTGGAGGCCGGGAGCCGGGAAATTCCTGCATTTGAAACCCCTTCCCTAGCAAACCCAAAAAGAGAAGTTTCTTTAACACAGTCCCTCACTTGTATGAGTTCAACTTGTTTAGATTCCATACATAAGTAAGATCATGCAGTACGTGTCTTTTTATGCCTGGCTTATTTCACTTAACACTTTGTCCTCCAGATTCACACATACTGTGCAAATGACAGGATTTCCCTTTTTTTAAAAAGAGGAGTAGTATTCCATTTTGTATATGTACTGCATTTTCTTTATCCATTTTTCCCTTGGACACTTAGGTATGATCCCATATCTTGGCTATTGTGAATAACACTGCAAGGAGCATGGGAGTACAGATATCTCTTTAATACATTGATTGCATTTCCTTTGGATATATAACCAGAAGTAAGATTACCGAATCATATAGTAGTTCTATTTTTAATTTTAGGGGAAATCTACATACTGTTTTCCACAATGGTTATACTGATTTACATTCTCATCAACAAATGTACACAAGAGTTATCCCTACATTCTCAGCAACACTTGTTATTCTTTATCATTTTCATGATGGCCATTCTAACAGATGAGAGATGGTATCTCATTGTGGTTTTATTTTGTGTTTACTTCACGATTAGTGATGCTGAGCATTTTAAAATACACTTGATCATTTGTATTTCTTCTGAGAAATGTCTATCCAGGAGCTTTGCCCAATTTTTAATTGGGTTGTTTGTTTCCTTGCTATTGAGAAGCAAATGAAATTTGAGTAAGACGCTATTTCCATTGAGATTTCTGATTGGGAAACTGACATTCACAGTATCTCTAATCGTCTTTAGAATTAAGTAGGTGGATGTATGCATGTACTAAGGGCTCTAAAAGAAGAAGGACTTAACAGTGTGAGGGACAGGAAGAGCTCTTCTGAAACTGGAATTTGAGTCTTTAAGTATGAAAGTTTGCAATCTGGTGTGAGGTGTGGAAGGCACTGGGACCTGAGAAAACAGCATAAGCAAAGCAAAGACTTGGAGCCTCCGAAGTCACTACGGCCCACAACATAGGAAATGTCTGAAAGATGAATGGTTGTAACTATAAACAGATAAGCAGCATAAACACGTAATTTTATGCACTGGAGAACAATTTCTACATTTATAATTACTACATATAAACAAACAGGTAAAGGGATAAGTTTCGTTTTTTGTTTGCTTTGTTTCCTTCCTTATAAGACATCTTAAAATCTTCCAGGATGATTTTGCAAGCAAAGAAAATGGTGCAAACAGTGCCAATTCTATGTTATCAGAGAATATCTTTATTTTGGGGCTACCAAATCCTTGTTAAGAATTATGGTATTCCAGAAATGTATTAGAATTTAAAAAAGAGTAATATTGGTCAGTTCACAAGATCTGCATATTTTAGTTTTTTTTAAGAAAAATGAATTCATTTCTCAAAAGGAAATGACGTTTAAAGACAGGGCCACCAGAAATCACTCTAGAGTTTGTCACACTTGTTTAAGGTATCTTTGAAGGTCACTCATATATGGTTCTTTTCTCCTTTTAGGCATATGGAAAACTACACTTCCCTATACTTCTGTGGATAGGTAGGATCAAGTGACTAATTCTGGCCAAGACCCTATCAGCAGAAACATCATATGCCACTTCTAGGCTGAGGAGTGTATTGCTGGTATAAGACCTAGTGCTCTGTCTCTTTCCTGGGTTCTAGATCTTAGAAAAATTCATGTTCCGAAAGGTGGGGCTACAAGGTAGATGCAGCGTGTCCTGCATGGCTGAGCCTCCCTTCCCAGTCTTTTGCTAACCTCCAATAATCACGAAGTAAAAAAAAATTGTGTTTAACAACAGAGAATTGGGGCTTGATACTGAAGCATGACAAAAATTATTTTGACTACTGTGAAAACCTATGATTAGTTAACATGAAACTTTTTAGTAAGTATTAAATCATATTCACCATTATATAATTATTTTCCAAAACACAGAGAATCATCTTTTCTACAGATAAGAAAAATTTTAAATATCAAGAAGCAATTATGGGAGAAAACTGAGATATACAATTTCACTTAATTCTCACTGTAGCTTATGAAGTACATACTCTTTTATTTGTCTTATGGATGAAAAATTCCATAAACAGTAATTTCAAGAGAGATTTACCGGCTGGGTGTGGTGGCTCATGCTTGTAATCCCAGCACTTTCAGAGGCTGAGGCCAGCAGATCCCTTGAGCTCAGGAGTTTGAGACCAGCCTAGGCAACTTGGTGAGAACCTGTCTCTACAAAAAACCCAAAAATTAGCTGGGTGTGGTGGCATGTGCCTGTAGTCTCAGATATTAGGGAGGCTGAGCTCACAGAATCACTTGAGCCTTGAAGACAGAGGCTGCAGTGAGTCAAGATTGTGCCACTGCACTCCAGCCTGGGTGACAGAGCAAAAGATCTCTGTCTCAAAAAAAAAAATTACAAAAGTTCACATGAGTAATATAACAATGAAGTCATAATTCAAAACCACACTTTATTTTTTCATATTATTCACACTGGACATACGCAGGGGATTCTATAAAAGAAAAATTCTTTAATTGCAGCTCTTTTTTTTTTTTGAGACGAGTTTTGCTCTTGTTACCCAGGCTGGAGTGCAATGGCGCAATCTCGGCTCACAGCAACCTCCGCCTCCTGGGTTCAGGCAATTCTCCTGCCCCAGCCTCCTGAGTAGCTAGGATTACAGGCATGCACCACCATGCCCAGCTAATTTTCTGTATTTTTAGTAGAGACGGGGTATCACCACGTTGACCAGGATGGTCTCGATCTCTTGACCTCGTGATCCACCCACCTCAGCATCCCAAAGTGCTGGGAATTGCAGCTCTCTTATCTCTAAATGTAAGTCTCTTTAAATGTAGAAGACGTATATCTCCGTGAATTGTTAAGTCTTTAAATAGCTTGGGGTTTAAAAATTAAAAATATCTTAGAATTCTTCTTCAATATTTTATAGTGTATAGAAGTATAAATAAATAGATACATACCTACATATATTAACACATTTTATCTTTAGATTAAGATAAAATATAAATCTCCTTTGTTTGTCATTTTGAACATTTTAAATGGCAGTATTTAAAAGGCCTCTGTGATTTGCTTGTCGGGTTGGATTATATAAAACTCCTGATATTCCAACTCTATGAACTTTCATCTTTTAACTTATTAGACAGTGCATGATTTTTAAATGAGCAAAGCCTGAATCTGATTTCTAGCTGCACCATATCGAGTCCTGAGGTTTGAGGCAAATGTCTTGGTGTAAGTCTCAGCTTTCTCTTCTGTTTAACAGGATAGTAATATTATTTGAAAAAATTATTGTTAAAATTAAAAATCACATTTCTCAAACAAAAGAAATTATACTGTACCTGCCTCATGGTAGCAAAGTAGAAGCTGTTTGAATTAAGCTGCTTTTAAATTTGAAGAAGAGAATGAGGAGTCTTTTAAAGTCCATTTCTGGGAGCTTTCTTGGAATATTAATTTCATGACTCGTCATTTCATCTGTATCAGGATCAATCAGATAAAAAGTATCATCTGTCGTCTAGTAATTAGCCCTCTATACTTTTTGCATATTTATTATTCTGATATGTTAACCATTTTTAAATAGACAATGAGTATACTTAATAATCTACGTATAATCAGACATTTTCCCCAAAGGAATATTTTTAGTCAATTATCTGTAAGTGCACATTATAATTGATATAGAAGATAGATGAAATGACTGGAATATGAGAGCTATTTTTCAATAAAAATGAAATAATTTTCATAGTTCAGCAAAACCCATGTTCATTTGAAAAACTATTGTATTCTAAGATTTTTAATTATTGTTCAAGTGCAAGAGTTGATTTTTATTTAAAAAGCTCACAAAATCATTTTTAGAGCTTGGAGACATGAGACAATCCTACCTTGTTTCTAGAAGACTTTAGGCAAGTATTTTATTGTCTCTGAGTCTCAGAAACTTGAAATGTAAAACAAAGTAATAATAGTTTTACTGCTCCTTTCACAGGGCTGTATATAATGCGTATATACATGCTTTTCCAATTGTAAGTTTTTATGCAAATATACATATTTTTTATCTGGACACTGAGCAATGATATATTTTCCATACCAAAAAAGTTACTAAAAGCATTCCTTATGTTGAGTTTTATAAGCAGATCATTCTTATTCTCCTTTGATATCCAAATCTAAAATACAAGTTTCATTTTCAGAGGACATGGTTTGGGCTAATTTGATTTGATAATTTAACTTGATCTAAAGTATAACAACCTTAATGGATATTTGTTATTGTTTCTAGACTTTGTATGATTGTGTAGTTTAAAGTTTTTCTTTTCATCATTTTATGGGTAATTGTAAAAAGAAACTCAGCTGTATAGTGGTATTTTTATAAGAAAGTAAGAATAAATGACTTTTATTTTCTGTTATTTAAGGGATGATTATGACAAGAAAGGGCTTCTGAAAATGAGGATAAAGAGATTGAGAAAAGAAAGTGCTTATTTATTTTAAGGCTGATGGAAGAATTACTTGCCTGTTACGAACTTGTTCATAATTCTTACTATTGTTCACATATTCAGCTTTTACTTCTAGTGTAAAATTTAATGGAATTTGCTTTAAAAAATAATTCCCACTCTCCACCTTTTACTCTTATTATAATCCAAATCCTCTTTGTGAGCCATAGATATGGACTTCTCATGTTTAGTTGGCTGCTTTTTGTGTTTAGGAGATTATATTTGAATACTAAATTTTATCTAAGCTCTGAGCTAACAATACATATAAAAATAGCACATTGGACTAGTTCTTAATTTAGAAAAGGCACGTAATTGTGCTTTCACTTTCTTCTGGTATTGTTTGAATTGCTCTATTAAATAGGCAAAGCAATACATTTTTAGTTGAGCTTTCCCATTTTAGCACATCTAAAGAATTAAATTTAGAGAATGATGATGGCACATTGCAAACTGGACTTGAAAATCCAAATTAGTCCTCTGAGCATTCTTCAGAAAGATTCCTTGGCAAGCACGAGCATAGCTCTTCATGGCTTTCTAACACTTTAGAGCATAGGTTACATGGCTCAGACCAAACCAAAGCCAGGGTCTCCCTTGCAGAAAGGACACATGCATGAGTAAGCAGAAATCTTGTCCTCTGGCATTTTCTGCTGTCATGGATTATTTTCGGGTGTGACGTCTATCTTCGGCCAGAAGACGTTTTAGTACAAATCAAGAACAGTAAACACTATTTTCCACTAAATTACCTTTTTACAAAATACTGATTTATTTGACTATTGCCACTGCATTTGAAATCACTCTGTGCCTCCTGTATTGCAAAAATTCAAAATTACACCATACATACCCTTTATTAGACAGCAGCACAAGCATGCAAATAAATAAAAAGCAGAGCTAACGGAGAATGTGTTCTGCTGAGAGAAACAAGCTCTGAAATGCTGATAGAGAATTCTAAACAAACCACAAAGAAGCTTTGCTAAAGGCCATGAATAAATGATATGAAAGTAAGTCCAGCAGATTTCCTCAAGAACTTTCTGTTGCTGATTTTGAGGGTGAAGGAGTCTACATCTTCTACAAATATATCATGGTCTTAATATTTCAAATGTTAAGATTTTCTTTAAAAAAATGCTTTCCAAGCATGCTCTATGCACAGCAGGCACTCTGAAAATGCTAGTTGATTGTTGGTTAGATTTGATTTAGGGGAGATCAGCTGAAGCAAATAGATTTTCAATGAAACAGTAATTGCTTGCCAGGAAAGAGATGACTGAAAGTAGAGGTGTGCAGGGCCCCCTGTGGCCACGCCACCCTCCTCTCCTTCCACCACAATGGGCACAATAGCCTGGAGTCGACCATGCACCTGAAATCACTGGAACTCCCTGCTGGCCACTGCAAAAGCTCCTGCAAGGCCCTTGTTTAGATAACTCTAGTATTAGATGGTTACACTTGAGAATCCATGATAGTATAGAAGCTCAAAAATAAATCACAAAAATGTAAGTGATTTTAGATTGATGCAAGAAGCACTTTGCAGCACTCACTCAAAACAAAACACAATGAATGCACCTGACTCTAATACAAACAGTCCACCCTTGTGCTTGGAGAGCCGTTTAGGAAAATGTTTATTTATTATTCCTGTACATTCTCCTCCTGAAGGCAATGCAGCCTAGTTGTAAAGGTCATAGATTCCAGATCCAGAGTGCTGGATTCCACCTCCTGCCTTTGCCATGGAATGCTCTTTAGCTGTGCGCAAATGAGCCAACCTCTCTGTGTTTACTTCCTCAACTGTAAAATGAGTTGTTACCTAAAACATCAAGCTCACAGGATAGTTGTGAGGCTAAAAGGGTTAATCATTTATAGAAAGTTCTTACCACAGTGCCTGGCATATAGCAACAATACAGGAAATGCCCTTTATTACTTTTCTTGAGTTAATGTCATGAAATCTATCCATAAAATTATTCTCTTTCATGATTTTGGAAGCTATTAGAATAGATACAATTATCACAATGTTCTATATAATATCAACTATTTACTTTAAAATGTTTTTAAAACCTTCCTTGTAAAAATAATGTTGTTGTTTTTTTTTTTAAATTGTTGTAGAGACAGGCTCTTATTGTTTCATTGTGTTGCCCAGGCTGGTCTCGAACTCCTGGCCTCAAGTGATCCTTTTGCCTCAACCTCACAAAGTGCTGGAATTACAGGCATGAGTCACCACTCCTGACATTTAAATTGTTTTAAATGTAACAGGGTTAAACAATTAGAATACATATTCCTATTGTGTGCCACAGAGTCATATTTTCTTGAATAGCTTCTTAATGTGTGTTTTGGATTTCGCTGTGTTTAATACTCTATGAGTTTTCATTTAATTTTTCAAAGCAGCTTTTGAACATTTAATGGAAAAGTAAAACACTAAGACTGGATCTTTTAGTCTAGTTTTAAAAGAATGTATTTTTCAGAGAATCTATTTAATTTCTTAGGTTTCTTAATAGATTATAGAAAATTAGGTTGTCCTTGTAATTTTCTTAGTTTTCTTGCTTCTCTGATACATTTTGTCTGTATATTATAATGCTAAAATTTAAAGCTTTAAAACATGGTTAATGCTTTTATTTCAAACTTTTTTTACATGTTAAATGATTCACTGTATCTCACATGGTGTTCTTTTTTCTTCATTCATTATATCTGGTACTGACTGGTGTCTTTTTTCTTTTTTTAATGTATATTTTAATGTATATTTCTTTTTAAAGTATATTAATGTATTTTTCTTTTTTATGTATATTTTAATGTATATTTCTTTTTTTAAAGTATATTAATGTCTTTTTCTTTTTTTGATATATATTTTACCTGACATAATTGATTTTTAATCACTTTTTTGTACTTTTGTAATGTGATTATCATACATTGATCCTTTTTTCCTTAACAAATCCAAGAAATAGGTAAGTTTTTTAATAGGTAGGTTTAAAATGTTGGTAATTTTCAAAACTGATATATCTTCTATCACTGCTTTATGCTCATGTTTAATTTTCTGTTAATTCATTTGTTTTCTTTACTTGTAGTATAATTTATGTTTTAGTTAATTTTACACTCCATGATTACTGTGTTATATGTTCTGAATATAATTTTGTCAACGTGTAGGCTAAAATATATCACAAAAATGTGAAACCCTATGTTTGATATGATACTGGATGGTCAAATAGAGCCATAGCTCAGTGATCTGGCTGCCCTGATAAATTGTGATTTTTCCTGGTCACCTCACTTTGTGAAATCCTAGTCATAAGTTCTAAAGTATTCCACTTAGAGAGAGGGAGAGAGAGAGAAGGAAAGAAAACAACAACAAAAAAGCAGTGTGCGTTTTCTCATCCCCACCTTCCCCTTGAGCTTTCAGTGTGCTTCTTTAGGCAGCTGCACCTCTGCGCGCCATCCGTTTGCTCGTGTCCCATCTGCTAGAATCAAGCCTCTGGGCTCTCCTATACCTAACTGGCTCTTGCTAAGGTCATCCATGACCTCGAGGTTTATACATTCAACAGGCACTCTTTATTCCTTTCTTTACTCAGATCCTTTCAATGTGTAAAACCCTCATTCCTACAAAGCTGGTCTTAAGCATCTTACTCCTCTTTCTGGTGCCAGCCCAATCTCATCTCAGCAAACTGCATTCCTTGAAGCTCATTCCACAATGCTCTGTTCTTTTCACTCTGTATTTTCCCTAAAAGACTGTCATCCAATCCTGTGGTTTTAAAAGTCACCTAATGCTAACAACTACCAAAATTATGTTTGCATCTGGATTTATCCTTTGAACTTCAATTCCAAGTACCCAAAAATCTCATACTGTCTCAGGTGTCTCAAACTGAATATTCAAAACCAAATTCCTGACTTTTCCCTGCTAGTCATCTTTTCTTCTAGTTTTCTATCCATCAGTAAATGGCAAACCATAGACAGTAGCCTACACACACACACACACACACACACACACACACACACGCACACCCCTTAAAGCTTTTCTTGGAAATTCCTTACCAAGTTTTTAAATTTATCACCAATTTGACTGACACCTCTAAGATATACCTTAAATTGGTATACTTCTTCCCACATCCAACGCCCCATCACCTGCTGCCAGGCCCACCTGGCCTCCCTTGGATGTACAAGTGGCAGCTGTTTCTGCAGTCCTTCAGTTCAGGTGAAGCAACTGTTCCCTTTGTACGGTCTTTGACCTAGGCTCGCCTTGGTCACTGTAACTCAGCAGGACCCTGAGTGGCTCTCTGTTGTAGTGCTCTGTCTGTTTTCTTTCTTAACCTAATCACTATCTATAATCATTTTCTTACTTGGTTAATTTTTTAAATATATAGCTTTCCTAGATTGCAAACTATAAACGCAAAGATCTTGTCCGTCTGTTTTTTGTTTCTAACACAGACCCTGATGCATAGTTTATACACAATGTTTTCAGAAAAAAATGGGTCAGGCATGGTGGTTCATGCCTATAATCACAGCAGTTTGGGAGGTTGAGGCAGACAGATCACTTGAGCTCAGGAGTGTGAGACCAGACTGGCTAACATGGTGAAACCCTGCCTCTACTAAAAATACAAAAATGAGCTGGGCCTGGTAACTGGTGCTTGTAGTGTCAGCTACCTGGGAGGCTGAGGCAGGAGAATCGCTTGAACCCAGGAGGCACAGATTGCAATGAGCTGAGATCGTGCCACTGCACTCCAGCATGGGTGACAGAGTGAGACTCTGTTTATAAAAAAGAAAGGAAGGAAGGAAGGAAGGAAGGAAGGAAGGAAGGAAGGAAGGAAGGAAGGAAGGAAGGAAGGAAGGAAGGAAGGAAGGAGGAAGGAAAGAAAGAAAAGAAAAGAAAGAAGATATGATGACAAACACAAATGGAAGTATGTTATTTACACCATTTTTCCTGTTAACTTTCATCTTTGGTGTTTTGCAAAGCCCACATGGTCAGCGTTATCTTCTGTGGCTGAATTTCAGGGAGGCTGTTTGGGACAGAAGAGTTTCTACCATAGCAATATGGTGTCCAACAGGGATCTCTGCCCTGAGTCTACATGGACAGGTAGGAAACTCCTTCCCCTTCCACAAACTTCTCAGAGCCATTCATTATGAAAATAAAAGATTCCAAGAGGGCATGACAGATTGACCCCAAATTTATCAATTTGATATGTCGAAACCCTGTCCTGCTGAGAAGCAAAATTAGAAGCCAGACGATAACTACCTCCTTGCCATCGTAAGCCTGAGGCCACATTTGTGGGGCGAATAAAGAAGATCTAAGTGCCTGTGAAGGTCAGGAGACTGTAGCTGCACGAAATAGTTTTAACTTATTTCTCTGCAAAGTTAGTTGCGATTCAGAGTTAAACACAATGTGTTCAATTATGCAACAATTACATGAGAGGACACTGTAGAATATATCTTAAATTTATATTCAATTTGGTGTTTTTGTAAAATTACTGGAAGGTTAAAGTGATGAGGCATATATTAAATGATAATCTCATTTAACTCGGTATCTCTAAGAGGTTCATGAAGTGACATCTTTTGTGCAAATGAAAGACTACCTCCAGCTGTTTAATGAAGTATGATCTGCAGGTGGTAGACCTCTGGGTCCAGGGGCCACACGCTCTTCTCCATATTCTAAGAGCATCTGCCATTCTATAGCTTCACACCAGCCTGTAAAAACCTTCCTTTTAAAGAGTAACATACGGTGTTATATGTCTGGAATATAACATATTCCATGTGTTATATGTCATGCCTGGATATAGTGCTTAAAATAACAAAATGAAAAATACTTCCTTGAGTAGAGTCGTGGTTTCTATTTTCAGATATGTGAACCAAGGTTTATATCTGTAGCAACAGCAAACTAGTTGCAGGGTTATAGTTAGTCTCTTAGGTTTCCTGGGTCTCACTTTCTTTAGCTGTTAAATGGGAAACTTAAGCCAGTTAATCTTTAAGTTCTTTTTCCTCTAGGTTTATGAAGCCAATTTTCTCCAACTTCTAAAAATAATTCAAAGTTTTTCTCATGGATTATAAGTACTTAAATGTCTCTGACTGCGTTTTTGGAGGCAGAAATTTTCTAGAAATTCATTTTCACTGGCACAGCGTCTTGTCTCATTTAAGAGCCTGTCCCCTTGATTCCCTTTGCCTAAAGTATTTGTCAGCCCATGCATTTACTCTTGCCTAAAATGCCTCCTTTTCTGAGAGGACTTTTCTGGCTATCCCATTAAAATAGTATCTTTCTATCCTCTTGTGCTAAATGTTTTTTTTACACATATTCTTAATTACTGTTACATTTTATTTTGGGGTTTATTGTATCTTTCACAAGAATGTATATGATATGATAGACTGGATAAAGAAAATGTGGAACATATACACCATGGAATACTATGCAGCCATAAGAAAGAATGAGTTCATGTCCTTTGCACGGACATGGACGAAGCTAAAAACTATCATTCTCAGCAAACTGACACAGGAGCAGAAAACCAAACACCACATGTTAGCACTCATAAGTGGGGGTTGAACAATGAGAACAGATGGACACAGGGAGGGGAATATCACACATCAGGGCCTGTTGGGGGTTTGGAGGCAAAGGAAGAGATAGCATTGGAAATACCTAATGTAAATGATAGTTTGATGGGTGTAGCAAACCACAATGGCACACGTACATCTAAGTAACAAACCTGCATATTCTGCACATGTATCCCAGAACTTTAAGTACATACATATATATATACACACATATATATAGATACATATATACATATATGCATATATACGTATATATATATGTATATAAGAATGTGAGCTCCATCATGACATTAACTTGGACACTTGTGTTCATCTTGATTGCATTTGAAAACAAAAGAATGAATACATGAATCAAGAAACTACAAACTAGGAGGAGTAGAAACCACTATACTAGAGTTCCCCCTTTCTGTGGCTTTTTAGGATATATACAGAGATGGAGAGATGGTGTTAGACAGAAACAGAGATAAAGCAATCGAGATATAAAATAGTGATTGAACTTATACTGGACATTTGAGAATTTCTTTGTTTTTGGGAGGGGCTACTTGACTTCTATGAAATACTTTTCTTGTAACACCTCAATTTTTTAAAGTATTTCCCCCCTCACTATAGCTAACACTGGCAGTACTCTTGATCAAGTTGGCCTGGCCTACCCAGGACAAAATGCATACATCTGCTTTACATGGTCCCATCTGGCCTTCCTGTCCCAAGGAAAAAAATGAGAAGAAAAAGAAAGAAACAAAGAAAAAGAAGAAAAAGAAAGAAAGAAAGAAGAAGAAAAAAGAAGAAAGAAAGAGAAAGAGGAAGAGAGAGAGGAATAAAGAAAGAAAGAAAGAGGAAGAAAAAAGAAAGAGAGGATGAAAAAGAAGAAAGAAAGAGGAAGAAAGAAAGAAATAGAGATAAAGAGAAAGAAAGAAAGAAAAAGAGAGAAAGAAGAAAGAAAGGAAGGAAGGAAGGAAGGAAGGAAGGAAGGAAGGGAGGGAGAAAGGAAGGAAGGAAGGAAGGGAGGGAGGGAGGGAGGGAGGGAGGGAGGAAGGAAGGAAGGAAGGAAGGAAGGAAGGAAGGAAGGAAGGAAGGAAGAGGGGAAGGAAAAATAGAAAAGAAATGCTTTGACCTAATTCATCCCATTGAGGAGAACTCCTGAAGTTGTCCAGGTTTCTGACCTGTTTCACTTTTCAACGATTATTGAAATTTGTGAACTTACCATAATGTAATTCCTATTTTATTAATCTAGCTAGAGATAGTTTTTGTTGTTAGTAGGTGAATGACCCTTCTGCTTGTTATAATAGTACATATCACAGTTGCCTATGTCTTTCTACCTGATAGATTCAGAGCTTTGGGTATGGTAAAGGCTGTCTTTATCCTTGAAAATATTTCCATTTCTTTCTACACATTGCGGCATATAGTAGGATTTGATCACCTTGCGAAAGAAGTGTGTTAAATAAATCCCCAGTCAAATGCTCATCATTTATTTACATTTAGGGATAAAAATAAAGTTATTGCAGAGAAAACCTTTTAATTGTTTTGATTAAAATGATAACCTTTTAGTGGTTTTGATTAAAATGATAAGCATCAAATGAAAAGATTCTGAAATTCAGCATCATTTGTTGATGAAGTGGTAATATGCCTTCAGTATAGACAGTCCTTGTATAATGATGAGGTTATATCCTGATAAACCCATCATAAGTTGAAAATATTGTCAAAAATTTATTAATACACCTAACCTACTAAAAAACCTCATGGCTGTCTAACCTACCTTAGACGTGCTTATATTAGCCTACAGTTGGGCAAAACAATAACACAAAGCCTACTTTACAAGAAAATGTTGAATATCTCATGAAATGTATTAAATACTGTACATTATATCAACACAGTAATGAGTTTTTATCATTGTAAAGTCAAAACATTGTTTAGTTGAACCATCTTAAATCAGTACTATCTATACCTTAAAACAGGTATGACCTTGGTAGATTTTGATATTTTTTTCTTTTGAGATGAGATGGAGTCTCACTCTGTTGCCCAGGTTGGAGTTCAATGGCACAATCTCTGCTCACTGCAACCTCTGCCTTCCAAGTTCAAGTGATTCTCTGGCCTCAGCCTCCCAAGTAGCTGGGACTACAAGCATGAGCCACCATGCCTGGCTCATTTTTGTATTTATAGTAGAGATAGGCTTTCACCATATTGGTCAGGCTGGTCTCGAACTCCTGACCTCAGGTGACCCACCCTCCTTGGCCTCCCGAAGTGCTGGGATTACAAGTGTGAGCCACCACGCCCAGTCTGAATTCTTCATTTTGTTCAATATCACATTTTCTTCACTAATCAAAAGTTCTTACTAGAGACTTTTACTTATGGTTAATACCTCACAATATTCATGAGGTTTATCATATGAGTATTCAATAAATTAGATCATGTTGTTTTAAAAATTATGTTTTAAGCACAACCTTCACTTAGGGGCTATGTAACTTAGACAAGGTATTCAAATCTCTAAGCTCCAAAATCCTGGTTGTCACTGTTTTCAATAACAGGATTTACCTACATAAATGATGGTGTGGATTAAATGAAATAGAATAAAACTAAATCACTGACCAGTTTTGACACATAATAGGAAAAATTTAATTAATAGTAAATTTGTGCATACCTGGTACATGATAGACCAGAAATAGTATGCTCAATTTCTAACAATTCTACAGATTAACACTTTTTGATGAATGTGTAAAATCAGTTTTTAAAACATCAGTAGTTTTGATGTCAAGTATACAGAAAGCTTTTAGTGTTCTTCAGAACGTTAAAATAAATCACTCACCTCCATATTGCATTAACTTTGCTTCCTTCCTGGTGGTTCCAGTTCCATGAGTTTATGACGGAATTAATGTTGGTCTTGGCATACATTTTATTTGTTATATAACTCAAGAAGTTATGGAACATCAACAGTGTCTAAAATAAGATATGGGATTGCTTAAAATACTGTGCCATTTAAATAAAAAACATGTTTTATTACTCTGTAACCCGAAAAACAATAATTATTTAGTATAAATCTTGTCAATCCAAAATGTTTCAACTTACTCTTACACAACTGACCATGACATTGTAACAGTGTATGTATAGTCGTAGCAGTTTCAAAATCAATAGCTATTTTTTAAAAGTAATTTTGTCTTCAAATATAGCCTCAAATTTCGTCAGACATTTTGGGCAAGCCCAAGGAATTTTCTTAAAAATATCAGTAGATCATGAAAAATGTGATACCTCAATGTTATTATTTATCTAAACATTTCATTTTTATCAATAGGTTTATTATACTGGTTTGATTACATGCTTCTGAGATGCATTTAAGGTATTATTAACAATTGTGAAAATATAATTGATAGTTGCTTTTTTGTCTGTATTAGATACAGCCATGTCTCCTTTTGAAAATCCTACCATCAACTCATACTCACAATCCCACTTAATTTGTGAAATTAATCACTTGTTTTTCATCTGTGCCCAACTTGCCTGCCTCAGTCAATGAGATCACTACTCCCTGAGAAATTACGTCATGAAAACGCTGAAATCTGGCACTCATATTTATATCATATTTATATACCATTCCTGCATTATGTATATTCAGTAAACCTTTAAATTCATTAATTTTTCTTAGATATATCTCTCATGCTGTTGATTTATTTCCTTTCTAGAAGATCAGATATTTGAAGCGTCCTCTAGCTATTCTTTCAGATTCATTGTTTTTTCTACTTCCAATATTTCACATGTATTGCCAGGCCCTGTTGGCCAGCTTATCTTCTGCTCAAGGTGACTCCTAGCACCTGCTACATCCAATATATGCTCCCCTCTCAGCTTATGGAGATCCAGAATCTAAGTGCATTAACCCACAGGGCCCACGTTTCTTTCGTTCCCTCCTCAGAAGCTTGACCTCAAAAAGACAGGACGTCTTGACTCTCTTGACTTTTTGACTTACAGGGCTGCACAGGATCCCCACAGCATCTGAGCCATCAGGCCCACCACCCCAGTCTCCAGCATGCTGTTTTTTCAGACCGTACAACCTGCCCAATCTTTTTTCTTTCCACCTAGACCCCAAGCAAACACAACTCTCTATGAGAAAGCATTTGTGGATTACTTTCAGCTCATTGTATTACCTTACCTATTTCTAGAATTTTTTTTACTAAGTGAATTATAAAAAAGCCTTTTTTTACATAGCTCTAAAATACTAAAGATGGCTTGAACTTTCATAGACTTCAAATATTAATAACTCAGTGGTTTACTTGTGGCCTTTTTGCATATGTATACATCACTATTTTCTTCATAACCAAAATTGTTATGACTGGAGGTTTATTGTGTGCAGATTTTTAAAAAATATAAAGCACCAATGCTTTACCCTACAGTCTTATGAATGAATGAGGCTAATGTCTATTTAATGGCTACTATGAGACAAACAGTATACTATCTATTTTACAAAGAAAGAGATTTCAAAAGATGTTGAAATAGGACTCTCCGGAATCGCCCTTCAACAGAAACATTAATTTAAATAATTATCCATGCATGAAAACACATTCATAAGAGCAAAAGCAAACAGGAGAGAGATCACAGCACAACATGGGCATAGCACAGAAATAAGGAAAGACGCACTGAAGAGGGAAGGACAGTTTCCCTTTACCTGCTTCACATCTTGCCCAACCGAAGGCAGCACAGTATAGAGGGAAAGATAGGAAAGTATCACTGAACTTTACCTTGAGCCCTGGGACTACCTCTATTCAGCTCAGAACTGGGCAGGCCCCACTGCCCCAAACTCAAGGCTGGTGTCTGCAGAAGGAGCCTCTACATCTGCCCCAGTGCCAAGCTGGGCTGCCCTGCAGCCCTCAGCTCCAGACCTACATGGTGGACTTAATCTCCTGTCTGCCCCACTTGTGTTCCAAACTCAGCAGCTTCAAGCTCCAGACCACCCTCGGCACCAGGCTCAGCCCAGCAGCACCAAGCTATGGGCTGACCCTAATGCAAAGCTAGTCTCAGTGAGCTCTAGGCTTCAGGTCCACCTCACCTTAAGGCCAGCTCCTGTACCCATAGTAATTAGGCCAGTAATTGTGGACCTAGGCTTCAAGTTGGCCCCTACAGCCCCAAGCTCCACATCTACCCAGGTTCCAGAGCAGCTCAGAGCCAGGTTGGCCCACACAGCTCTGGGCTTCAGATATCCACACAAATACTAGGTCAGCACACCTGAACTGTGGGTACCCACTCAGTACCTACAGACCCAGGCTCCAGATCCTCACAGCAACAAAATAATCTCTGCATCTTCAGCTTCCAGGTGGGGCCACAAAGTCCCAGGCCACAGGTCAGTCCTTGAAGACCTAGCTTCTAAGATAGCACCCACACACATTGTTTTCAAGCTGGTATCCATATGCCCAGAGTCCAGACCAGTCTCCAGGACTCCCAGATTTAGAATGCCCCCTGTGGACTCATTCTTTGGAAATCCCAGGATCCAGATCCATTCTAGTAGACCCAGAGTTCAACCCCAATCCAGCAGATTTTCATGCTGGGCAGTCCCCTAAAGACTCATGTTACAGGGTCATTCCTGTGGATACAGGCTCTAGACTGGTCACCATGGCATGAGGACATGCTTAATACTCACAGACTGAGCCTTCACACCAGCCCCAGCACCAGTCTAACACCCATGGCCCCAGGTTCTAAACCAGCACCTTCAGACCTAGGATCCAGGCTAGTCATGGTGGTCCCAGCATTCATTGCCTCAGAGTCTAGGCCTGCTACAGTAGACCAAGGATTTGGGTCCACCCCATTGAACCCTAGTACCAGGCTAGTCCCCATGGACTAAAGCTGTGGGAACACCCCTGCAGATCCAGTTTCCAGGCCCTGGACCCAAGATTCCAGGCTCATCTCAGAGGGCACAGGCTCAAATCCTACACCAATGCCAAGCCAGGCCCTGTGAATCCAGGGGCCATGCTCGCCCCAACAGACCCAGTCAAGAAATCCACCACAATGCATCTAGGCTCCAGGATTACCCACCTGCTGACCCAGACACCAGGCTAGCAAGCCTTCTCATGGACCATACTAGATGGCCTGCCCTGAATCTCTGGATGGGTTGACTAGTGAAGAGCTTTCCCAGGCAAAACAAGTCTGTGCATATTGAAATAAGCACCTAATTCTATAGATGCATAGATACCAACACATAAGGATTAATGATAATCAGGGAAACGCAACATCACCAAAGAGACAAAATGAAGCACCAGTGATTAATATAAAGAAATCATCTTCCTGACAGAGAATTCAAAATAACTGCTCTGAGAAAGTAAGAAAATTTCAACAAAATACAAAAGAGAAATTCAATAAAGTAAGAAAAACAACAAATGATGAAAGGAAAAAATTTACAGAGATATTAAAATTAATTAAACAAAAATTTTAGAGATGAAAAATGTAATGAATGAAATAAAACTGCAATAGTGAGCTAATAGCAGAATTCATTATGGAGAAAGAATAATCTAAGAACTCAAGATTATTTGAAAATATACAAGCCAATCACAGTGGCTCACGCCTGTAACCACAGCAATTTGTAGGGTCAACGTGGGCAGATCACCTGAGGTCAGCAACTTGAGACCAACCAGACCAACATGATGAAACCCTATCTCTACTAAAAATAAAAAATTAGCCAAGTGTGGTGGCACATGCCTGTAGTTCCAGCTACTTGGGAGACTTAGGCAAGAGAATCACTTGAACCTAGGAGGCAGAGGTTGCAGTGAGCCAAGATTCAGCCACTGCACCCCAGCCTGGGTGACAGAGTGATATTCTGTCTAAAGAAAAAGGAGTTAAAGAAACAGAAAGAGAAAAAAGAAAGAAAAAAGAAAGAAAGCAAGAAAGAAAGAAAGAAAGAAAGAAAGAAAGAAAGAAAGAAAGAAAGAAAGAAGAAAGAAGGGAACAAAGCTGGACGGAGAATGAGTGTGATGAAATGATGGAATCAGACTTCAGAAAGTGGGTATTGAGAAACTTTTGTGAGCTAAAAGAACATGTTCTAAATCAATGAAAAAGAAACTAAGAACCTTGACAAAAGATTTGAGGAAATGATAACAAGAATGGACAACTTAGAGAGGAATATGAGTGAATTGAAGGAGCTGAAAAACACAAAACGAGAACTTCGTGAAACATGCACAAGTTTCAACAGCTGAATTGACCACGCAGAAGAAAGCATATCAGAAGTCGAAGATCAACTCAATGAAATAAAATGAGAAGCCAA
>CM052658.1:98912226-98963228 GCA_028533165.1 Leontopithecus rosalia
AAATTAGTTCAACCATTATGGAAGACAGTGTGGCAATTCCTCAAGGACCTAGAAATAGAAATTCCATTTGACCCAGCAATCCCATTACTGGGTATATATCCAAAGGACTATAAATAGTTCTACTATAAGGACACATGCACACGAATGTTCATTGCAGCACTGTTTACAATAGCAAAGACCTGGAACCAACCCAAATGCCCATCGATGATAGACTGGACTGGGAAAATGTGGCACATATACACCATGGAATATTATGCAGCAATCAGAAACGATGAGTTCGTGTCCTTTGTAGGGACATGGATGAATCTGGATAACATCATTCTCAGCAAACTGACACAAGAACAGAAAATGAAATACAGCATAGTCTCACTCATAGGCGAGTGATGAACAATGAGAACACATGGACTCAGGGAAGGGAGCACTACACACTGGGGTCTATTGGGGGGAATAGGGGAGGGGCAGCAGGGCGGGAGCTGGGGAGGGATAGCATGGGGAGAAATGCCAAATGTGGGTGAAGGGGAGGAAGGCAGCAAAACACACTGTCACATGTGTACCTATGCAAGTATCTTGCATGTTCTGCACATGTACCCCCAAACCTAAAATGCAATAAAAATATAAAATAAAATCAGAGCAGAAAGAAATAAAGTATAGAAAATTAATAGAGAAATATCAATAAAATAAAGATTTGGTTTTTGAAAAGAGAAACAAAATTGACGAATCTTTAGCTAAACTAAGAATAAAGGAAAAAAGCCTTAAATAAACCAAATCAGAAATAGAAAATAAGACATTAAAACTGATAACACAGAAACACAAATGAAGGGTCATTTGAAGCTATTATGATCAATTATTTGACAATAAATTGGATAACTTAGATGGATGAAATAGATATATTTCTATGCATATCAACTTACCAAGACTAAATTATGAAGAAATAGAAAACCTGAACAGACTACTAATGAGTAAGGAGATCAAATCATTACTAAAAAGCCTCCCATTAGAAAATCTCAGTTCTGGATGGCTTCACTGATAAATTCTACCAAACATTTAAAAATACCAATGTTTCTCAGACCATCCCCAATAAATTAAAGAGAAGAAAATGCTTTCAACCAAAGTCAGACAAGAACACTACCAAAATAAATTTTAAAAAGATAAAAATAAAAATACAGGCCAATATCCCTGCTGAACATAGATGCAGAAATCCTCAACGAAACACTAGCAAACACAATTCAACACACATTGAAAAAATTATTCATCATTTTCAAATGGGATTTACCCTAGAGATGGAAGTATGGTTCAACATATGTGACTTAAAAATGTGATATACCACATGAACAGAATGAAGGACAAAAGACATGATCATCTCAGTGGATTCAGAGACAGCATTTGAGAAGATTCAACATCCTTTCATAATAAAGTCTCAACAGATTATGTATAGAAGAAATTTAACTCTACACAGTAAAGGTCATATATGACAAAATCATAGGTAATATCATACTCAATGGGTAAAAGCTGAAAACCTTTTATCTAAGATCAGAAACAAAATAAAGAGCACACTCTTGCCACTTTTATTCAGTGTAGTACTGGATGCTAGCCAGTGCAATTAGGGAAGAGAAAGAAAAAAAAAATCCCAATTGGAAAGGAAGAATTGAAATTATTCTTTTTTGCAGATGACATAATCTTATGTATTTTAAAAAAAAACCCTAAACAATCCACCCCTAAACTGTTAGAACTAAGTAAGTTTGCTGGATACAAGGTCAACATACAAAAATTAGTAACATTTCTACACCCTAACAGCAAACTATCTGAATAAGAAATCAAGAAAACAATTCATTTACAATAGCTACAAAAATACTGAGAATAAAATTAGCCAATGAAATAAATCTTCTATACACTGAAAGCCATAAAATACAAATGAAAAAACCTGAAAAAGACACAGGTAAATGAAAAGAAATCCCATGTGCATTGATTGGAAGAATTGATATTGTTAAAATGTCCATAGTTCCCAAATTCATCTACAGATTTAATGTATTACTCATCAAAATTTCAATAACATGTTCTCGGAAATAGAAAAAAGTTTCTAAAGGTTTTATGGACTGCAAAAGAGCTCAAATTGCCAAAGCAATCCTGAGCAAAAATACAAAGCTGGAGGCATCACACTATCACACTTCAAAATTTACGGCAATGTAGTAATCAAAACAGCATGGCACTGGTCTAAAAACAAATGTATGGAATAACAGAATAAAATAAAAGGCCAGAAATAAATCCAGAGAGAGAGAGAGAGAGAGAAAGAAAGTGAGAGAGAGAGAGAGACAGAAGGAGGAAAAGACAGTCTCTTCAATAAATGTGCAGGGAAAACTGAATCTCCAAATGCAGAATAATGAAATTAGACCTTTGTCTCATACCACACACTAAACAGCTCAAAACTGTTTAAAAACTTAAATGTAAGACCCCAAACTGTGAAACTACTAGGAGAGAACATAGAAAAAAATCTCCACAACATTGATCTGGGCCAAAGAAAAACTTAAAAAAAAAAAAAAGAACTGCATCAAATTGAAAGCTTCTCCACACCCAAGGAAACAATCAACATAATGAAGACAATTTATGGAATGCAAGAAAATATTTGCGAACTATGCCTCTGATAAAGGGCTACTATCCAAAGTATACAAGGAACTCAACTGCAAGGAAAAAAATTAAAAAATGGATAAAGGAACTGAATAGAATTCAGAAGAAGACATACAAATGACCAAGAGCTAAATGAAACAATGTTTATCACTAATCATTAGAAAAATTAAAATTATAGTAATACATCATTGGCTATTATCAAAACAATAAAAGATAACAAGTGTTGGTAGGGATATAGCCAAAAGGGAACACTTGTGCTCTGTTGGTGAGAATGCAAGTTAGTATAGCCATTATAGAAAACGGTTTGGAGCTTCCTCAATAAATTAAAAATAGAATTACCATATTATCCAACAATCACACTACTAAGTATACATCCAAAGGAAGTGAAATCAGCATGTTGAAAAGATATCTGCACTTCCGTGTTTATTGCAACGTTATTTACAATAGCCAACATTTGAAATCAACTTAAGTGTCCATCTATTAATGAATGGACCAAAAAAAAAATGTAAGTGGTATATATATGCAATGGAATACTATTCTGCCACGAAGAAGGAAATCTTGTCATTTGTGACAGCATGAGTGAACTTGGAATACATTATACTAACTGAAATAAGCCAGGCACAGAAAGACAAATACTGCATAATCTCACCTACATATGGAATCTAAAAAATTTTGAACTTATAGAAGTAGAGACTAGAACGGTTGCTACCAGAGGTTGGAAGATTGAGGGAAAGGGCAGATTCGGGTTAAAAGTTCCAAAATTTTAGTTTAATAGGAAAAATACTTTCAAATGTGCTAATGCACAACATGGTAACTATACATGACAATATATTACATTCATTAAAAATGATTATGAAGATTTTAAGTCTAATCACAAAAATAATAACCGTGAGGGAATGCAAATATTAATTTGCTCAATTTAGGCATTTCACAGTTTATACATGTTTTGAAGCATCATTTGGTACACAGTAAATATATACAACTTTGCTAATTTAAAAAATACAGAAAGATTAAAGAAATTTCTGATTTCTAAATGAGCATTAGATATCAATGCCTATGATTATAAGAGATTACTGTGTGATTTGTATTTTCAGGCAGAAAAAAAAGAGAAGCAGAGATTTATTTTTAACCTTCAAACTAAAGAATTTTATTCTTGCTTAAAGACACTGCACAGATTGAAATTTGACATTTTTGCAAGTATTTTTACAAAAATGTTGTAAATGAACTCAGACAATATAAGATAACAAAATGGTTTGCAATCCTGTCATCCACAATTTTTACTTTTGGATCAAAGTTATTTACATAGTAAGCCAAATGTAAAAAATTATCAAGAAAAACTCAGAAATTTGAAACTTTTATTATTTCTTATGTTTTCCGCTTTCTAGACATACATGTTTCTATCCCCTCATTTCTATGCCCTGAGTTGCAACATAGACTTCTCATTGTGTTCATGAATAAATTAGTACATAATTTATGTAGTTTTGATGTCTCCTCTCAAAAAATACTTATTAGCTTTTTCATCAATTACAGCCTTGTGTATGAGATTTTATGAGATTTTAGTTGTCTTCATTCATTTGCTTACACCTACAGTGGGAAACATACAAACCATGTTGTTCTACACCATAAAATTTTAAATGATAGTCTTCATCCATCATATTAATAGTCAAAATAACAATATACAGCCTGCTATGGTTCTACCTGATTTACCTCCTCTGGCACACAAGTAGACAATATTTTTAGTTAGATTTCTGGTATTAAGATTACCAGGGAAACTAAGATTTAAAGTTGCTGCTACACTGTTAATCATGTTAAATATAAAGTTTTTAAGCAGCAAGATATGCATCTTGCAATTCTTATCAGTCATGCATCTCATACCGAAAGTAAAATGCAAAGACGTCCTCTCAGCTCCTGTGAAACCAATTCTTTCTCTAGTGCTAATTATAAGCTATCAAAGAGATGACATGTTCCAAGATGCCTAGACCTTTCATGAGGGTTTCGATGGCATACCTAAGTCAATTGATTAAAATACCATTATTTGTCTACATGACTCTTTTTCAATGTAAAATGTTTCACATTATTAAGCAATGGAGTAATCTTTATAAAGTTAAAGCTTAATCTAAGTAATGAACAACATTAATCAAAGTCCAACAGGACTAATCAGGCTTCAGACAATGCAACCATTTAAAAAGTTTGCTAATGAGTGTTTCAAGTGGAAGTGAATGATTTTATTCTTAGGTGTAATATCACTATTCATGAGCATCCACTGGAAACATTAAACTCTAGTCGAAAGGCCACTGCTGCAGCTTCAATAATTACCTATAAAAACTTCTTTAACAATGCTCAGGAATAGAATATATTTGCATGATATGCAATTTAAATGCCCAGTGGTTTTCTGAATAATGCGTCACTTGTCAAACTTCATCTTAAGTTAGCATAATGTTTTTCTCTAGCCACTGAGGGAGGCTGAGTCTCTTTTGCATTACTTTGTGTGTTTAGCACTGAACAAACAATAATAAATAATGAACTCCAAATAAATAAGGCTTTTGACTAAAGAAGGCAGGAGAAAAGAATACAATGAGAAATGAGCACTATGTCCAAACCTTAGCCTGACTTTATTTACTTATTCTGTTGTGTGTTTGACTTCTCATCACTGCGGCAGGCAATACCATGGGTTTTAAAAAGATGTCCTCATCCTTATCCCTGGGACCTGCGATTTTGTTACCTTACATAACAAAAGCGGGACTTGGCAGTTATGCTTACTATTTAGATGAGAGTGTCACCCTAGGTTACTCAGGTAAGTACAATGTAACCAGTGTGAGAGAGACGGGAACGTACTGGCTTTGATTTGGAGAAAGAGGTCACAAACCAAAGAGAGTAGGCAGTCTCTCGAAACTATAAAAGGCAAGAAAACGATTCTCCCTGAGAAACCTCAGAGAAACACAGTCCTGCCACCAAATACCTTGATTGCAGCCCAGTGAGAAACATTTTGGATGTCTGACCTCTAAACTGTAAGATAATACATCTGGGTTGCCTTAAGGGAGTTAAGAATACGCTGGCATTGCATCCACCCTCAATTTCTGCATATTACTCATCTGAATATCTTTCATCCATATCTCAAAAATCCCATTTTTAATGTCAGTGCAAGTTCTTTACTTTAGACCATCACCATTACTTTCCTCAGTTATTTTCCTTAAATTACTTGGCTAGAGCCTCAGAGAGCTTAACCTTCTGCTTTTTTCATGACAGGCAAGTGGTTCAAACATTTGAAGGCCTTCAAAGAAAGAGAGATCCTTTCCTGCTGGAAGAGTCAGCGAATGCTTGCATTGACAAGGATTATTGCTGTAATTGTAATTTTGCTCCCACTCTTCAATTTTGTTACAGATACAGCAAAATCAAAGGGTTTTCTAAGAAAATGAGGAGGATATAACTCATTTTGGTTTTCCTGGTCCCCAATATTGTGCTTCCGGCTGTGTCATTCTCTGTGAGTTATAAATATAACAAAAACTCTCCCTGAACTATGTAGTTATATAACCTGATAAAGGTGGCTTAGTTCAGTCACTTTCAGTAAAACATGGGGAGAAATGCCAGATATAGGTGATGGGGGGATGGAGGCATCAAACCACCTTGCCGTGTATGTATCTATGCAACAATCCTGCATGATCTGCACATATACCCCCAGAACCTAAACTATAATAAAAAAAAGTATATGTTGATGAACAATTAATTTACATTTGCAGGTGTTCTGATCACTTTTTAAGTCATACACTTTATTTTGAACTGCAGGGAAACAGAAAACCCAGGAACCTTGATTATGACAAAACAGCAGCCACAGTGGAACAGTCCCTCTTCAAATACAATTTAACATTTCTACAGCTTTGTCTTCAGTGCTGCTATGAGCTGTGTGTGAATTGCCCTTCATCCACAGGCTCCACTCATCACTCTCTGAAAAAAGTTAAAGAACATGAAAATGCCTCTGATTTAGTCAAGCCAAGCCAGAGACCTATCAAGAGTGTGTATGAATTTAGTAACTGATGACTTTTTCCTAAAAATCAATGGCTGTTCTTCCACATCCTGGAGGAATTGATTAGACATCATTGATGTCTGTTCTCAAGCTCTAATTCAATCATTATCTTACCTAATGAAGGAATCTGGCTACCGAGTCCACTAGAGGACATGATCTGAGCTATGTGGCTGTCCATCATGACCTCACTAACTCTCCATGGACACTGTTCTTTATCCCAACAGTAGGGACTATTTTACTAGAATGATCTCCGTTGTGTAAAAGTTTTCTCGATGTTTTCCTTGAATAAATGCATTGATCAAAATGCTGAATTAGTCATTAATGCTGATTGTCATGTGCTTATGTTCTTACCTATCTGGGCCTGTGGTGAGACCGCACTTCAGAAACACCTTGAGGTCCTATGGGACCATGTAACAAGTTCTAGCCAAAGCTTTACAAGCAGATTTCTTACTTTCACTAAACGTAATGCTGCTTCCCTCTAACATGATGATCTTCAGGATGGTACTAGATGGCTCAGCTACAGCATGTGAGTGACCCAATAAGCAGAATCATCATGGCTGACAAGAGAAGAGCATGAGTATGAGGAACATCTTGGTTGTTGAGCCACTAAGATTTATAGGTTGTTTTTTTACTGCAGCGTAATCTACTGTGTTCTGATTGATACACATACCTATTTTGTTTGTAATGATGTACACACAAAAATGAAAGACAGTGGAGCAAGAATGAGAATAGTGTACTTGTCTGTAGCAAAGGAGATGAGAGACTAGCCAACTGAAAGAAAAAGGCATCTCTCTGGACAGGGCATCTCTCTGGGCAGGGCATCCACAAGATTCCTCCTCTCTGGGAAGGACATCTACAAAGTTACAGTAATCAAAACAGCATGGTACTGGTACCAAAACAGATATGTAGACCAATGGAACAGAACAGAGGCCTCAGAAATTACACCCTATATATACAACCATCTGATCTTTGACAAACCTGTCAAAAACAAGCAATGGGGAAGAAATTCCCTCTTTAATAAATGGTATTGGGAAAACTGTTTAGCCATATGCAGAAAACTGAAACTGGACCCCTTCCTTACACCTTGTACAAAAATTAACTCAAGATGGATTAAAGATTTAAACATAAGACCTAAAACCATAAAAGCCCTAGAAGTAAACCTAGGCAATACCATTCAGGACATAGGCATGGGCAAAGACTTCATGACTAAAACACCAAAGCAATGGCAACAAAAGCCAAAATTGACAAAAAGGATCTAATTAAACTAAAGAGCTTCTGCACAGCAAAAGAAACAATCCTCAAAGTTAACAAGCAACCTACAGAATGGAACACAATTTTTGCAATCTATCCATCTGACAAAGGGCTAATATCCAGAATGTACAAGAAACTTAAACAAATTTACACACACAAAAAAATCAAAATGTGGGCTAAGCATATGAACAGACACTTTTAAAAAGAAGGCATTTATGTGGCCAACAGACCTATGAAAAAAGTTCATCATCACTGATCATTAGAGAATGCAAATCAAAACTACAATAAGATACCATCTCACACCAGTTAGAATGGCTATTACTAAAATGTCACAAACTACAGATGCTGGAGAGGATGTGGAGAAATAGGAATGCTTTTACACTGTTGATGGGAGTGTAAATTATTTCAACCATTGTGGGACACAGTGTGGTGATCCCTCAAGGATCTAGAAATACCATTTGACTCAGTAATACTGTTACATATCCAAAAGATTATAAATCATTCTATTATAAAGACACATGCACAATGTCTTTATAGTAGAATAATTTACTCTATGTAGACTGGATAAAGAAAATGTGGCACATATACGCCATGAAATACTAGGCAGCTGTAAAAAAGAATGAGTTTATGTCCTTTGCAGGGACATGGATGAAGCCAGAAACCATCATTCTTCTCAAACTGACACAAGAACAGAAAACCAACTGCTACATATTCTCACTCCTAAGTGGGAGATGAACAATGAGAACATATGAGCACAGGGAGGGGAATATCACACACTGGGACCTGTCAGGCAAGGGCAAGGGGAGGGATAGCATTAGGAGATATACCTAAGGTAGATGATGGGGTGATGGGTGCAGCAAAGCACCACAGCACATGTATACCTATGTAACAAACCTGCACGTTCTGCACGTGTATCCAGAACTTAAAGTATAATAATTTTTAAAAAGGCAGAAGAACCCTAGAGACCTCTGCTTATCTTTTCTTACATAATCTGCAATTCTAGTTCCCAACCTCTTGCTCTAAAGGACCCATTTCAATCTCAGAATATACTGAGATGCCTGTGAGATTTTCATATTCATCGATTGAGGATATATATGATGAAAAATCCTTCCTATGAATTGAGAAAAGAATCACACACTTTTATTTATTTGCTTTTGTTCCATGACCAAAAATCATTGCCCAGACCAGTGTTGTGAGATGTTCCCCTGTGCTTTATTTGAGTAGTTTTACAGTTTGAGGCCTTACATGGACGTTTTCAATCTGCATTTGGATATCCAGTTTTCCCAGCACCATTTATTGAACAGATTGTCTTTTCCCCATTGTCCGTTCTTGGCACCTTTAACAAAAATCAGAAAAATTTAGCCTTCACTACTCCAGCAGAAGAACCACGCAGCATAGTTAATAACTGCTCTGGAGTGCTCTCCCATGGAGCACAGTATAATCTCTTCCCAATATTCTGCTCTCAATCCCTCCCAGGCCTAATCCATATTCAAGGTCTACCTATTCTATTGAACCTGCAGCATTTTGGCTGCTCCCTAACTACGTCTCCTAAGGCATCTTCTTGTCAATAAATTCCTAAACAAACCCGATGTCATCTTTGTTTCCAACACCAAGTGCAGGAACTGGGGATCTCTCGGAGACGTTTCATCACTTTGCTTGTCTTGCCGTTAGTGTGGTAAGATACAGATGCCCTTTAGAGACAGTAGTGACTGCAACCAAATCCCACACTTTGACATTATTTCAGCCCATTCAATCAAAATATATTCATGGAAGCACTATCTGTTACGGGTATTAGAGATGATCAAAGTTAGGAGCTGGGCCTCATTTTCTACCAGCCCAGGACCTTAGGTTCCCCAAATAAGACAGACTAACAGTGATAAAACTATAAGACACAGGTTGCCAAAATGAGAATGGTGTTCATTGGCTTATCATTAGAAATGCACCTGCCAAGGGTCTCAGAGTGCACAAATCCATTACTCAGCATGTGTTTTCCTTGCACAGGTACCAACTTAGAACCAGCATGGTGGTTGTTGAGCCACATATAAATGGATATGGCAGAAACTGTAAAGTAATAAAAGTTAATATTACCAAATGGCATCTATTCATATGCTCAAAAGGGTGAACAAATTGAGCTAAGTAGATACAGGTGGATAAATAAGGCACCCACATCTCTGAACTTTTGAATAAGAGTAGCCCAGTCTCTCTCCTTGGCATCGTTTCTGCCCAGGCCCCATACACATTGCTTCTTTTCTGCGAGCATAGCGCTTCTTTGAACATAGTTGCTTGATGGACTGGAACAAAGGATTATTCTACCTGCAGATCTTCACTTGATCTTGACTTTGCTTGCTTGCCTTTATTTTCGAGGCTATCTGCTTTTGTATTACTAATAAAATAATAATCTTAATGCTAATTGCATGTGGAAAGTGTTGATGGCATTTGTATAAGTCTCCCTTTATTTCTATATTTTTCAAAGCGTGTTACAACGACTTCCTTCGTTTTTGTGAATGCCTGTGTGCCTCTAAGAGAGCTCTTTGTTCAGCTTGGAATTGGAATTCAAATTTTACAAAGTCAAAAAATTAAAAAAAAATGCACACTGCCTGTTTTACCAGATGTTATTAATTTTATATAAATTGAATTGGCCGTAAATACCCCAAATTCTAAAACTATAAACACTTGCTTAGTTTTTGTTTTGTTTTGTTTTGTCTAGGATCTCACTCTGTTGCCCAGGCAGGAGTGCAGTAGCAAAATCATAGCTCACTGTTGCTTTGAACTACCGGTTTCAAAAATCTTCCTGCCTTAGCCTCCTGAGTAGCTAGGATACAGATGTGTCCCATGGTGCCTCGACACATACATGTATGTATATATGTGTACATATATATGTGTATATATGTGTACATATATATGTGTATATATGTATGCATGTATATAAGTATATGTATGCACATATATGTATGTATATATTTATGTATACACACATATGTGTATGTATGTAGAAAGTCAGGGTCATGCTATGGTTCCCAGGTTGGTCTCAATTTCCTGGCCTCAGATGATCCTTGAGAATCCCCAAATACTTAGCCTCCCAAATTGCTGGGATTACAGGTGGCAACCATTGAGCCTGGCCACTTGCTGAGATTTAAGTGGAATAGTCATTGAAATGAAATATCACTTGAAAAACCAAATCAAACACACAAGTACAAATGGCACTATACATTTCTGGATTTCAGTAATCCAATGAATATGTCATTTGAAATATCTTCTAGGAAAGGAAGCAAAATTAAATGTCACCCTGGTTTTTTTATATTTTTGATGTTTTGAGAATTGATTTTCCTGCTGAAGTTTTCCTGCAGCTTGTAAGTTTGTATTTAGATGAGGTAAATACTCCAATATTTGAATCAACGTGATTTTCTTCTTACTTTTATTAATTTCATGAATCATATTTTAGCGATATGAAGGTAGCAATGTGAAAGAAGTGTAGCCACCAGAAATGCAGCTGTTTTTACTTTTTTTCCATGTGCACATGCATTTTGAACAAAATAGAAATTATAACATATTTTATTACGCTTTATAAATTTAGTATTATATCAGAAACATTTGCATATGTTGTATAGTCATATAATTAATAGTTTCATGATATCTTAATTTAATTATTTCATAATATTGTCATTTTATGTACTGTAATGCACTTACACATTATCCTATCTTTAGACAGGTATTTTATTTCCTCATTTCCACTATATAAATATTATTATAAAGCAAATATTTAATGTCTGTGTGCTATACATTTTCCAATTTTGAATGATATCCTTTGGGTATATTTTTTAAGGAAAATAATTTTTAGACACAAATTGATATGGTTTTATATTATGTTTTACTTTACAAGTGTGTCAATGCACATGTTCTCAGCAATTATGACTATTTTTTCAATGCAGTATTTTCAGCACAAGGAAATGTGGCTGCACCTTTCATTCATGCTTGCTTTCAATTTGAACCTGCCAGTGCTCTTAGCACCTGCCCAGGGAGGGAGGAATGATCCCAGCAGCAAGGCCAAAAGAGAAGGCTCAGCTTCAGGTCTAAGCTCCTACTCCAGAGTGTTTTAAAGCTTTCTTTTGTAGGTACTGCTCTGAAAAGAAGAAACATGTCACCTTATCTAGAGCTTCTGGAGGTGGGGGGATATCTTCTGAAAATACAAATATTCACTGTAGAAGCCTTTCTGGGATGACTTGGCTCTTGTGAAAGAAGATGAAGAGTGAGAAGTAGGCAAGAGCCTGGGGATGAGAAGGAGACCCCTGCCCTCCCACTGCGGTGCCCCTGAGCTCTGGGCTCCGACTTTTATTATAATCTTCTGGTGGCTCCCTACTGTGGAGAAGGAATTAGTCTTCTTGGTGGGAGGTGCATAGTCCTGTCCCACCCTCCCAGGGAGATGGACCTGGGCATGGCCTCCAAAAGCTGCTTTCAAAGGTGGGCACAGGGCAGGGTGCAGTGGCTCACGCCTGTAGTTCCATAACTTTGTGAGGCCAAGGTGGGCGGATCATGGGGTCAGGAGTTTGAGATCAACCTGGCCAACATAGTGAAATCCCATCTCTACTAAAAATACAAAAAATTAGCCGGGCTTGGTGGCAGGTTCCTATAACCGCAGCTACTCGGGAGGCTGAGGCAGGAGAATGGCTTAAACTCTGGAGGCAGAGGTTGCAGTGAGCTGAGATTGTGCCATTGCACCCCAGCGGGGGAGACAATGTGAGACTCAGTCTCAAACAAACAAAAAAAGGTGGGCACAGCCAGAGGTGTGTGTGTATGGAGGGCAGGACAGACAGGGAGTCTGGAGGAAATGCTGGCTGAGGGCCGTGGTGCTGCAACTGCGTCACCAGAATTGGGATAAAAAACCTCTTTGTACCCATGACTGGTGGGGACCTGTTGCATTCTGGTTGGTTGGAGAAAAAAAGAGATGCAGATATAAAAGTTACTAATTACTTTAACTTTCCTTGACTTTTTTACTTGAGGATTTGAGGCAGTCTTACTTTATCAAAAGGAGCTTGGGTTTAGAGTCTTATTTCTTGCTATTTCCTGATGTGTAGTTTCATATTCTTAGTCTAAATTTTCTCTTCTACAAAATATTGAGAATGATCCATTTCTTGTGGAATCATTGTGAAGTTAAACACTGAGATGATGATGATGATGGTGATGATGATACTAGCTAACATTTATTCTATACTGCTCAAATCTTTCCATATTTTTATACTTCACAGTCTGCTGCTATAATGTTGTCCCATTATTATTTGTTTTGCAGCTGAGAAAACCAAAATTCAGAAAGGGGAAGTGTACTATAGGGATATAGTCAAGTATAGGTAGCCAAGAGCTGTACAAAATGTAGCTGCTGCTGTCTTCTCTAGACTGGGAATTCTTTATGTTCTTTGCCCCTTGCTATTTTATTTTGTAAACTATATCTTCTTAAGCTGTATTAGTTTTTATGGTAAAAGAATTAAATCACTCTAATCTTTTCCTTTGATATAAATACTTTGATATTCAGTGATTCATTTTTAATTTTAGTTCTGTTATTTTGAAATGTACAGATGATTTATTTTTGCCTTTGTGGCACGTTTTAATATTTGTTTGTATTTTCTATTGCTTTAAAGCGTAGGAATGCCAATCCTTTCACACATTAAAGAACTTATTCTCTTGAACCAAATTGCAACCCATTTTCCCTAGAAAAATAGAGTAAACATTTTTTTCACTTTTCTTCATAACACCTACTTTGTCACATCATAAATCTAGAATGAGAGGCAAAATACAATATTTCTGCTATTAGTGTTCAGTTCCATTGAACTACATGACCCATTACTCTTATTCACCTGTGTCACACTGACTAAAGTATTATTCATTTACAAAGCATTTTAAAATTTTGGTGGGCTGATAGTACTTTATAATTGTGTATATGTATTTACATATATATATATACTTACCTTATTTTTTCCAATGGATTCATATTCAACTAAATTGATTATAAAATAGAGCTTCATAGGATTTGTACAAACACATATGTATATTTCATATATATGCATATATGTATGTACTTGTTTTCATTGTCATTGTATTTTTATGTAACACTTTGTCCAATGTAGCATGTATTTTTGTTAAAATTCTCTTCTAAATATCTAAATAAAGCTTGTTTTTTTCTTCTACAAGTAGTATGCATCTCTATAGGTATTTCTAAATATTTGTGTGTATTTGTTTTATTAATATTTCTTTTCCATTATGACTTCTAATTAATTATTACCAGGGGCATTAATGCATTTGTACTTCAACCATCATATTTTTAACATGCAGGCATTCTTTTTTGAGCTCTATACGCTTGCTCTCCTTAGTATCTAGCTACTGTTTAATGGAGAAAATACAGCTGAATCATATCATACTGAAAGCTAGGTACTAAAATCTGCAAAGAGCAGAGAGTCAAAAATCATTCTCCAGTAGCCACTAAATAACAAAGTAACCAGAGCGTGCCCAGTTTCATGAACTATTTATCAACCCATCCAAGCAATCCTGAACTGAGCATTTCTAAGCCACTACCACCAGGAAGAAGAAAAATTTACTCTGGGATGCCAATGGCATAGATATTTATCAAGGTTTTCCTTGGTCGTTTTAGAGATGGCTACTTGGTTTTATCTTCTCTATTTTCCCTTTTTCCTAGCTGAATAAACAGCTGGCGTTTGGTGAGAGGGAGAATAATGGAGAGGATTATGGTTGGTGTTTGGTGGGAGAGAGAATGGTAGAGGGGGTCACAGTTGGTGTTTGGTGGGAGAGAGAATGGTGGAGGTGGTTGTGGTTGGTGTTTGGTGGGAGATGGTGAAAGGGGTCGTGGTTGGTATTTGGTGGGAGAGAGCATAGTGGAGGGGGTGTGGTTGGTGTTTCGTGGGACATAAATGGTGAAGCATGTCATAGTTGGTGTTTGGTGGGAGAGAGAATGGTGGAGGGGGTCATAGTTATGGTAGGGGGCTTTCTTCTGCAGACTCCTTTTCCCTGCATATTCATCCCACCACTTATTCCAAGCATCAGCAAACTGCTGGCTCTACTTTCTAGGTTTCAAAAATATGTTAAAAATCTTTTATCAGATGATGGTCCCTGTGTCTTCTCTTTGAAGTTGTGTGTTTTCCCCATTTTAATCCCTTCCTGAGATTTTTAAAGGATTTCGAAGAGAAGCAGACACAAAAACATATGTGTCATCTGTCAGACTGAACTAGCAGCTTCTGTCTCCTTCATATTCTTTCCTCGATTCCCCATTAATTCTTTCTGTCATTTGTTTTTCAGTCTCCATTCTGCCTTTATATCTGTCTTATTTGTAACTTGTCTACAATTATTTTCCCAGTAATAACCTTAAAATCCCATGGCACAGTATCATAGAAGTAACATTTTACTGCCACATTTGGGGAGAAAAATGTGTCATATAAAAATTCATTAACTTTGTATCTGTTATTACACTTTAAATTACTTTATATTCCAGCGTTTAAAACATTAAGTGTCAAATGGAAATATGGTTGGCTTGTCATGAAACGTAACGGAGAGAAGGCAGCACTCAGTAATGAGTTTAAATCTACCAATTACGATGTCAGTGCTGACCAGCCAAAGCCACCAAGAATGCATGTGTTTTTAACAAGCTGTGCTTATTACTCTTTGCAGTTCGAAAGGACATACACTATGGAGAACTTTGGCACATATTAATATGAAAGAGTTAGAAAAGAGTTATTACAATATTTAGGCTGTTAGGTGATTTTTGAGTAGGTTTTCAGAAATCAGGGCTATGCTCTCGATTGGATGCTCTTAAGGAGCAGTTGTCCTATGATTGAATATCTGAACACATTTTATCTAGCAGGAACAAGACCAAACCAAAGCTAAATTTATTATTTATGAAGAAGCTACCTGCACTTATATCAGCTAGCATGGGGGGATTTGTCATTTTTTGTTTGTGCGGACAATGTTAATGCTTTATTTATGTTAGACCTGATTACAGACTCGTCTTCTTTTGTCTTGATCAATAATGTTCATAAATGGCCTTGTTTCATGTCAATGTTCTGTGAAATTTGTACGTGTAACAGGAAAATGCAGTGCCATGCACATCATAATCTACAAAAAGTACCCAGAAGTTTTTGCGTATCAAAAGCTGCTCACAACAATTTTAAAAATTCAAAAATAAAATTATTTTTAAGGATAACTCCATCTATTCCTATTTATTCATTCAAGTTCCTTCATTACAGCATTTGAAAGTGATGTCAAAAATTTTCATTTTTGTCACATTTTAATGGACAAAAGTGATCATGAGGGTGTTATCCCCCATGCTGCTCTCATGATAATGAGTGAGTTGTCACGAGATTTGATGATTTATAAGGGGCTCCCTCCCCCTTCACTCTCTCTCTCTGTCTGCCTTGTGAAAAAGGTACCTGCTTCCCCTTTACCTTTGACCATAACTGTCAGTTTCCTGAGGCCTCCTCAATCATGTGGAACTGTGAGTCAATTAAACCTCTTTCCTTTATAAATTACCCGGTCCCAGACATTTCTTTAAAGGAGTGTGAAAAAGGACTAACGCACACATATAGCTGTGCAAAGAAAGAGACAGACTATAAATTAATATCTGTACATACCTTCGGAAATTTTAGTCCCAGAGTAATTTTTTTTAACTTTACTATTGGCAGAAGACATTATTACAACCTACAACATTTTGTTGTCTTTCAAATAATTAACACACTTGAAATAAATGTCATAGTTATTAGTAACTCCAAATTCCCCAAATAATCTGTCAACTTCTTTAATATTTATTACTAATAATACAGTGACAATAAAATTTTAAAATCAATATTTTTAACAAAGTTGATGTCAGGAAAGTTAGCAAGGAAAGAGAATTTTACCTTTTTCCCCCTCAATCTACTTTTGTTTTCATTGGAAGACAAATGATTTTCACATGGAAGCTACTCCAGAAAAAACATCCTGCCGGCGTTACATGGCATCATAGACAATTACCTAAGTAAGATACAGACTTGAAATTAGGCAAATGCCACCAGGACTCAAGGTCTCTGGGCCCTATAGAGGCAACCTACTTTATTGCTTTGAGTCATGTTCCAGATAAAACAGAGCCACTATCCTTTTTTTGTTTTGATTTGGTTTGTTTTCAACTTTAATTTAGATTCAGGCGGTACATGTGCAGGTTTGTGATCTGAGTCTATTGCATGATACTGAGGTCTGGGGTGTGAATGAACCTGTCATCCAAGTACTGAGCATGGTCCCCAACAGTTTTTCAAACCCTGCTCTCCTTTTCCCCTTCCCTCTCTGGTAGTCTCCAGTGTCTATTTTTGCCATCCTTATGTCCATGAGTACTCAATGTTTAGCTCCCATTCTACATGAGAACATGCAATATTTGGTTTTCTGTCCCTGCATTAATAGTGTCCAGCTGCATCCATGTTGCTGCAAAGGACATAATTTAATTCTTTATATGACTGTGTGGTATTCCATGGTATATATGCAGCACATTTTCTTTGTTCAGTCTACCACTGAGGAACACCAAGTTCATTTCATGTCTTTGCTATTGTGAATAGTGTTATAAGAAACATGCAAATGTGTATGCCTTTTGAGTAGAATAATTTGTTTTCTTTTTTTTTAATTGCATTTTATGTTTTGGGATACGTGTGAAGAACATGCGATACTTGTACAGGTAAACACGTGGCAATGTGATTTGCTGCCCTCCTCCCCTTCACCTATATCTGGCATTTCTTATCTTTTGGACATACACCTAGTAGTAGAGTTGTTGGGTCAAATGGTAGTTCTGTTTTACATTCTTGAGAAAACATCTGCTTTCCACAGTGGCTGAACTAATTTACATACCCACCAACTGTGTATAAGCATTCCATTTTCTCTGCAGCTTCAATACCATCTGTCATTTTTTTGACCTTTTAATAATGGCTATTCTGACTTATGTGAGATGGTATCTCATTGTGGTTTTGATTGGCATTTTTCTTATGATTAGTGATGTAGAGCACTTTTTTCATGGATTTATTGGCCACTATATGTCTTCTTTTGAGAAGTGTCTGTTCATGTCTTTTGCCCATTTTTAATGGGGGTTATTTGATTTTTGTTTGTTGAGTTGTTTAATAGAACAACTATTCTGCAATTACCTTAAACCACAATGCTATGATTTAAATGAAATTACACATGTATTAGAAAGGGCATGATCTTTAGATCAGAAAGATATAGAATGATTTGCAAAGTTTTCTTGTTTTTGTTTTTTGGTTTTTTGTACATAGAAAAGTTTTAAAAGCAGCAACATAATTTTTTATAAGCACTAGTTTCTAATTTTGTGAAATAAACTCAAAAGTGGTCCTTCTACAAGGTTATTGTAAAATATAGATGAGGTTGAGTCCAAAAAAGGCCTAGCAAATGTAACGGGCACTTACAAAAGCCTATAGGACAGACAACACCTCTTTCTCACTTTTGCTGTTGATTTTCTACTTCTTCTTATTGTTATTATTATTATTGTTTTATCAATCCTCTTCCTTTATTTCCATCATTGCCATCATCATCACCATCATGGTTATCACCCTCATTGTCCCTCCATATTGTGTTCTTCTTCTATTCCAGGCCCAATACTGAATGCTTTATAAGCATAATTACATGAATCCTAACAACATCCCAATACTACAAAGCAGACATATCCTATATAAAGTCATCAATAGCAGAATAGCTAAGTATTTTACCTAACATTCAATAGCTTGTGGGCTTCCTCCCTTCAACTACTTAACATTTAACTATCCCAGAACTGTAGCATTTATCCTTCTCTGCTAGATTTCTCTATCAACACTCATCACATTGCCTATCTTTAGTCCCAATGCTTTATATATCATATACCATCTTTATGCCAATAACATATGTGTATGAGGATATATTCCAGCCCAAACAATTCCCCTCAACTTCAGATTCATGATACACAATATCTCTTTTGAGATATCTAACACATACCTCAAATCTGATAATATCCCAATACACTCTGAAAATCTTCCTCCAAAATCTACTCTACTTCTCAGTTTTTCTTGTTTTGGTTAACAACATTTCCATCCTAAAATCAACCCAAGAATTTGGAGATCACCTTGACTTCACTCATATCGCATGTAATCCATCAACAAATAATTATTCAAAAGATACACAAGATGTGGCTCCATGTCTAGCTACCAACTTTCTCTTCCAAGCCATCTCACATCACTTCTATATAATTGCACTGTTTGCTCTTCCCTTTCACTGTTTTCCCTCAAAGTTGTCTAAAATGCTCCAGGAGCCATCTATCTCTTCCTCAACACTGTCTTGCCATCACTAGACCTGTTCATTCTCTGGTGGCCTCTTTGCTCTTCCTCCAATACTGCAGGGATAGTCCCACCCTTGGCCCTTAACATTTGCTGTTTTCTCTTCTCTTCCTGAGCATCTGCTTTTTTCACTCCTTTTGGCATTTGCTCAAACGTTCTTTGTTCAATGACGATTTTTATGATTCTTACATTTAAAATTCACAACACATGCTCATGTCAGCATTCCCCATCCTACTCCCAGCCTTGATTTTGTCATAGCACATATTATCCTTTAATAATTTCTATAAATTATTTGTTTGTGTATTTGTATTCTTTCTCTGTCGTACTTGAGTGTAAGAACCACGGGGGAGGAATTTCCTTTTAGTTTTGTTCACTGGCAGATCAAACAAATAATGTATAACAGTGCCTGATGATTACTAAATATATTTTAAATAAATGGATGGGTACACACACTGAATACTAGCACACTGAATATAGGTATTGATACCCGGGAAACCATGCAGAAGTATGATGCTGCAGCCGCCTCATCAAATGTGTGCTCTGGAGAGAAAGCTTTGATGGCAATGTAAGAGATAAACGGACATGGTTAGAAAGCAGAAGTAGAAAGTCTAGATGAGCATGCAATGACACTAGACCAAATGAGGATGGGATCTAAGCTTAAAAGTGCAAAAGTAAGTTCAAGAGGAACTATTAGGATATTGTTTAAATAACTTGTCAGGTGACTGGAAATAAAATATAGAGAAGATGGAAGTGATAAAATCATGGCATAATTTCAAACCTTAGGGATGCTGAAGTTGTTATTGTCATTAACAATGTTGTAAGCAGCAATTGATTTATCAAAAAATCAAAGGAAATATTGTGGATACAAAGAACAAATATAAATTCAATATTAGGCAATGATTCTACACAATAAGTGGTTTTGCCCTTCAGGGAACATAAAGAAATATCTGCAGATATTTTTGATTGTCACATCTGGGGATGATGAGGGAGTGCCACCAGAATTTACTGGTACCTACTATGAATCTACATTCTACAATAAACAACAAATAATTATATAATCCATAAAATTAGTAGCACTCAAGGTGAGAAACCCTGGTAGCAGCTATGCTGAATTTGGGATACCTGCTTTGTATTCACATAAAACCATTCAAATATAAAATCTAGACATCAGTAGGCAGATCATTTTCAGCAATACAGTTTAATATCCACTGACTACATGTTTTTGACAGTTGCTGTAAAAACAGTTAAAATCATCAAGAAAATACAGTTTGAATGATAATCCGAACACAAAACTTTAGCATACATATTTACATGTGTCTGGATAATTAAAGAAAGCAAATCAGGGGAAGGAGGGAGAATTTGGATGAAATGGAGAAAAGAGATAAGAGTCTATTAGAAAAATAGTTAGGGAGGACATTTGAAATGAGAGGAGAAATGATGCTGATTTCTTTGTTAATAAATGGGACTTGAACAAGGACAAGGCAGGATGCAAAGCATCTTTCCACCAAGCAGAGCAATTCTTGGGTGGAGTCCCAGTTACTTCAATAGAAAAAGCAGACGCAGACATAGCTTCCTGAGGTCATGCACAGAACAGAGGGAAAACACGGCATAGGGGTAGGAGAATCCCACTGATTTGGGTGGGGTCCTCCGTCTTCTGCATGTTAATTCTGTATCTCCTTGATCCTGTTTCCTCCTCTGTAAAATGGTGGTCACTCACTTAGCCTTCAGGTCTGTGGCCAGGGTTAAATGGGATCTTGTGTGCAGCACCCATTTCTTTCAAGACCCTCCCACATCTTCTCCTTCTGGGGCTCTGTGCCAGTTTTTTTTTTCCCTCAGACTTTCAGGGGAAGTTTGGTCAACAGCAGCCTCCGGTGGAAGATTGGAAGACAAAAGAAAGATTGTTGAGGGTGTTTCTCTCTCTTCCTCTTTGTGCTTGGAGGAATCCCCTCCATAGCTCCATCTTCTTCTGCATACTCACTTCTCCCTCTGTGGCCTCAGCTAATGCTGAACAGCTGTATTATAGCACTGGTTCCTCCCCTTCTCTGGCACCTTGTCAGAGACACAGGGTCTTCCCATTCTCCTCCATGCCCAGGCACCTCACAAGATTCCTGGAATGCCTCCTTTTGCACTGTTTGGGTTCTATGCTTTTCTATCTGCAGTGCAGACAATAACATAGATGAAGTCCTCTAGTGTTTTTCAGTTGTAGGGTGTCTAGTGACCCTGATGAATGCTGCAGGTGATTAATAACATGATGCAGAATATGTGCTTTCTGGATATTTCCAACGATTGAGTTGGAAATATCAATAGTAAGTCCAGTTGAGAAGCTGTAAATTCTCGAGTGCTCAGCTCATGCTTGACATCACATAGCACTTAATCAGCAGCACATGATGACTTTGTCCCTTACTTTCTCTTCCTTTCTATGTATTATTATTCTGCTAGATAGAAGTCAAAAAATTGTTTACATTAAGAGACCATTTTTCCCGTGAATAGATTCATGAAAATTATATATCTTGAGCTCTTATGTAAAGGATTTGAAACCTACAGACAATATTTTCAGCTACTGCAAGTTTCCAATTCCTCAAATGATGTTTCTTACAAGGGCATTCAATAAAAGCTGAGGGCAGAATGGAGGGTTTTGCCAGAAAGTTGTTTCTGTACTTGTGTAAACTAATTTGGACTAGGAATGTACATTTTTGCTGAAACTGAGTACAGTGAGGTCTTCAAGAAACCTAAGGAAAGAGAAATTTTAAACACTCATGGTTTTTTCAAGAATCTTTACTAGGTAACTAAAATCACAATAAAGTTGGTTTGTCAATAAAAAAGCCATATGTAGTCTTAGCCAATTTTTCCTCAAAGCCATTAATCTTATCTAGACTAACTCTTTCATTGCAGCATTCTTAAAATGAAAATAGCCCCAATTATCTCTTTGAGAAGAAGGACTGAGTTCTTACATCAAGGACTCAAGGTGAATGAAAAGGATTTCCTTGGGGCTTGTTCCCTGAATGTAGGCTTTCTGCAGCCCACTTCTCATGAAAGTGTCCATAATGGATGGAGCTCTCTGAGTTCACAGAGGAAGCATATGCCAGCGACTGCACAGCTTGGACCTACCTGAGATTTTTTATAGTCTTTCCACTTACCAAAACACCCTGAAATTACAAGGAGGGAAGAGGAAAGTAAAAAATTCTCAATAAAGATGAAGAGTGAAGAAAGGTCCTTTTTTTCCCCCATTTTAGTGGAAAATACTACAGATTAGAAATCTGATGGCTTGGATATTGTGATGAACTATTTGTTTTGTCCTCAAATTCATGTTGGAATCCTATCCTCAAATGTGATGGCATTAGAATGTAGGACTTTTGGGAAGTGATTAGGTCATGAGAGTAGAGCCCTCCTGAATGGGATTAACACCCTAATAAAGGAGACCCCATAGAGAGCTTCACCTCTTGTGCCACATGAGAATATTACAGAACCACCAAATCAGTATGCCCACTGCCCAGTAACATGCCAATACACCAAGACAGAAGGGTTTGCAGCAGAGAAAGAGTTTAATGATCCCAAGTGAGGCAATGGGAGGGACCCTCCAGTCCATCTCTCTGAGGCGTTCTGGACTGAAGTTTTCAAGGAGATTGTGGAGGGTGTGGGGCTGGAAAATTAGTGTTATTTATTGGTCAGAGTAAGGGAGATGAAATCATTTGGATGTAGAAACTGCATTCTTTGGTGACTCAATGTCTCATGGAGTCCTTCAGACCACTTGACCTCAGTAGTTCCACTGGAACACGAGACCTAAAAGAATACCTCAGATGGAAAACTTAACATTTTACAATGTTCATGTTGTTACCTACAGAGAAATTAAGGATAACTGTAATCTTGTGATAGGTCTACGTGATGCTGGGACGACAGCATAGAAAAATCTATGAGGAAGCAAGTCAGAGAGCAAGCTTACCTGATGATGAATACTGAGTGTGCCACAAGCTTGGTTTATTTTTGTTTCTTATCCTCCCTTTACCCCGATAAATTTTGTGAAGTTTATAGGGACAGTTTCCAGGATGCAGTCGGAAGATGTCATCCTTGAGCCAGGAGGTGGGTCTTCATCAGACACCCTATCTGACATCACCTTGATCCTGGACTTCCTAAACCTCCAGAACAGTGAGAAATAACCATGTGTTTCTTAAGACACCCAGTCTATGGTGTTTTTGTTACAGAAGACCAAATGGACTTCAATAGGTTTTATTCCAAACCCTAGCACCCACTTTTTGTGTCTTACAACAGGTAGACATTTAATCTTCCTGAATCTGTTGTCTCATCTCTAAAATGTCAGTGATAATAGATTCATATCCACCTCAGTCTCTTGCAGTGAGAATCAAATAACATATGTAAAATTCTTTTGTTACATACACAGTTTTCAAAACTATGAACAAGTCATAAAGTTTGAAAATACTGAAAAGAGTTGTATTGTAAGGGTAAGATTTTACAAAAAGGTTGTGCAAAAATAATCTCTCTGGAGATTCTGTTTATTTACCGGCCTTGGGCAAACCCACGTTCAGGTAACCCTGATGTCTTGTAATTCCGCGTTTATTTCCCTGCAACAATTACCATGCTGATTATGCTGGGTGGACAATTACCCAGTTATGGTTCATGGGTCTTGAAAAACAGATTTAAAGATCACGAAACAACTTTGTTAGCTAACTGTCACCAAGGAGATGATTATGCAGTATTACACAGCACAATTGAAGTATATTTCAAGAGGTGGAATAAAAGCTTTTTCACTTTGCCCTTGCCAACACTTGATTTTAGCATATGTGGTTTTCCATCATAGTCAATTAAATGAAAAAGGAAAAAATAATCCCTGTGAGGTCATGGCAGGTATTTGTGACTGCAAGGTATTTGTGACTGCACCATTAATTGGAAAAAGGAAACGACCCTGAAATCACAACTAGGGGAGGAGAGATGGTGAGGGGTGGGGATTTCAAACTGCACTTTGTTAGGGCATCATGGAAGTGGAGAGAGTCATGCCCACCAAATCTTGTTCCTACATTCCAAATAGGTGCAGAGATAATGGAAATGCGATTGATGTATTGCTTGCAGTGTATCATATCTCAGGGAGAATAAGCCATGTAGGACACAACATTGGCACTTGATGTGCTTGATTTTATTTTTCTTGAGGCATTGCATACTTACAGCAGGTTGCAAATGATCACAGAGCCATTAGATATTTTTCCCATTGTGCCCTAAAGCCTTTGTGTCTGATTCCCCATCAATGTTCCTGGCCCAGCTCCTTGTGTGGGTGACTAGTCAGATGCCCTCTGTAGCTCACTGGCCCGAGATTCATGCCAACCCTACCATGACTCTGGCAGCCCTTGCAGCTCTAAAGAAAGGCATATCCTCTTCCCCCACTACCCGCCCCCCAGGTCTCTTGATTATTGCACTGAAACTCTTAATCCATTTGAGCCAGGACTGTGCAGAGTCTGGAATGTAAGTGACCCATGCAACTTGTCCCCGTCAACTGACTCTGCTGCCCAGGGACTCCTGCCCAGGTCTACCTCAATTGATGTGCCAGGAGACCAATAACTTGTATATTTTAATTCCACTGGACTATCTTCCTCATTTCTCTCTACCTTTCTACTCTCACTGTTCTCCACTTCTTCTTTGACTGGCTTCTCCATCTTTTCACAGCAGAAAATGCCTTCCCAGGTTATGACCTTGGCTCTCAGTGCTGCTTGTTGATTCCATGGAAACTTTTCTTGTCTTGTTTACTCCCCTGATTGCATTTTAGGTGTCAGCTCACTTCAGCACCACGCGGAGCTGTCCCCAGCCTGGATTCAGTCTTTACAGGTACCTGGTGATGTCGAGGGGCTCATCCTCACATGTGGCACCAAGGTGATATTCTTTAGGCACAGTGGTTTGACCACGAGGATGGGACTGGTGCAGTTTCAATGGGAAGTCTGAATTCTGGTCAAAATTCTGCTACAGATTACATACGCGCTGTGTCAAAACACATGCTCTCCAGCAAGCATTTCCCTCAACTACAAATAACAGATCAATAATGTCTCTTTTAATTCCAATAATTTCAGATTAGCTCTCCATACACCTAGAGCTGAGAGCAAGAAGAATAAAACACGGTGGGTACAGGCGTCAGGACCATTTGTGTTGTACAAGCTTATGTCTCTGTCACCAAGAAAGAGAGGCCCAGCCCCTCAGCCAAATGGAATAGCTTTGGCAACCCACAAACCACTGAAGAAGCATCTAGGTGCAGCCTGCTGAGGTTGCCCATGAGAATGGAATGGAATCATTAGTCCGCAAAGAGAAGGAAAGAGCATCCCCCTGGCTAATGGTGGCTGTAAATACTGCCCCCTGCTGGGTCACGAGGGGCCCCAGGAAAGAAAGAGAAGACAGAAAAAGCAATAATCAATTAGACCAAGTGCAGCTGAAATGCAGGCTGCCTGGGGAGCAGGAATCAAGCAAAGGATTCAAATGACAGACTCCCTGTCTGCATAGCCAGGAAATCACAGAACCAGAGATCTCTGTGAGGAGGAAGGGCCAAAAAAGTCACCAGCAACTGTGACTTCAATCCAGTGCCTGTAAGGCAGTGTCAGACTTGTGGCTCAGGCTGGAGGCAGGCTCATACCCCTGCTCTCCTGTCTGCTGTTGCTGGAGCCTGCGAGGGACCCTGCCTCTCCTTGCTCAGTCTCTCCAAGGTGGGATGCTACACAAACCCATGTCGGAAGGTCTTTGGAGTATTAAATGTGTTAACACATATACAGTCGTTAGAATAACAGCAGCACAGTCCCTCAGATCCTGTGCTGAAATCATTGCGGAGGATGTGGACATGCCTCTCAAGTCAGTTGGCCCACAGTCTTCTGGTCCTGGGTCCTGCACCTCAAGGCTGCCATTGCCTCTTCTCTCAGAGCCTTCTTCCTTCTGGGGCCTTTTGCTCCTTGTTCTCTCTCTGGAGATTTCCTCCCTGCCTGCTCTAATACTTTTCTCTATCCAGTATAGTAGCCAATTTGTCTTTTCTTCTTTCTTTTTGCTCTTGGAGTATCTTGGAGCACTTTGGGAGTCTAACATGAGTTCTGGACTTCTCATGAGAAAATTCAGATATGCAAATATCAACATAACTTATACATGCTAACATTAAACATTTTCCCACTGACCTATTTCCTGTGATTGTGAGGCCTGTTTTCAACTTACTCTGTTTCTATTCAGCTTCTTTGCTCATTTGCCTGCCATCTTTTTAACTTTAGGTGTCACCCCTGTCAGTATGCTTTCTGTGACACTCCAACCTGCAGGCATGCACATGACATGATAAAAAGTGTGTCTTGGGCCGGGCATGGTGGCTCACGCCTGTGATCCTAGCACTTTGGGAGGCTGAGGTGGGTGGATCACGAGGTCAGGAGTTCGAGACAAGCCTGACCAACATGGTAAAACCAGGTCTCTACTAAAAAAAAATACAAAAATTAGCTGGGTGTCATGGCATGCACCTGTAATCCCAGCTACTCAGGAGGCTGAGGCAGGAGAATTGCTTGAACCTGGGAGGCAGAGGTTGCAGTGAGCCAAGGTCTCACCACTGCAGTCCAGCCTGGGACACAGAGTGAGACTCTGTCTCAAAAAAATAAACAACAACAGCAAAATGTGTCTCATCCCTACACATTCCCACGGATAGGCACATAGTGGTGCATTCCGGGACTGTTGGAACAAATGAAAAACCTGCAGGGTGGCAGTGTCAACATATTTGCTGAAAACAAAGACCTTAAAGTTTAGGTTTAGAATATTCTTTCAAAGCAAGTATGCCCATTCCCATCTTAGCCCCTAAAAACTCTCAGTAAAACAAATGCAGAGCACCAAATGGTGAGCATGTGCCTCACTGATGACCTCAAGTGTCACCAGTGAGCTGGTGGCAGTGGCTGGCCTGCTCTTGGTGACATGTCTGTTTAAGTTTGAAGAATATCTACCAGAAAGGACAACTTTGTTTTAGAATAGCTGACTCAAAGCAATTCCCTCCATCAGATAATTAGATAATGGGACTCACTGGCTACAAGGAACACTTGGAGTTTGTGAAAAGTGGCTGCACCTGTCTATTTTTGGTTCTGACAGCAGATGAAACTGGCCTCAGCTGTGTGACACTGAGCACGTTCTTACCTTCCTTCCATTTCTGTTTCCCAGTCTTTAAATTGGAGCCATTAGTGTCTGCCTTAACAGGCTGGAGTGAAAATGAAATCAGATTGCAAATGAGATTGCATCGTGGCCCCAAACCTGCCTTGGATTAGTCTTCCAACAAATGCAGACCTACCCTCACCATATACACCGCATCCTACACCACGTTCTCCCCTGTCATATCCTCACCTGACAGTCCTTTCTCCACTTGACTTGAAATGAGAAACACGCCCCGTCTTTACATCCTGAATGTGTGTTGAATGTCTTTGTCTGGCAGATTGTTTGATTAAGCATTCTGTGAAGAGTTGAGGTTACAATGCTCATTACTGGTAACAATTAAAACCCACTTAGAGAGAACACTGTTTTGCAGCAGAGGATCCTAAAACCTTGTGATAGTAGAACTTAGATAAACAGTAACATCTGCTCTCAGTATAACATTCATGCTCTTAAAGCAAACATTTTCTATTGTAAAGATCATCATCTAGAAAGGCCCTCCTGATATTCCTTGTTTGTGTAAAATCCCCTCAGCACGCTTAGTGTACTCCAATTTTCCTCTCCCGTTTTCAATCTTTCCCTTTCTCAATCTCTTTTGTTTTTGTTAATAACACAGAATATAATTTTTAAGGCCATAAAGGGACCTTGGCTGCACTCATATTATTGTTTATGCCAACAGAGTGCTCAATTTTGTAAATAAACATATGCCTTAAAATTTTACCTCTCAATCTAGGCTTAAATTTAATGCCGTTCTTTCTTACCACATGAAATGATTATGGTCTGAAGTTCTGTGGTTTTTATCCCTTTAGTGACTTTGCTTCTTACCAAAGAGGGTGCTCAGCTTTAGAACAGCGAGATTTGTTGTATTTCGATAAGCAACTGTACTCAATATTGGATCAGTTTAGAAATACAGACTCCCCAAACCCAGCATGTAGCTTACACAATGGTCCATACGGCAAGACTGATCCACTGGAAGAATAACACAGTAGGTTGTGATAGCCAGATGCATTGGGCCAGTTTAAGCCAATTAATACCAAGTAAAGTGCCAGAATCCTTTGAATTGTTAGTAAAGCAAGTGCCATGTTTCCAGTGGTCTCTGATAAGCTGAATTAATGTAGCAATTATACACAGGCTCTAGGGACTTTCTGTAATGCCTTTGAAACAAAGAGAAATGTTCCATCTCCCACTCAGGCCTGAATTTTAATATCTGCTCTTTGACACAAGATCTAATTAATAGACCTAATTAATAGCTTTAATGAACAGCTTCTAGCTGATAGTCAGTTGTGGTTTGGTTTTGTTTTGACTTTAATTTTTTTTAGATGTATCTCCCCAAAATTACTGGTTAAAGAACAGCCATAGTACCTTCAGTTCCTATAGAATTTTACTCCCTGAGTAATTTAAAAGACAACATGTGTGGGCTCATCCCTGTAATCCCAGGACTTTGGGAGGCCGAGGCAGGCAGATCACCTGAGGTCGGGAGTTTGAGACCAGCCCGACCAACATGGAGAAACCCTGTCTCTACTTAAAATACAACATAGCTGGGTATGGTGGTGCATGCCTGTAATTCCAGCTACTCCGGCTGAGGCAGGAGAATCACTTGAACTCAGGAGGCAGGGGTTGTGGTGAGCTGAGATTGTGCCACTGTACTCCAGCCTGGGAACAAGAGCAAAACTCTATCTCTAAAATAAAATAAAATTCAACATGGGCTTAAGAAGCAATCCAAATGATGAGGAATTAGCTTTTCAGAGCTGTATCCACGTTGGATGGTATACTTTCCCCTGGAGAGAATGGAGTCCAGAGATGGGTCCTTGGTGGGTTTCTATGCCCTTAAAACAGTTCTTTCCCTGGGAGCAGATGACTGTGGTGCATTCTCTCATACCTCTTGGAATTTCCCCATCCAGTACTAAGTACCAAGAAACAAAGAAAAACTTTTAAAAATTGCATTTCTCCTTTTCTGCTCCCCTGACATTAACTATCTGCTTTCTACAGGCTTTCTTGAGGGTTCTTGATGAACTATTCCCCTGACCTTGGCAAGCATCTCTCTACTGCCATCCTCCAGTTCAACAACAAAGGCTGTGTGATCTCACGGCCATTCGCAAGCAGCCTCTGCTCTTGTTTTCACTGGTCTTTTAATTGCTCTGTAGATTTTAAAGTCCTTTCAATAAAGACTTGGGGGAAAATATGAAAATATAATATAATTATTGAATAGAACATTAATAAGAAATCATTTCAAAACAGTGAACAGAAATATAATGGTAACTCATTATTTCCATGTTTGCCAATCAGGATTTTTATGAGTAGATACATATATAGAAGAGCTTCTTATTTTCCCACTTTTCTTCTTGTTTATTCATTTATCAGGAAACTTGGTTAGCTAACAGAAAAATACACAGGTTATAGTCCTAATTTTAGAGACACTTTGAAAATATACGTAAAACGTTATGCTCATTATTATTTGTGTTCACTGTTGGTTTAGCCTTTGACTGTCCTGATTTTATTCCCTGAGCAACGCTGTGGTTATCAGGGTTATGACCATAATAAGAAAGTATACGAGACATATAGACAACTAAAGGAATCCAATTCTAGGTATGGATTTTTTTCCTGCAACAACAGCTCAGACATATAGTGTAGGGTCAGAGAAAATTTCCAAATGAGTGCCTTTGTGCCAGACCCAGCCTCCACTGTTTATGCATGCTCCTGGCAATTTGAACTTTTCTAATGTTGAGAACCTTTGAAATAACAGTGGCCTATGAAATAACAGTGAGCGAGATCATCAGCTAATGACCAATTACCCATTTCAAAGAAAAGTGTGTGGCTCATTTCTGAAAATCCCTTTAAAGGTGCAAAGCCTTTTTGAGAAATCGGTCTTAAATGTGAGCACCATCAATGCAGGCTTTTTTTTCTGCCAGGAGTATTCATTAGCGCTAACAAGACCTGAAGCATGGAGTGATTTTTGTCAAAGGCAGTGCACTGTTAGATTTTTCCATGAATTGATTGTAATCACCTTTATCTTGAACTTCAAGGATGTAATTTGGACATAAGTGTTTTCATCTGAAACCTTGCATTTTCAAGTTGTAAAAAATCCACCAACTTTTAAGTTCTCAAGTGCTGAGGTGCCTGTGTTCCAGGCTTTGGCAACCTAAACCAAAATCTATTCATGGATGGAAATACGTAAAACCTCCCATTTCCATAGCCCTCCCTAGGCTGTGAGAGGAAGGAGAGTCAAATACAATTATCCATTAATAATTATCAGATAGGTAAGCAGAGCCTTAGATTCATTTACATTCAGGACTCAGAAATCTTGGAGAACTTTAAGGCACAAATCCTCAAAGTCACTGTTGCGAGTAAATTGTTTTGCCCCCTGTTATGTTTATCTATGCTTATCAAACTTAGCAGATGAGATGAATGATTCACACATTTATTTTCTCATAGCTTCTGAGAGTCAGAAATTCAGGCCAAGGTTGACTGGGTCCTGAGCTGTGTCTCACTGGACTAAAATCAAGATGTCCAGCAGGGCTCTAGAGTTCAGGGTCCTCTCTGAAGCTCATGCAGGTGGCTGACACAATTCAGTTCCTTGCGGCTGTAGGACTGAGGTCCCCACTTTCTTGCTGGCCCTAGAGGCTTAAGTCCTAGCTCAAGACCGTCAAGAGGGCTTTCCTTGAGTCTGCATATTTCCAGTCTCTCTACCTCTTTAAAGAAAGCTTGTCCAACCCGTGGCCCACAGAATGCATTTGGCCCAAGACACCTTGGATCGTGGTCCAACACAAATTTGTAAACTTACACAAAACGTTGTGAGAGTTTTTGCATGTTTTAAGCTCTTCACCTATTGTTAGTGTTTGTGTGTTTTATGCATGGCCCAAGACAATTCTTCATTCAGTGTGGCCCAAGAAAGCCAAAAGATTGTACATCCCTTCTTTAAAGACTTCTCTGTGAGGCATACCCACCCTTTCGATTAACTTAAAATTACCAGGAGTGATATTTCACTCTGCTCATACATTCTGCCTGGATCCAGGGAAGGGGATTTTATAGGGAGTGGATGGTAGGGGTGGGAACCCTGAGGCCATCTTGTAATTCTGCCCACTACAGTGAATGTGTTAGAAAAAAGAGCATGTGTTGCTCAAATCTTTGTACACTAACCTTTAAATGGTACTAAAATAGAAAATGTAGGGCACCTATTTTATCTTATGAGTGTTCCTCTGCAAGCTTGTCGTGTGGGACCATGCAAATGCATTTTGGGCAAAAGCATCCAGAAACATGGAGCTTCCATAGAAGCAAATTCTTCAGGACCTCAAGGCAATCCCCATAAGAAAAAAATACAAGTTGTGCAGAAGGGAAGGTACATTTATATCATTGATATGGCTAGTTTTCCAATGTGCTTAAGAATGAGCAAAAAAAAAAATGAGTTTATGGTGAGATGTAGTGGCTCACAGCTGTAATCCAAGCACTTTGGAAGGCTGAGGCAGGTGGATCACCTGAGATCATGGGTTTGAGAGCAGCCTGGCCAAAATGGCAAAACTCCATCTCTACTAAAAATACAAAAAAAAAAAAAACAGCTGGACTTGGTGGTGGGCATCTGTAATCCCAGATACTCAGGAGGCTGAGGCCAGAAAATCTCCTGAACCTGGAAGGCAGAGGTTGCAGTGAGCCAATTGCACTCCAGCCTGGGTGACAAGAGCGAGACCCCGACTAAAAAAAAGTCAAAACCAAAACAAAACAACAACAAATGAGTTTAGATGACAACACATGTGATTTGGGCAAATAAAATAATATTATCCAATAACAGAAATAAGTGGCAAAGTGTCTAGTATAGCGTACTAGAGTATAAGCATTCAGCAGTATAATATCTGCCATAATATCAATTCTGTAGATATATATGAGCTGAAAAACAGTCCTAAAATTGCCTCCACAGATCATCCCCACATGTCACTACATTTCAATCTAGACAAATATTATCTTCAATGAAATAACACCTAGAAATTAAGGAGTATCTCCTATGTGCTAGCCGCCATGCTAGGCAAGAGTAGGCTACCCCTGCCCCTTACCATGGCTGCAGGCAGTGCTGGGTCTACTCATGACAACTGAGGAAGGTGAGGCCCAGGAAGCCTGAGGTGAGAGGGTGTCCAGTCCATTCCTCTCTGGCCAGTGGGCCCCACCTCTCTACACACCCTCAGAGGCTTTGGGCTGCTGCAGCTCCTGCTGGCTCAGTGTCCCTCTAACTCAGGGTTACCTTGTGTAACGTCTTCAGTGTTACCTTGGCAAATGGGAGTGAGTACCTCTCATACTCCCCAGAAATCTTGAAGTAAAAGAATAGCTTGTTCTCTGTAATTAAAACGCATATGAACACACACACACACACACACACACACACACACACACACACACACACAAACTCTAGCCTTCTCTTCCTGCTCCATCAGGAAGCATCATTCACTGAGGACCTCTAAATCACAACATTCTCTGTTTTTGTGATGAAAAGAATTTTACTGTTCCCTGCATTTATAAGCAATGTTCCTTCACTTTAAGAAAAGGGAGTGATTGATTGAGTATATATATATATATATATATATATATATATTGCAACATATGTTTGCATGTGTTTGTGCATGTGTGTGTATACATACATATGTATATGAACACACACGCACAAACACATACACACAAACATATATATGTTGCAAAATATAGTAATGAATGACAGTTCCTTGTAAAATACGTTTCACAGAAATGCCGTGGAGACATATGGCAGGGAGAATAAATGGAGGACTGGAGACATAAGCAAAAATGTGATAAAGTACAGGCAAGAAAGAGAAAGGGCTTGCTGCAGATGAAGCGCTGGAAAGCCCACCAGGTAGGAAGGCCCAGGGACCAGGTGGAAGGCCCCTCCCCAGCTGTGAGCCCAGAATGCAGCCTCTCACTAGGGCAGGTGCCTGTCAGGGGATGCCTGGCTCCTACATTTTGTCCTTTACCTTGGGTTAGGGGAGGGACTGACCCAAGGCAGTCTGAAGGAAGGGGAGTGTGGCAGAGAGAGAAAAGTTATGTCATAGTTTCTGTTTTGTTCTCATCTATGTTATGGATTGAATTGTGTCCCACAAAAGTGATATGATGGAGTCAGAATGTGACCGTGTTTGGAAATAGGGTCATTGCAGATATCATCACTGAAGACGAGGTCACACTGCAGGGTTTAGGTAGGGTGCTAACCTAATATGGCTGGTGTCCTTGGGAAAAAACAGCCACATGAAGACACAGACACACAGGAACAATGCCATGGGGGCTGAGATCAGAGTGGCCACAGCTGCGATGCCCCGGGACTGGTGCGGGCCACTGCCACCAGAAGCCAGAAGAGGGAGAGAAGGATACCCGCCTTCCAAGAGCATGGCCCAGCCGACGCCTTGACTTCAGACTTGTAGCCTCCAGACCCATGAGATGATGAGTTTGTGTGGTTTGGAGCTTCCCAGTTTGTGTCGTTTTGTGGTAGCAGCCTGAGCAAACCCGCACAATGTCATCTGGTGGTCTTGTCCTCAACCACGCCGACCCCCTCAAACAGCTTCGCTCCTCTCTGTTCACAGCCATGGAATATAATGTGTGACCTCACTAAGAAAAGGAAAAAGAAAAGGAAGATGGTCTTCATGACTGGATTTTTCAAAAGATTTCAGAAACAAGAGATGATTCTAGGCATAGACAAATGAGTGGGAGCGTGGGGCTTCCCACCTCACCCAGTGGCTGAAGAGCTCCTGGGTTTGTAGCAGGAGTGAGATGGAGGCAGAGGTGGATGAGAACAAAGGGGACAGAGGGCCCAGGAGACAGGCCTCAGCTCTGCACACAGGAAGGAGGGACATGGCAGCATGGGCGTTGGGAAAGGTAAGCACCGGGATGGGGTGGCTTTCGATCCCCACCACCTCAGCTGGGCTGCACTGACCACCCACCCTGCCTGGGTCTGGGAGGGACTCGTCTGGCACCTCAGTTGCTGCTTCCATGGGTGACCATAGCAGGACTGCTGGCCGCCTCTGCTCTGGAATTGTGTGAGGTCCCCATCCAGACAAACAACCCGCATTGCTCCCTGAGGATGTCACAAGACACTCATGGCTCCACAGGAAATAAGGAAGACCCCAGAAGCTAATGAGAGGGGGTGATAGGAAAGGGAGAGGGTCCGCTCCTGCAGAGGGAGAGCAGGGTGAAACCCTGAGCACACCAGCTCTGGCTCCTGCTGCAGGCTGGCCCGTCAGCTTCTTACTTGCACAGATTTAGTGAATGCCACAGACTGAATGCTTGTGTCCACTCAAACTCAGGGGCTGAAATCCTCACTCCCAGGGTGATGGTGTTAGGAGGTGGAACTTCCAAAGGTAGTCAGGTCCTAAGGGTGGAGGCCTCATGAATGGGATCAGTACCTTTATAAAAGAGATCCAGGGAGCCCTCTCACCTTTCAGCCATGTGAGGACGCAGGAGAAGACAGGGAACCAGGAAGCCTGTGCTAGGAAACAGAGATGGGCCTTCACCATACGCCGAATCTGCCGGCACCTTGAGGTTGGACTTCCAACCTTGGAACTGGAAGAAAAACGTTTTTATTGTTTGTAAGCCCCCAGCCTGGGATAATTTTGTTACAGTAGTCCAAAAGGACTAAGACAGTCAGTCAGTAACACAAAGAATCCCATCCGGACACCTAGGGGCCATCTACAAAAACAGTCAGGGACCGTAGAAGAGACAGAGCAACTCCAAGAACTTTTTCAATTCAGAAAATTGTGTGGTTTTCCCACAGAACAGTAATGACTACACAGTAATTAACAGCGAAACCCTGGAAACAAATAGGGCTCCGTTTTCAGAGACAGGATGAGGAGGTTTTGTCCCTGCTGGTGACCCACCCTGCAGACAGCCTATCCTTTCTTTCTTTGTTCCAGGCGGGCTCCATGGCCAGGTGGTCCTCCCCAGCTCCAGTCTCAGTGTGGCTTCTTGGAGAGGTTTATTCATTCTTCCAAAATGTGCCGGGAGAGTATGTCATTGTCATAGTGAGAAGTGGGGATGCATGGAGCGTCCTCCGTCAGGTGGCATCGTGAGAGTATGAGTCTGATGACAGAGACCAGAGACAGGAAAATCAAGGAACAGAATCATAGAGGAGGCCAAAATTCCTCCTGACCTTATCTGGCCACTGAAATGGTCAACCTACTGCCTATTTGGTGTGCGTTAGTAAATGTCTTTAATTCTTAAGCTATTTGAATTGGCTGAATGTGCAGCTGAAAACAAACTAGCTGACCTCAAACACTGCTGATGTTTGTGGGCTCCTGCATGGCCCATCCTGGAGGGAGGAGAGCCCCGCTCAGCAGAGTGCATGGGGAGTTTTCAAAGTGCAGGAAGTAGGAGAAAGGAGGTGTCTGCAAGCAGACGGGGTACCAGGAGCTTAAAATACAATGCCCACCTTCTTTCTGCACCATTCCCAAGCAGCTGCATCCTCAACACAGACCACACAAAAGGAAACTCACTGTCATAGTCATTCAGCGGCAGTCACACATAAATGCCATTTCTAGGCACTGTTTCTCATGTTAGAGCCACTGTTGGGGAAGGGTGGAGAAATAGTTGAGAGAATAAAGTATTGGGAAGGTGTAGCGTAACGCATAATTTTAGAGCAGAGCACATCAGGGCATAATGAGCACCAGAAATACTGGGATGTTCTCCTAAAAAGCTGAGGCGGTGCCTGGGGCTCAGGCTCACCCTGACAGCAGTGCTTCCAGAATTAGCACCCCTTGCCTGGCAAGCAAGTGTCAATCATGTGAAGCTTTCCAGCTCCCTGACAACCTCAGATTCCCACAGCACAATGTGGGGGGTGCAGTGCATCCTCATTTGTGACAGACCTACTGGAGTGGCTGAGACTTTTCTATAAGACTTTAAACATTTTATCTTATTTTAATTAAGAGTTTATTTTCTAGAAAATCTGAAGCAATTATCCTCCAAGAATTGTACAGACTGTACCTTAAGAGAAAGCCCTGACATGGCAAGTTGCCTCTAATTCTTCTGTAAGTATTTTAACTTCACTTGCATTCACGAGAACTGGATAGGTCTAAGTAAGATAAAAGAAATCTTAGTGCAGAAACACAGAAAACACAAATGAGAGAACACCTCCAAAAGTCAAGACTTTTTCTCAAAAAAAAAAGCACTCACAATACCAAAGAGAGAGCAAAATAATCATTGGTGATGAGAAAAAGCCAAAAACATGGGAGTTGTGCCCGGAGAATACAAAAGTTTCTCATAGATCAAAGACATTTCTCTTCTGCTTCATCTTTTAAAAATAAGAACAAAATTCCAGAGAGGAAAGCTGACAGAAGCTTTCATTATTTATTTAGCAATATTTAGATACTTTAATTTTTAATTTTAACAAATAGGTTTTTTCGGGAAAGTACAAAAAATGTTATGTAAAAATTATGGTCTTTCTTATAAATGATTTGTTCTCTCCTGGTGATCTGTTAATAATTCTTGAGAGTGAACCATTTTGTGCCTTAGAAATATCATCCTACAGGTTGGAAATGATTCATAAATCTCTGGGCTTTCAAACTCTTTTTTTCTTATAAATCCCCTGTTCCTTTCACACCAGCCACCCTTAGCTGAAGTCTGAAGGACGGACGCTAATTTAATTATGCTGATTGGATTCCAGTAAGTTGATTTTTACTGATTTTTACTCCTATTTTTCTAAGGTGAGCTGCACAAGACGGAGGGAGTCCCTTGACACTAGATAACCAAAGACATAATTAGAGCCATTTTGTGACTCTCTACTTTGTGTTATAGATCTGACTTTTTCCACTAAAGCTTGGCTGATCTTTCCCTTGCTCAGAAACATTTGAAACCCCTGGAGATGTCATGCTTGTGCTTGAAAATTCCAGCAAACATTTCAGCTAAGGTCAGAGGACACACTACTAACTGTGGCATCCACGCATTATGAGTAGAACCTGCCTCATACACCATTTTCCATCATGAATCTCAAGGCCTTGGTCCCTGAAATCCCAAAAATGTTTCTGTTTTTTTTTCTTATTATAGGAACTGAAACAAATCAATGCAGTTGAATCCCAGAGTATGATATGTGACTTCCAGAATGTTCCCTGAGAGATCCAGGGAGAGTCTTGGGGACAGTGGAGCCACCATGGTTTGCTCTACATACCTACAGTTGGTCACATTTCTCATGTCATGAGCATTTCTCAAGTGTTTCTAGATGCACACTCTGCCTACAGAATGCATCCCAAGACCCCTGCTAAGCCTACTTGGCTTCTGAGCATCTCTGATGCCATCTTCCTTGTTCTCCCTCACAGATTCTATTCCACAACTGGAACCACACTTTCTGGGTCTGCCAGTCTCTTTCAGGTGTCTGCCTCAGCAGCTGGATTTGCTGTCTGGAATTCCTTTACACACCTCCTTCCCTAAACCCTTGCTCCATGAACATTTATTCTTCTAGCCCTCAGCCCAGAGCAGAGATAACTCCTGCTCTTGAAGACTTTCTCTAGTTGCTTTCTGCCAGTGGAGAGGAAAGAACTCCCTTCTTTCCCCTGGATATTCTTCATTGATCTTTCCAAGCTCTCAAAGACCCTGTTGTGCTGACTTGCTGAACCTCAAGGGAGCAGCCCCACCTTTAGTCCAGCATTGCTCTGACTTCACCGGAAGTGATAGGGATCCAAATCTCCATTCCTGGCTTTCTCTTCAAATGCATTGAGTCCCAGGATTACAATGCCCTTCTCTAGGACCACTCACTCAGTGAGTGCCTACCATTGTTTTCCAGTTGACTTTGGCTCAGGACTAGTAGATAACCTATTTTTAAGCCTATTTGTCATGGAATTACTTTTGAGAAAAAAATCTCTAAATAGTTACTGACTTCCTTAATTGAAGTATTTGAGTTTGTAGATGGTAGACTTTCACAGCCTTGCTTTCTCCACTGCTCAGCTGTCCTCATGAGGAACCACTCCCTTCTTGGGATAAACACATGGTGCTTCCTCTCAGGAAAGGATTGCAATTTATTTGTGACTTTGATTCCTCTCTTTTGGAAGGAGTTGGTTTTTGTATATGTTCATGTCTCCTGAACATTGCCCAGGGAATGACGCCAAGTTGTTAAGCACTGATCACATTATTTCAATAGTTTTAGAGCTGCACAACTTGGTCTTCCACTGAAGGGTGACTTAAACATGTGTTAGATATGTTCTAAAATAATTATCCAATGTAAGCATTCCCAAGAGGTACAATGAGCCCAACACCTCTGGTGTACCTGAGGCTGGATATGACAAGCTCTTCATCTACAGAAACAGCAGTATACTGGAGTTTCTCTCTCCAAACTTCCAAAACAATCAAATCTTGGGGAAAATCACAAGTTCATTTATTTAACTTTTAGCCTACTTTTCCAATAAAGTTATGAGTAAATGTATTTTATTCAGCCACAATTATATTGCAAGGTATATCTTTTTAACTCTGTTTTGCTTATTAGAAAATAAAATGCTTATAAAGGTGATACTTATCAGAAACCTGCAGCTTCTCAACCACAGAAGTTAGGTTTCCATCTGGCTGAGAAACCAGGTCTCCCCCAGATGGGAAGGTGAATTACGTCATGTTTTTTGGAGGTGAACAGGGCAACTGCTTGCCCAGTTAGTTCAGACATTTGATTTGCAGTCTGGGTTTCATGTGTATAAAAGATTTGGTCATTGACAATGCCATAATTTTGTTTCCTTTCTTTCTGCCCTCACCCTCACTCTAGGTAATCCGGTTTCTTTATTACCAAAAGACACTTTAGTTTAACACATGGCAGAAATGTGAACTTCAGGGAGGCTTTGCTCTTTACTTTAGCTGAGTAAGCCTATAGTGTGTTAGTTTGAATGAACTTAGTTGAAAAAACAAATGGTTGCTTTCAGAGTGATTACCCTCAACGCATAAAAATAGACCTGACTTGGAAATCTTTCATCAAATTTTATTTTAAAATGCTGGGTTTCATTTTTATATTCCCAAAGAATAACACGTTATCATGGGTAAATCTGTGAAATTCCTGAGATCTTCTGAGTTTTGTTTCTCTTTCTTTGAACTATTGGGTTCCTCAAAGGATTATCTTTTTTCCATACTTAATTTGTGTTAATACATTGAATAAACAAATAGAATTTGCTTGACTTTACAGACAGCAAAATTAACTTCCTAAGACTGAGAGTATTGTAACGTTTCCTACAAAATCCATGTAATTGTTATGTAGTTCACATGGGAGAATTAAGGTGCCGTTCCCTAAGGATCTTGTCCTTTGTCTCCAGGGAACCAAATGTAACTTCATCTTCTGCAAAAAGGGCGGCATCTGTATACAGGAAGTACTACTGTATATAATCTTCTATATACAAGAAGACAAGACCTCCCATGTGGAACAGGGATGACTTTTAGGCACTTCAAAATTTTGAAAATGTCACTATCCAGAAGAGAAGTTTGTATATTTGTCCCCATATCAGCAGCTGAGAGAAGAGGAAGTGTGAATAGATGTCATTCGTGGAACCAGAGTGTCGATAGTGAATTCTCAGTGATAAAGATTCATAATTACAACATCCCCTGCATTGCAGAAACTTGGTCAATATCCACCAACAGGAGTAGCGGGAAAGACTGAAATATGCTTGGGAAAGCTGAAGTTGAGCCAGGAAATATATACACTCATATGACATTTTTCAGAAACTTCCATACACCCAGCCTCAGAGTCATCTTGTTACAAATTCAGATATCTGGGTTTTACTGCAGATCAAATGAATCCAAGTAAGGAAGCATGGATTCAGAAATGTGAAAAGGCCCTCGAGTATGTCTTGTGCTCAGTAGAGTCTCAGGTCCAGTGTTCCACACTCAGGATAAGCAGTTAGAGAAAGAGGGTAGAATATTCTAAGAGGACACAGCACAACCTAAGGATGACAGCTGTGATAGATGGGGCCTGCCTGCTTTCTCCCTGTTTTAGGTTAAATCCGTGCAGAGGCTGCCTGGCACCCATTGGTGCAGAGCCGATGAGGACACCATGGAGAGAAGCACCAAGAGGGAGACAGTTCTCACAGCAGAAAGGAGAGAAAGCAAGAAGTGCCACACACCTGCAGCAGGAAGGATGCTCTCTTCTGACTGTGGAGAGGCAGAAAGAAACAGCCCAAGGAGGTGGGAAGTCAGGTGGCAGCAGATATTGGGAATTAGAAGACCTCTATGTTCTCTGTCAAATTAGAGGCCAATATCTACAAAAAGAAGAGAAGGTGTGGAATGGATGCTTTGCCGAAAGTAAGCCGGCAACAGGAAAATACCAAGATTGCATGCCAGATTTACAAACCTGAGCCCAGTGGCTCCAGCGGACAGAGCACTGTGGCAGCTCTGGAAATTGAGGAAGCTCTGTCCTGAGGATAGTGTCACTAACAGAGATGAACAAAAAGGACAATCTGAAACGAAGACAGATACCTGGCAGAATAGACTTGACAATAATTGAGTGGAACAGTCAGTAAATATTGAGGGGAGGGTGACAACTACCGTGACAGCCTTTTCTAATACTCCACAGTTTCTGGGGGTCTTACTGTATACAGAAATTGTACCTTGAACCAAAGGACCATATATGTGAAGGACCTTGATGGGTTAATGCAGTTGTTCACTGACAGTTTTTCTCACTGGTGTTAAATTTCTCTCTGTTAAATAAATAAGAAAATACTAAATCACAATACTTCAAAAATATTTTAATGTCTCTTACGGATTACAAAAACCATTATCAATCCTTTGATGGTATTTATATAAAAATGCTATGACTTAAATTACATAGAAAGAAAATCCTCCTATCCGCCTAGTTTGTCCGATAGCAATTTTGTATGAAAAAGTGAAATCCAAACAAATAAAGCTGAATGCAGTAAGCCCTGGTGGACAATTAAGGACAAAAACCAACCACATGTTTAAGGGAGTCCAGGATGAAAAATGACCCTATTACTTTTACACCCATGCTGTGTACCTGATGAGCCAATTTTAATTAAAAACAGACACAATAATATTTTTAAAGAATGAAACGAATTTTCAGTAACTACAAAGTTTACAAAGACCACAGAAATGAATTGAGAAAAAGGACAAGCTATTGTCCAGTAAAATCTTGTCTGTGGTTTTACTCTATTAAGATTTCCTGAGAGAGTAATCCCAGCACTTTGGGAGGCAGAGGCGGGTGGATCACGAGGTCAAGAGATTGAGACCATCCTGGTCAACATGGTGAAACCCCGTCTCTACTAAAAATACAAAACAAAAAAAATAGCTGGGCATGGTGGTGCGCGCCTATAATCCCAGCTACTCAGGAGGCTAAGGCAGGAGAATTGCCTGAACCCAGGAGGCAGAGTTTGCAGTGAGCCGAGATCGTGCCATTGCACTCCATCCTGGGTAACAAGAGTGAAACTCTGTCTCAAAATAAATAAATAAAAAATAACTGAAGCAACATATTATATATATATATATATATATATATATATATATATATATATATAATGTGTTTGTTAATTAGTGCTGTTTGAACAGATGTCATGTGGTTCATTAAAAAGAAAATAACCACGTGTAATTTATAAGTACTTGAGTGTATCCTTAATTCTACTAAAGTCAACAGCAACCAACATGTTCTTCCAAGTTCCATAAAAGACCAAGAAGTTTCTTCCTGGAACTAGGGTCTTCTGTCTGAGGAGGATGGATTGTCTATCTGCCTGATCTTCCTTTAAGTACAGTATTCCTCCCTTCCTTCCACCTCTACATCCACCCTTCCCACTGCACTTTGCCTTTGGCAGTGACGTTTATTTTCTCGTATTCCTACCTAGGCCATACACATATAAGCCCTACCTATACCCAAGTTCTGGCGCTCCTGCTTAACATGAAAATGTTCCCTTGCCGTGGATGGTGGAAGAATCATAAATTTCCCAGTCTGGCTTCCTGCCAATGTAATCCTCTGGAATTGTTTTTGCCACCGTCATTAATAACCTTCAAGTTGCTAAGTCCAAAGGAAATATTCCAATCTGTACCTTGCTTATTGGCTCTGTTCAGTTGGCAGCTGTGATGGAAGCTTTCTCCTCCTTGAATCTTGAGATTTTATGATGACAGGGTTTTCTGGAGTTCCTTTTGCCGTGGTTCTCCTTCTCAGTCTCTTACCACTGACTTCCAAAGTCATGCCGATAGATGCTAAATCTACCCAACACAGGTCTCTCTCCTAAGTTCTTGATCGATGCATCCACTTCTTCATGCACTTCCATTTAGATATTCTACTTGGACCTCAAAATCAAGCTATCCAAAACTGACTCCAAGTTCCCCCTACCCCACCAAACCCACCATGGTATTCCATTCCTGCTGCTCTTTTAATTATTGAGTGATCAGAAAGCCTCATTCATTGAGAGCCTACTCTGTACCACATATCAAGCATGATGACTGCTGCTACCCAAGCAAGGCCTTCCAGGATAAACGGGTTCCTAATCTCACTTGACTCTTCCTTCTTGACAAGTCTTTGTATGACTTTATTTATGTCTCTTATTATCTCTTACCTGGATTCAGACAATAGTTTTTTATCTTGTTTAATCACTGCAAAGTCTACTTTCTCTAGCCACAGAGCTAAGTAAAGGGTAAACCTGATCTTGTCATTTTCTTAATTAATACACCTCAAGGCACTGAAAAAGTTTATACAGTATGTAAACTGACTACATAAGCTTCAGTTACTCCTATGTATGCAACCATTTTCCAAATACCTACAGGTGCTTTTGTAATTAGTATTTGATACATATTTACACATAAACTTAAACTTTCATTGATTTAAAATAGTTCATTATTATATATTTTAATTGTGAATTAAAACTCCAATTACTATCTTTAAATCATTTTTTGTTTTTTAAAAATAGATGAGGCTGGGCACCGTGGCTCATGGCTGTAATCCCAGCACATTGGGAGACTGAGGTGGGTGGATCACCTGAGGTCAGGAGTTCGAGACCAGACTCACCAACACGGAGATATACCCCATATCTACTAAAACCACAAAATTAGCTGGGTGTGGTGGCATGCACCTGTAACCCCAGATACTCAGTAAGGCTAAGGCAGGAGAATTACTTGAACCCAGGAGGCAGAGGTTTCTGTGAGCTGAGATCGCACCACTGCACTCCAGCCTGAACAACAAGAGCAAAATTCCTTCTCAAAAAAAAAAAGGGGGGGAATCCTTTGAGTAATGGGAAATTTCCAAACTGATTAGCATCTCTTAGCCCATCTCATTCCATATCTTTCATTTAGATCACATCATATCAACAGATGTCCCCAATATGTGGGATTCCTTTTTGAGGTGGTCCTTTGTCTTTTTGAGAGTATTTTTCCCCGTTTCTTTCTTCCTAATTAAGAAATCTCTTTTGTTAACATGGAAGGCAGAGATCTTTTCATCCCAGGGAAGAAAGCCCCTCCTAGATGCTGGGAACATGAAAAGTCACTGCATCCCACTCCCTGTAGCCCATGGAGGGTACATGCCGCTGTCTACTAACAAGAGCTATGGCGGCTATTCTTAGCTCTCCAACCAGGTTAGAGGGCTTGATCCATCTCTTCTGGAATAAAATAACGATGCCTCCCACAGAGCAATATTTTCATTCCCTCCCTGTCACTCTTCTCATTTCTTTCATGAATGCAGTTTTAATGACAGGATTGCAGCTGCCGAAAAGGAAAGGCCGAAAGAAAGCCAAAAGCATCAGCTCCAGCATCACTGATTCTCTCATCCAGTGTTCAGAAACTGCCTGCTTGAATTTAAATCACAAAAATAAACCAGACTATTATGTGTATTTGTGTAACTTATAGCCAGATAAACCATAACCAATGTGCTTCTCTTGACTGCTTACCATTGCATATGCTAGCGATATGGATTCCTCCCTTTCTCGCCTGGCTAACCCTTTCCCATCATTCAGAAGTCAGCCAAGCCAGCACAATCTTTCCGAAGCCCATCCTGTGTGTGATAACACTTTATACAGCATGTTGTAAAAGACTAAAAGACTGTTTACCAATCATCTCCCCCAATAGACCATCTGGGTCATAACTTTTTTAGACTTGGTCTCTCTCTCTTGCCCAGGCTGGAGTGCAGTGGCACAATCTCAGCTCACTGCAACCTCTGTCTCCTGGGTTCAAGCGATTCTCCTGCCTCATCCTCACAAGAAGCTAGGATTACAGGCATGTGCTACCATGCCAGGCTAATTTTTGTGTTTTAGTAGAGGCAAGGTTTTGCCATGTTGGCTAGGCTGGTCTCAAACTCCTGACCTCAGGTGATCCACCAGCCCATCTCAGCCTCCCAAAGTGCTGGGATTACAGGCGTGAGCCACTGCACCTGGCCGAACCATCTGGTTAGTAACTCTAATGTTTATACCCGCTTTTCAAACATTAATTGATTCCCTTTAAGCCAGCAACCACATTAGACCTGGCAACAGGAGACAGAGCCCTGTTCCCTGGGATCCCTTGATTTTCAGAGCATGATTCTGGCCTTCATTTAAACCCCTGCCCTCCCCACAGATAGAAGATTCCCCCAGACCAGGGGATGTGCCCATTCAGAGCTCATGCTCATTTTCTAAACAACACACACAAGCTGGCATCACCAGAATGCACTGCTAAACCCACTCTCATCCCAATTCAGAACCTTTAATGGTGTTCCCCACATTCAAACTTCTGACAGCTGAAGATACAAGAGGTGTTGCTTCCCTAAGCTGGGGCAGGGGCAGGAATGGGAGGCAGGAAAACTATCTAGGATTGAGCAGAACAAAGCTTGGACAAGGGTATCCAGGCAGACAGGCGTGAATGAGGTTTCTCACAGAGCAAGGCAAAGCAGAGGGAGAAAGAGCAGGAGCGCACTGCTGCATTCCCTCAAGCAGAGGACACCCAGACTCGTCTCCCAAGTCATCCCGCATGTGCCAGGGGAAGAGGATGGGGATGATTTTACACAAGGGCAGGCACTTCTGTTCCTGATATGGTACATGGGCTTCATGTTCCACTCTAATCACTGTCCGTAAATGTTAGACAGAAGGTATCCTTGAAATTGCTAACCACATAGTGTGTATATTATGGCTGTTAAATAAACAGCAAAAAAAGAATGAATGAATATAAAGCCGCAAACATCTCATGCATCTATGTACTAATTCAGCAAATGTGTGTTTGGATGTTTGTATGTGCATTTCTGTGTGCATCTGTGTGCTTGTGTGTGTGTTTGTATGTTATTTGTGTGTGTCTGTGTGTGTTTGGTGTGTGTTTCTGTGTATGTGTATTTGTGTATCTGTGTGCACTTGCTTGTGCATCTGTGTGTTTATATGTCTGTATGTGCGTTTTTGTATATGTATATGTGTTTGTGTGTATGTGTGTGGTGTCTGTGTGTGTGTGTTCCCATGTGTGTTTCTGTGTATGTGTGTTTGTGTATCTGTGTGCATCTGTGTGTTTATATGTCTGCATATGCTTTTTTGGGTATGTATATGGTTTCGTGTGTATGTGTGTGGTGTCTGTGTGTGTGTGTGTGTGTGTGTGTGTGTATGTTTCTGCAGTGAATAAATAGGTCCAAACTGCTATGGTTTGTATGTGGTTTGTCTTCTGAATCATCAAATTATTTATTTTAAAATTTAAGTATTATTTAATTATTAAAAAGTAAGTTAAATTATTTAATTATCAAAGTTAAATAATAATTTAAAAAGGATATTAAAAACAATTCTAGAGTTCTGTGGATGACAGAGGGGCAGCCGGGAGATCAGTTTCATGGTCATTGTGTTGGCCCTGGTGAGGAATTCAAGGAGGAACTTGCAGTGCTGAGGAGAGGGGGTCTTTGGAGTCCTTGTTGTCTATGGAGGATGGACGTGGGAGCTAGAAAGGCTGCAGAGAGGTGTACAGCGAGTGGCTTTAGATTGCATCAACTTGATGTCTCTCCTGCCTTTTTGTGGTCCTCACCTGGATTCCTAGAGTTACTAAAGACCTTTAGGTAGACATTTAGCTGCCTTTTAAACTTGTTTTGGCATTTGGCTCAGTAGAGCCAAGGATGCAGAATTGCTCTCCACACTGGTTACTCAATTGGGCAAGTACATGCAAGACTTATATAGCCCACATCCCTCCCTGGCTGGCACAGGCACCTTTCCCCAGTTCCTCTCTGACACTCCCCACCATATCCCAGACTGCTTTTACAAAGAGTAGTGACCGTGTGCATATCTCAGCAAAGCATGTAATAAAGAAGTCATCAGTTGTGCCTCCTTTGCATTCTGGATTCAACTTCTAGGTTGCAAATGCAAAACAAAACAGAATGGGCAAAAACACAAACTCCCTGACTGTGGCAGGCTCATGAGTTTTTCTGAAAACTATCTGTACTATCAAAATTTGAACTCTAAGCTTGATGTCTGCTTGCTTTGTTTGCACACACTTAATGTAGTTAAAAAATGAATGACGCAAGGGAGATGATGATCGTTAGGAAGTGAGAAATATGTTCTGAGAAGCAGACAATTCAACAGAGAAAAATTGCATCAGCAATAGCTGGATCTTAAATAAAAGGGATAGTCTACATATAGAACTCTTACAGACACTTTAAACCTTCAAATCCACACAGTACTAATGTATATATTTAAATAAATTAGCATAACCATAGCCTAAAAGAATCTCTTCCTAACAATACACTTTATTTATTCCCAACTTCTTGCTGAAGAAGTCTCTGTTGGAAGCCCAGGCACAGAGGGAGATGCAATACTACTTATTCAAAAGCTATTTGAATCACTGACTTTAAGAATGTTATTATACAAGATATATTGTGCCAGACCCAGTATTGCACCATGAAATTAATTCACAAAAGTAGTTTTTGAAAAAGAAGAAACTAATTTGTAGTTACTTAGAATGTTTGTTACAGTCCTTTGAATCACCTTCCCTCTGATATTGGAAATGCAATATTTGGAGTACTTGAGAAGGCATTAGACTTAGCCTGCATTCAGGATGTAAACAAACTTCAGGTGAGCCTTCTAACCGCAAAGGTATACAGACGCTCTTGTATATCAGAGAGATTGGGCATCCAAGACAAATTGACATAAACTGCAAAATACTTGTATATGTGTCCACCAAGTGAGTCACTGGAAGAGAACATGAGGAAGCAGGTCATTTTCTAAAAGCAAGCTAAAAGTAGGTGAATTTTACCTATATACCAGGTAATAACTTCAAAATGCTTTGGAGGACTCAGGGTAGCCGATCAGTGGATAGTGTCTTGTAGACAATGTGGTCAAGTTTATTTCAGATATAAATACATTCAAAAATGTGCTTTTCTCTCCTTTTGAGGCAGCCTGACCAATTTGGCCTTTGTTCTCTGCTCTTGCCACCAGATTGATTCAAGGCTAAAGCTGATTGACAGGAGCTGCCTGCTGACACTGCTGACAGCCTTCTGAGCAGCATTTTGTAGAGTTCTGCACATTTTATTAGCTCTCTATAACTTACAGTGAGCCGAAGGAGGCCAAATCCAGGAATCAATCATTTTCAACAAATATGTTTCCAAAGTTTTTCTACTTTCTATGACTCTTTTCTTTCATTTTGTGGACCTATATACCCCACATGTATTTTTTCCCAAAATATATTCACTTTAAAAGTTATCTAATGGAATAATTGGAAGGTTGGAATCTTTTAATAGAGGTCATGAGCATCCACAGAAACAAGAAGGAGAAAGTACAAAAAGACATAGTTTTGAGCAAGAATGAGTTTATTTAGCAACCCCTCATTAAGTGAGAACTGTTCTTAGGATTCTCCGACCCAAGGCACTATTTTTTGATAACACCTGGAGGTCCTGTTGTTTTACTTTCCTATTGAGATGATAAAGATACCCAGGAGTGAATAACGTGTATCTACAACTAGATGACTTAGGAGATTTCACCCTCTAGGTTCTACAATTGTGGTCGTTCAAGGTCAGGGCTGCCACTGCATTCCTAAATTCAACCCACAATTACTTTCATGAATTTAAAGAATGTATTTACCTACAAATGATCAGGGAGCATTAAAGGAGAAATCAAAAATACTACTGGAAGAAAACAAATAGGTAAATATATATGTGTGTGTGTGTATGTGTGTGTGTGTGTGTGTGTGTCTATGCATGTATGTATATTTGTAATAAATAATATATATTCTGTATGATATATACTACTTATATAATGAATAATTATATGTATTATATAAAACAATACACATACAATATTTATCACATGTAATATTTTTTAAACTCCAGCAGTTAGTTAAGCCTAGAGTTTACATATTAAGTGTTTATTAAAGCCTAAACATGATTATAATAAAATTATATTTGATTGGATGTTTACAGATCAGACAACAGTGGTAGCTGAAGCTATAAATTTTTATTTTCTGACTGGTTAAAGGCCTGGTCTTCTAATTCTGAAGTCTTTACTCTTGTATGTGAATGAATTTCACATTTTAGCGTATTACTAAAGACTCGTTAGGCAATGTAGGGAAACTAGAGGCAACCAATATCCTTAACATACATTAAATTTGCATCCATTTCATCAATCTTAAAAACAAAAACACATCAAACTGTGTATTCTAGGGAAAAATTAAAGACATCTTCTATCTATTCCCTGCAAACTAGGAAACCATGAAATCATCTGGGCATAAATGCACACAATGCCCGTGCCACAAAATCTCTCCTTGTACAGTAATGAGCAGCAATCTGCCCAGAGGTGAGGAGAAAGAGAAATTGAAGGAAGTGGAAGAAGAGGAAGAAGCAATACAGAAGTATAAATGTATAAAATAAAAGTGCCTCCTGGCATGTGCCTCTCTCTAGAGCGCAGCTAAGGGGTCCGGATAGTCTGATGTCAGAACAGTCCCTGCTAGAGGCTGTTTCTACCCTCAGCTGCAGAGCCTGTCTTTCACTCCCATCCTGCTCTTTGCTCTTCAAGATGCCCTTGCTTCCTAGGCTCCTCTGTCCCCCAGTACAAATTCCTGGATCCCCAGTCAGACTCTACTCCAGACAAGGCACCCTGCTATGATGGAGGAGGAGTCTGGTTCAAACCAACTGCAGCAGATGCACAGGGACTAGGATAAAAAGAGACTGGAGAAAGAGCTCAGCCTGCCTGGGGCTTGCCAGGAAGAATGAGGAGAAATGTTTCTCCTTGTCCAGGCAAGGTAGTGGGGCGGCGAGATATTTTAAAAAGCACTGGGGGTTGGGCTCGGCTCAAAGAATCAAAAGATTAAAGTTGAGATTCACAGGGCACAAGTAATGTGTTATTTCTAGTTGATAAAATACTTAGGCAAACCTGGGATAATTCATGTCGTTTTTATTGCTTTCCAAAGGAAGTATCCTGTGAACGTTTTCATAATATCTTTTCTAAGCATTTTCATTTTACAAAGAAAATGCAATGACCCCCCTGACCACTTCACATTGGTGGTGTCAAAGAAGAAGTATTATGATAATTAAACTCTAGTACTTAATGTCTAGATATAAATACATGTATATATGAGCTACCATAAAGTATATTTGGATATGCAAAAGCTGAAAATGAAGTAATATCTTACTGTTTCTCATTTAATTTGGATAATTACATTTTGGTTACATCATGGTAATATTATCAATGTTTTACAAATGCCCTTTGGAAATGACATTTTTGGCCAGGCACAGTGGTTCATGCTGATAATCTCAGCACTTTGGAAGGCTGAGGCCAGAGAATCACTTAAGGCCAGGAGTTCTAGACTAGTGTGGCAATATAGCTCGACCATGTCTCTACAAAGAAATGTAAAATTAGCTCAGCATGTTGGCATATTCATGTAGTTCTAGCTACTCGGGCTAAGGCAGGAGGATTAATTAAGCCCAGAAGTTCAAGTTTACAGTGAACTATCATGGCGCCACTGCACTCCAGCTTGGTCCAAAGTGAGATCCTGTTTCAAAACAAAAAAGAAAAGAAAAGAGAAAGAAAAAGAAAAAGAAAGAAAGAAAAGACATTTTTAACTATTTACACATATGTTTCACTATGAGCTAAATCAAGAATGGTTTGAATTACAGGTGTGCTCTCCAGCCCTTGACCATGATGGTACTGCTGGAAAACATTCGTTGCCATGACCAGCCTGGCATGGTGTTCATCTTTTCTCAGTGATGAAATGGGCTTCATGTCTGTAGTCTGCTCCTCCTTTGACTCTGTCAAAGCACGTGAATAGTAGGTCTCTAAAACTCAAATAGAGCCTGCAGCCTGAACACTTATATATGAGTGTATGAAAACAGCATCTTTACACAACTATAAAGGAGTGATAGTTGAGACTGCACTTAGATCTAAAGGAGAAGCAAGCAAAATAAGAGATGCAGGTTTTCTTTTTTTTTTTTTTTTTTAAATTTTTATTGCATTTTAGGTTTTGGGGTACATGTGCAGAACATGCAAGATAGTTGCATAGGTACACACGTGGCAGTGTGTTTTACTGCCTTCTGCCCCCTCACCCATATTTGGCATTTCTCCCCATGCCATCCCTCCCCTGCTCCCCACCCCCCACTGTCCCTCCCCTATTTCCCCCAATAGACCTCAGTGTGTGGTGCTCCCCTCCCTATGTCCATGTGTTCCCATTGTTCATCACCCGCCTATGAGTGAGTATATATGGTGTTTCCTTTTCTGTTCTTGTGTCAATTTGCTGAGAATGATGTTCTCCAGATTCATCCATGTCCCTACAAAGGACACGAACTCATC
>CM052658.1:98970253-99017086 GCA_028533165.1 Leontopithecus rosalia
TCTCTCTCTCTCTCTCTCTCTCTCTGATAACCAAAATTAGGTCTGTGATTTTGTAGTGCTCTCTCTCTCCTCTCACCTCTATTCTCCTTCGTTCTTTCCTCTCTCTCTCTCTTTCTCTGTCATCTCTTGATCTTCTCACCAACACTCCATTTTTGTCTGTACCCTAAGTGAAACAAACCCTGGTTGGCCCTTCCTTCACAGCAATCTGTTAGCCTTCACCACAGAGCCCCTTTTGCTGTTTACTAGGGTCATTATTTCTACCCTGTTTTTGACACTTAAGTGCAACCATTTGGCTTCAGCCATTCCATTCTAAACCCTATTCTGTAATTCTACTGTCACTCTGCCTGTAGATGACAGTAACCACTGAGCTTCTGGGTACCCTGAATGCATGCATTCCTCATTATCTTAGTGAAAGGAGTGCCATCGGTGAGCCATCTGGTCTCATATAATGAATCATACTAACATTGCTACCCCCTTTAGACTTCTGAATCCTTTCTCAAAACTACACCAGGGAAATTAAGAAATATCCGGCTTCTGTACTGTAGGCCTTTTACATCCCAATAGCATGTCAGGATCAGTTCAGGGTTTCAGCCAAGATATTTATTTATGTCACCAGTGAGTACTCCCATCTGAAAAATTCCTCCTCTATCTAGGCTTATTATTTGGTTCCCCTCCCTGCCTCTGCTCACACCCTCAGTATGTTCTTCTTTGTGTATTTTCCCAGTTCCTACTGGAATGCAGTAGGTAATTCCTGCAATGATTTTCATATGTGAGCTCCTTCCTCCCAGAGCAGGAACCACCTTTCCCCACTTAGGTTGTACTGAGGCCTAACTTTGGTGTTATGTCTGTAGTCAATGAAGATTCACAGGGTAGATCTTAAAGAAGATGATTTTAATATTGTGGGCACTTTCCTCACTGATTTCCAAATAAAGGCAGGCTTCTATCTTCCAAGAAGGGCTGATTCTGACTCATGAAAGGTTCAAGGGAATCTGGGTTCAAGATTCTCAGTCTTTACTTCACAAATATCCCAATTCCAGGTTTTGCAGTTCTGCTTTTTTACTATCAGGACACTGCTTTTGCCATAGGAAGTATGCTGCGCTAGAAGTCCACCTCTTTCGAAGCTTCCTTATCCTTTCAATTAAATCCCAGGCCTGCTTTTCAGTATGATCTTCTCTGCAGATGCAGGAGATGAGAGTCTCTTTACAGGCAACAGAGGACTTCTGGCTTTCAAAACATACTTGAATTGTTAGTTGGCTAACCTGACATCACATTTACCTCTCAAGATTTCCAAAGAAGTTAACAAAAGCCAGCTAATTTTTAAAATCCTTAAAATTATGTCCTTCCCTCCCCGATACTGTTCACATGTCACAGCTCATGTAAAAGCTAACTGTGCATCTTCTGCTTGAATCTTTCCCCAATTCCCACAAGCCAGGGGCTCAGCATCTGTGATGCTGCCCCATGCTTTTTCTCCAACAATGGTGTGTTCCTTTTTAGCAATCTGACTAGAGAAAAATCCAGCTACACATTCCTACTTACTATGACAAAAAGTCCTAATGACGGGGGCTAATTCTAGTTTTGCTAATTGTTAACTTGGGTTTTTCAAGTAGAATCAGAAACAATGTCTTTTGTGTGAGCTTTTTAATTTAGGGATTACTGTGAGGAATGAAGGAAAGTCAGGAAGGAAGAAATGCCAAGAGTATTGTGAGTTATCCAATTTTCTACTGTTTGGAGGAATTAGTGCTCAATCCCACAGGACCTTCTGAAGAGCTTTATTAATCATCCCAGTTGGAAAGGGCAGTCATGTGCAATAACCTACTCCTAAAAATAGGCCTTGGGCTAGGAGCACTCCCATAGCCAAAGATGAAGAGCTCTCACAGCCCTTGCTGGACTCATCGCCTTGTTGAAACTGCCTTTACCAAAATGATGGTGGTGAAAGAGATCTGAAGTAACTGACTCCATCTTGCTTCTCACCTACAACCTTACCTTGCTCATTCCTGGGTGTATGCCAAGCTAACTATGGAAGAAATTTAGTTTACAGTTTACCTTTGAAACAAAGATGATAACAGCCCCTACCCAAAACAAACTCTTTCCTTGCTTAGGAATCAGATACCCTTTATAAAACTAACAAACTAGCCACAGGATTAAAATTATGGCTCAGGGCTGGGCATGATGGCTCCTGCCTGTAATCCCAACGCTTTGAAAGGCCAAGGTGAGCAGATCACCTGAGATTGGGAGATAGAGACCAGCCTGACCAACATGGAGAAACCCCATCTCAACTAAAAATACAAAACTAGCTGGGTGTGATGGTGCATGTTTGTAATCCCAGCTACTTGGGAGGTTAAGGCAGGAGAATCACTTGAACCTGGAAGGTGGAAGTTGCAGTGAGCTGAGATCATGCCATTGCACTCTAGCCTGGGCCACAATAGTGAAACTCCATCTCAAAAAAAAATTATGGCTCAGGAATTATGTTGCCCATAATTATATAGCTTTATTGCTCCTATAGATAATTATTATTGTAAAACCTAGGATTGGTGTTCCAGGTATTTTTCAGACCCTGCATTCTGATGGACCAGCTGGCACCATCCAGACAAGTAAAATGGCTCATCTTCTCTTGTGACCTCCACTCAGGAACTGATACAGCATAAAAGAAAAGCTTCAATCCCCTATGATTTCATCCCCAACCAAACCAATCAGCATTCCCCATTCCCTAGTCCCCTGCCCACCAAACTATCCTTACAATCCCTAGCCTCAGAATTTTCAGGAAGGCTGATTTGAGCAACAATAAAACTCTTGTCTTCCATTTAGCTTGCTCTGCCCTTAGTAAACTCTTTCTCTATTGTAATACCACTGTCTCAGTAAATCTGCTTTTCTGTTCTCAGTGTGATGTGCACTCATTTGTTGTGTATAAGTGCATGTATCAGTGGTCCTCAGGCATAACCCCAAATGTCTGTGTTTCAAACCCCATGGGGTGGGGTAGAGCTCTTCCATTGCAGCATGCAGTGGAGTGTTTACAACTGCATTGCTGTGTTGATGCAAACTCCACTGGCCATAGGGGTATTGCAGACCTGTGCTTTGCAAGGGGCTGGATCTTGTGCTTATGCTCTTGCCTCTTGCTGTAAGTAAATGATGTGCTGTGTGCATATGTCTGTTCTTAGCCACCTTGAATCATGTGCTGGTTTCTTCCCTGGCTGGCACTTATCTGCCTTTTAATCTTGGCCATTTTTGTAACTCAAAATAATTACACTTCAAAATATGGCACTTTGGCATGTTGAATTACAGAAACAGTCTCAAGTTCTCTCTGACCTTCCCCAGACCACATATCTCAATCTTCTATCTCTCCAAAACAAAGGGTGGAACTATCCTCTGAAATTCCCTTATCTATCTAGAAACTGGAACTTCCAAAGAGGAATACAATTGCCTTTGTTTCTTCCCTAAAATTTCGTTAGCTGGAGAACATGAAAACTCATATTACAGAGAAAGAGAATGAAAATTAAACACCTGGAGCCCAGAACTTTGTCTCAAATCATTTCATGTTCTCTGATCCCATTCTATTTACAAGAGAATCATTTATGAGCAAATTTCTGTCTTCAAGTCCATTCATCTCTCCTAAAATTATTTACTACTCTAAAATTCTATAGCTTCCCTTTCCCTATTCTGTATGAAGAAGGTATTAAAGCTTCAATTATCTTTCCCTTCATTGAGTTTCATACTTTGTGTAAGGTTCCCATGTATATGCATGTTAAATAAATTTGTATGTATTTTTTCCTGTTAGTCTGTTTACATCAGGTAATTTCAACAGACTTAGACTTAACCCTTCAGAGGGAAAGTCTGAACTTCCTTATGGCTTTTCATGTTACATTCTGACCTACAGCACAGCCAGACCATCCAATGAACACTGACACAGTACCTAAGAACTGTTCTCTGCCCATCGACTCCATAACCAATAGCAAAGTGGGCCCCACATGCACTAAGGGGCAGCTGGCATGTTCCAAGAGTAACCCACCCTGGAAGTCAGAGAAGCCTGTGGCAGAAAGTGAGGGGCATGATATATGGGCCTGAGGATCAAGGCACTGGATGCATCTGTACAAAAATGGTCAAAATCTTCATGGATTTAGTTATTGCAACAGTGATTGGTGGAAGAGGAGGATTTGAGGTGGTGCAGAGGGCAACAAGACAAGTTGTAACCAGCAAAACATTCTAATAAAACTCTTGGCTGTTAATTCACTCCAGTTCCAGATGAGTCTCATATTGAGTCACACTATTCAATAGCAGCTCAGTTAAGTCTTGGAAGAGAGTTCTTAGAAAAAGCATGTTTGCAGCACCAAATAGATGTACATAACAATCTTCTCACCTTTCATCCAACCTATTTTTCATTAGCCCTTTCCACAATAGATTTCCTTTTGGGAGAAATGGCACTGACTATATAAAAGTTATTTAAGATTAAATGTTTTCAGAGTAAGAGTCCAGGACACAGTTACCTGTTTCACTTGCCTTTGTTAGCATCTAACATTCTTAGAGCTGAAACAGCAGGCCATCTCAGTTTCCAGTCCAAGCCTTGAACTATATATCTGAGTATCACTTCTACTGAAAGAAAGTTATAAGGTAGAGCTTTGCATTGGCTCTAACTAATCTACTTTGCTGAGCTAAATTGCTTGAGATTTAGCACAGAGCTTTGCCGCAATCTTCTAACGGTGAAAAATCAGGTGCAGAGCAAATGAGATTAATGTCTCAGGCAGCAGTGTGTATTTCCTTTGCTTAACATGGAGCATGCCATATTTCCTTTCTTGGTGCGACTTCAAAGAATTATCATATTTTAGAGTGAAACTAATTGTAAGAGAGAATGAAAGTTCATTTCCACAGATGAGTTAACCCAGGAAGGAAGTGGTTTTATCTTTATTTGCATTCCCAAGGATAACTAGAGAGACGGGCATAAAAGCGTCTGTGTTACGGCTGCCCAGCTGCTTGGACAAAACTTTTGTCTTCTATTGCTGACATGTACAGGATCTGCTGTTTGCTTCAGCTGTATTTGTACTGGAGAACAATTCTTAAGTTGATTGGTACAATAATGGCAATGGTGATGATGACGACGATGATGATAACTAATAATTAAACAAAGGAACAAGAGGTTGTGCTGGGCCCGTTACACTGTCTCTTCATTTGGCACCCTCAATATGCATATGGATTACATATCATTAACAGCCTTCCACAAATTAGGCAGTATGCTCTGAGAAGCAATGAGTACTCAAGATTTGAAATAAAACCCCTACTCTTTATTTTCTTCTTTGACTCTTGATGTAAGAAAGATACTGTACTTTATGTTAAGAACATTACTTGAGCATAAAACATCGACCAGAGGTCAGAGGTAGAATGTCAGAGATGGACGTGAAGCCTTAAAAATCATTTATTCATAGTTTATTATTCCACGTATTAGGAATTGAATAGATAAAGTGGTGGGCTGAAAGTCATACAATCATTTAAAAAAAAATACCCAAGCCCAGTATTTAATCAGTGTAGGCACTACAGTTGACTATAGTATAATCTGCAATAATGCCACACCCATATTCAATGTCTTAACCAAGGATGGGTTAATAACAACACAGTGTAGGTGTATAAAAGATTGAATCTACTTCTGATTTTTTTGTGGCTGAAACTATAGCTCAGAGAACAAGTAATCATTGAATGGCTCTGATGTCAATTGATTAGATCCCTACTGGCCTTGTTTCAAGGACCCCGTATCACCACCAGCAGCACAAGGTAATGCCCTAAGTCTTATCTTTCCTTTTCTAGATAAGATTGGAAAGCCATTGCAGTGAAGTCTTTGTGTAATTGAACAATCTGCTTAACAAAGATGCAGCAATTGCTGAAACTAACACATTGGCTGGCAAGTTCCATAATAAGTTGAAATGATTTTTTGTACCTGATACATGAAAATCCGAATTTGTTGAACTGAAGTCAGAGTTGCAGGGACTAATGTTTGAAGAAATCGCCATTTGTAGATTAAAGTTAGTGGCAAAGAGCAAACTGTAAATGATAGCAGATACTCTGTTATCCAGACATACAACAGAGAATACGCTGGATTATATTGTGTAGTGACCGCTTGTTGGAGAAGACCAAACTTTCATCAGAACGTTTTCTTGCTCTTTCCCAAATATATAAAATTGTCTAAGTCAGTGTGTTGTCTGCACTTCATTTCCCACCTTGACTATAAATTCTTACCGTTGGTCTCCATTGGCAGAGTTACTGAAGCCAATGAGGCTGGCACTTCAGAAGGTCTCACTTGTATAGTTCCTTCCAAGGCCTTCAGGGGTGGATCCTAACAACTTGCCGATATGCCCGTATGTTTCCTAAATTTTGCCAAAATATAACATATTGATTATTCTGAGTTGAGAGTCTGCCTTTCTACTCTGATGTGCCTTCTTCACACTTCCCTTCACATTGTATGGCATTATAGTTACTGAGGGCATTTTTGGAATTTGATTAAGGGAAAGTGAATTAGGGAAAACTGAATTTAGGTTCGGAGTATTATATTAATTATCTTTCAGTAGCTTCCAGGTTTACTTGAGTTTTTGCTAGCACCTTAATATAGCAATGACTAAAAGAAGCTGTCTATTGCCCTCTCTGATCTCTCAGGGATGTGTCTCTAAAGTATAGGGCCAGTATGTGTCCTTTGTCACTTAGCACCAAAGGTATGTGAACAATGAAGGAGAAAATGGGAAGAGATGCAAACACAAATCTCTAAGAAGTTGCCTCTTTATCCTCTCATCTAACCCACCACTGATATTTTATGCAGGAAAAAGTATATGCAACTGGTAGAATTCAAAATCATTTCAAAGGGTTTAGAGAAAACATACCGGAAGTGGACATTTGACCTATTCCTTATCCCTTATTGCACTTTCCAACACCAAGTGCTTGAGGAGAATTACTACTTTCATCTCTCTTTAATGTTTGAACCCGTATCTTTTTATCAATGTCATAAAAATACATCCTAATTATATTGTAAGAGATTGGCATTTAGCTTACTTAGAACACTGCCCTGCTCATTCACAACTTTCAATGATTGTTATTTTGATTATTCTATTTGCAGCTGTAAGTCTCCTATTTTTTGTTTCATAACTGGAGAAATAATAGTGCAAAAACTGTGAATCAGTTTTTCACACTGAGAGCCAATCTATAAACAAAACTTGGAAGATATAAACACCATCATAAAATAGCATAGAACATAAGCAGCATCCCCATTGTCAAAGTAAAAATATATGTTTTGATGACAGAAATAGACAGATGAAGAGGGAGGAAAAGGGAAAGAAAGGCTGTCCTAGTAGCTAGTGAAACTCAGACATAAGATTGTGTCTTAACAAGCCAGCAGAAGGAGCTTAGAGCAAAGTGGATTTCATATTATTTATCTTTTATGGCTAGCATGCATTTATATAGATACATGGATATATGTGTGTATATATATATGTGTTTATACATATGCGTATGTGTGTATGCCTTATTGACACGTCTTCATGTTACCCCATTTCAAGACAATTCTGTAAGATTTTTAGCATTTGGTCAATTTAAAGTCATATATTTATGTTTAAATATTATATTTGACTCTCTACATGGACTAGTAAAAGTTAGTGTTCCCAGATTTACAAATAAATACTGGCATTACATAAAGCCTTTTACCGACATTGATTTTTCAGTGAATCACATTTAAGTTACTTCACATGTAATTTTAAATAATGGAGCAAAACGGCACTGATAGCCCATTTTACAATGCAGGGGATTAGGCTGGCATTATATTTAAGCACTTACTAATTCATAGGATGGCAATCTCCACTGTGGCTCCCTGGAACACGGTGAGAGGCTTTGCTTCCCCAGGTTGCTGAAGCTGTAATTAAAGACTTATAAAAGCGCCAATCTCCCTGTGCTAATTACTTGCTGCTTAAAACCTAGTTGGGCTATAACTTGGCCCTGTGCAACTTCTTTCTTTTTCCTTTACTAATGATCACACTAATTGTAGCTATTTTATAAACTCCACTGCTAAAGAAGAAGGAAAGTTGTAAACTGCTAATATTTTTGTCTTTTTGAAAACACAAGATAAAGTGATTTTTAAAGAAATTTATAAAAAAAAATAGTTTGTTATAGTTAAGGGCAAATTATAATCTAGAAATTTGATTAAATTAAATGTATATATTTTTTCCTTTTTCCTGAGGATTCATTAAATGATAAAGTGAACTCACGCTGTTCTATTGATCTATTGTTTGCAGGATATCCTGTACTACTAAGAAAATGCTCAGCATCACGTTTGATTAATCAGAATTGTAGAAAGGGCCTTTTTGAAGGAAGAAATGGAAGGACTAGTTGAGGCAAAAGTCACCTTTTCCTAGCGAACATGAAGAAAAATTCCTGAAGATCAAAGGAGATTTTAGAGATATGTTTGTACCTTGAGAAATGATAACTTTTCCCCCCATAAAAATTAGCCATTTTTTTACAGTCTACAATGGTATAAACTTGATTAAGTTTATTGCTGCATAAGAATGCAGCAATAGCATGCATGATTGATGCATGCTATTTTTCACTTTACCGTACAAAACAAACTTAAAAATGTTATCTTAGAATCTATCCCTCTTCCAGCTGATTTTTTATCTACCTTCCCCTCTTCGTCACATGCTTCCTCATTAATTAATCATTTTAGCATCTTACCTAGCAGGTTCTAAGATCTCTTTATCAGAGGAAAAACAGGGGAATTTGCAGGCTGAAGAACAAAGTGTAAAACAGGCTTTCTCAAATCAAATGTGCTCAAGGAATTGAGCTGTTGTTTATTCCTTCAGGGAAACTCAAAACATTCTCTGAGCAAGAAGAGTAGGATTTAAATACTAAAAGTTGAAAGGATATTTCCACTCATTACACTAGGAAGATTCTACACTCTGTAATTAAAGGACAATTGTCTCCACATGTATATTCTCCCCAACTTTCTGTCCTCACTGTTTCAGGGCACACAGGAGAGCTGCAAAAAAAACTTACCTTTATAATGGACTATATTTGCTCCCTCTTTACAAAAGTGAAACTCATTTAGACATGCTCAAATTTTATTTCTGAGATTACAGCTGTTTTCACAAAGGCTGTAATCAAAGTGTGTAATGCTTACAAAGATTACAAACTTAAAATCCGATGTTCCATCACACCTTCTTAGGGCTTCTCAGGAAGTCATCAAGGGTTCTTTTCTATCAAGCCAGTACTAGAACAAGAGAGAAAGCCATATTGTGGCACATTCTTGTATAATATTTATTTAAACATTGAGTAATTCAGAAAACTACTGTTCATTGGGTCCTCCAAGTCAAGCATTGGGCTGCATACTGCTGAAGACGCAAAGTTATGTCAGGCTACACGCAATGAGCTTACTTGTTAAAGAAATAGGGCATCAAGGACTGTTATGGAACGAGAGACTGTCAGCACTTACTGTAGCATGGGAAACAGAAGGCAAATGCAAATGTCATTGGCAATGGCAAAATGATAATGGTAGTGAACTGATAATGGTAGTGAATACAATATACATTCATCTTGTTATTAGTATTTTCCTAAGATGCACACAAGTTTACCTGGAGATAAGAGTAAGAAGAGACAATTTCAAGCTGGGAATTTTAGGGAGGATTTGGACAGAAGGTCACGTGAGATGAACTTCGAAAGACAGGATGGTTGTTGAGACAATGAAATGATTAACTGGAGAATTTTAACATAGTGGGAAATCCTGAGTAAATCACAGAGATTAAAAAGTATGTGTCACATGGAAGGAATACGAAACAAACTCAACATTATGGCAGCAAAGACTTTAAAAGTAGAGAGAAAGTGAAACTGGAAGGCTATTTGCATCAGGCTGTGGGCACTCATGAATTTCAGGTTAAGGAGCTGGAATTATAGCCTGTAGGTAATAGGGAGTCTTAGAGAACTCCAGTGTTCACTTTGATGAGCAGCCCCAGCTATCCCTACAATGAAAAGTGTGCTAGGAGGGAGCAGGTGAGCCTCCAGCTGTTAGCCCCTTGAAGGATTGCCTGGGCTACAGGGCTCCTCACCTAATATCAGTGACTGATCAGGGTGGAGATAGGTCTGGCCTTCTCAGCCCGATAGGAGAAAACTCTGAAGGGCCATTTTAGACGCAGAGTTCCCTGCAGGCCGGCCACGGCTTGTGTCAGCCTTTGTTGCATCTTGGCTCCTCCCCGTGATCTCTCCTCCCCGCCCCCCAGCACCTGTCCATGGTACTAATCCTAAAGGCACTGAAGATCTCAGAGCCTGCTTTGCAGGATGCTCAACCTACTGCGAAGGCTTGGAGCTGAGGAGTAACATGATTAGAACCGTTATAAAGAAATATCAAGGTAGCAACAAAGTGCAGAACACCAGTGGATGGAGAGTGTGGGGGCCGATTTTAGGATTTTCTAAACCTTGCAGGAGGGAAGGAGGCTACACAAGGGTAGCATGGAAAAACTGACTCAACAGGAGGAATATGCCAAAATGAAATCGTTGCAGGTTTGTGAGGGGTCAAATGTTTGGAGAAAACATGAAAGAATCAGAAAGCGTTCAAAGTTGAGTGACTGAAATGGTGCTGTCAGAAGAAAATTGGCACAGAGAGGAAAGGATGGAGAGGGTGACCATGATGAGCTCAGTCTTAGTCACATTGAGTGTGCCGGGCTTGAGGGACATGAGAGCCAGATGTTTATTCGTTGATGGGATTTCCACGCTGATATTGAGAACAGAAATTAGGTAGAGACAAAGATAAGTTATTCTCAAAAAGGATGATATTTGATTATGCATACACTGGAGCAATGTGTGTGAGAGAGAGGACAGTTGTGGTTTCTATATTTAGGAAGCAGGAAGAGAAAGGAAGGGGAGCCAAAAAAGAAAAATAATTCCTGATCAAATGTGTCCGAGAAGAAAAAAATACCAGGAGAACCCAGCGTCTCAGGAGCCAAAAGGCAAGTTATATATTGTAGTAGCAAGAGGAGGCTGCGGACAAATCCTTCAACCAGACAAGGGGCTAGAAAAAATACCTTACGAGGGAGCAGGAGAGGGCAGCAAGGGGCAACACAGTGTGTACTGGTAAGGAGTGCAGGTAGGAAGGGGAAGGAACTACTAGCTGGAAAGACAGTAAAGGTGTTTCCCAATTGTAGAGTGCTAGAAAGTTTGAGTGGAGAACTTTTTATGGAGGAAAGTGGAGAATTTAATTCTTCAAATCTCCACTCCCCATGGAAATCACACAAAAAACAGTGAGAAAAAGACAAAAATCTCTGCCATCTCAAAGTGATCCCACCCACAAGTTGAAAAGTAGTCACCTCAGACTACATTCAAGGGACAGAACCTTGGGAACCCCTGCAAGCAGGAGGCAATACTGGGGCAGGGTAGAGGAAGGAAATGCTTCAGAAAAAATAGTTTGATTTCTTCATAGAAGAACAAGTGTTAAGTATACAAGAATTGAGGTAGGATGTAGAGATTTGGGAAAATGCTGCCACAGTTGGGACTTCTCTGGTAAGTAGGAGATGTTAATAAGGCTTAGAATCCCTTTTTAATTACATTTGTCTGATGTGACTGTAAGCAAAGAGTGGGCCCATCCAGGACACAGCATTTACTATGTAATGTCTGTAGGCAGAAGAGACAGGCCCTATGCAGGGGGAATGCTTGAAGATTATGAGCATTACTGAGAAAGAGAGTGACAGACACAAGATTGACAAGATATCTCCTTGCATTTTTTGCATATATGCTGTAAACAAATGATAGTGCATAAAAATGTTCCAACAGTGGTGTGAAGACACAAAGATGCCATGTGTTATGGTGTGAGAGAGAAACCTCACAAGAGGGGAACTAAAAATAAGGCAGGAAAACATGTAGAGTGGAAAGACTATGGATTTTGGAGCGACCTAGAACAGGATGTGTGTAGGAAATGAGGACAATCTACCTCAGTCTTAGAATAAATCATAGAAAGCATTTGTGAATCATCTCACAACTAAGAGATTCTTCCACCTTCTCCCTCTCAGCATATAAACTAGTGTTTTCAAACCAACTGGCTGCTCCCCTACAGATATTAAATCAGAACAGCTTGTCTTTGACCAAAGCAACAGTATTTTTAAAACTCATCTAGTCCTCAGTTTATTTGGCTATGCAATTGAAATAGAGAACCACTGACGTGTATGTGTATATATGTGTGTGGGTGTGCATGCATATATATATATACATACTGACAAATATACATATATTTCAAATATCCATGCATATATCTCATATATATGTGAGTTATACAGGGTTTGGTGGTTAGGAGGTACTTTATGTTAGGATAGAAATTATTATTTATGTATAATAATAATTTAATTGTTCATTTAAAAATAACAAAAAGAGCATAATTTAATTGCTTATAATAGAAAGGATAAATGCTTGTGGTGATGGATATACCATTTACCCTGATGTGACTATTATGCATTGCATACCTGTTTCAAAAAAATCTCATGTACCCCATAAATATATATTCCTAATATATAACACAAAAATAAAAAATAAAAAATTTAAATAAGTCTGTCATCCTCTTAATTTCATCAGAAAATTCTGGTTTTGTATGAAAATATATGAAACATGAGCAACTCTTTCTAATTTTTTTCTCAGAATATGTATTTTTTTCTTAACTTCTCTAAATTTAAAAAAATGTAGTTCCATTTTTAGATTATTAAGGAATCTCCATATTGCTTCCCATAATGGTTGTATTAATTTACATTTTTGCTAACTGTGCACAAGAATCCTCATTTCTCTGCATCTTCACCAAAACTTATCTTTTGTCTTTTTGATAAAAGCTTAAATGTGTGTGAAGTGATATCTCATTGTGGTTATAATTTGCATTTCCCTTGTAATTAGTGAGGCTGAGATGTTTTTCATGAATCTATTGGTCATTTGTACGTTTTCTGTGGAGAAATGTTTATTCAGATCCTTTGCTCATTTTCAATAAGGTTATTAGCTTTCTTGTTACTGAATTTTGTTCTTATTATTGAATTTAGTATTTTCAATATTAACACCTTAGAAGACGTATGGTTTGTAAATATTTTCTAGCACTCTGTGGATTGTCTCTTCCCTCTGTTATTTATTTCCTTTATTGTGTAGAAGCCTTTTAGTTTGAAAACCAAAAATAGAACTACTGTATGATTCAGCAATCCCAAGTCTGGATCCAAAGAAATTGAAATCAATATATGAAAGAGATATCTGAACTTCAGTGCTTTTGCAGCCAATGTTTTTCGCAACGTTACTCACAATATTCAAGAAATGCAATCAACCTAAGTGTCCATCAGTTCACAAACGGATAAAGAAAATATGGCATATACACAGCAGAATATGATTCAGCCTTAAAAAGGGGAAGAAATTGTATCATTTACAACAGGATGAATGAACCTGGAAGACATGCTTCATGAAATAAGCCATACATGAAAAGACAAATACTTCATCATCTCACTTGTACTTGGAATCCAGAAAAGTCAAACTCATAGAAGTAGACAGTAAAATGGTTGTTATGGGGCTGGAAGTGGAGGTTGAGGAGTACAATTGAGGAATCTTGGTCAAAGGATACAAAGTTTCAGTTAGAAATAATAAGTTTGTGAGATTGCACAGCAAGTTGAATGTGGTTAATAATATTCTATTGTATATTTCAGGATAGATAAGGGTAAACCTCAAACGATTCAAATGATTTGCAGAAAATGATAAGCGTTAATTAGCTTGATTTAATCATAGCATATTGAATATAGATGTCAAAACATTACTTTGTATCTCAAAAATATACAACTATGATTAGTCAATTAAAATAATATTAATTTGAAACTGTGGCTTTTAAATCATCCATCTTTAAGAAATATAACTAGTTTACTTTTGATATTCCATAATTTCAGTGTCTTATTGGAGAAACACATTTGTTTAATTTATATATCTAAATGTTTGGATATTTCCACTAAACAAAATAGTAAAATACTTGTTTGTACATTGAAGAAGGTTGCTTTGGAGAATGCATCAAGAATGGGATTTAATGTCATGTACAGAATCACGTATTGGTCTCACGGTTTGCCAGCTACATGAGCATTGCCAAAACACTTCATTTTAAAAGCCTCATTGCATCATCTATGTAATGAGCAGAATAATTCAATCATCTGATTAACAAATCATTAATGCGGCAGAGCACATAGTACAGCAAAGATTCTCACTTCCTCCCTTTCCTCAACAGGCCTTCACCTGCTGCATTTCATAAATTTACATAATTTTAATTTCTTTATTACTAAGCTTATAAGTGTAGATTCAGCAACACCATTACATTCAAAGATTCATAGTTAACAGGCACACATATTTAGCTGTCTATCTAAAATAAATGGCTTCTGTCAGTTCCATGGATGACTCTCAATCTGGATTTTTCCCATCTCTTCTTAAAACTTTGAAGTCTAGCATACATACAGCAAAGTACATTTCATGAGCAAAGAGTTAAATGAATGTTCAGAAACTGAATGCATGCATGAAACCAGCACTCAGAGGAAGACGTGGTAAGTGACCAACAAATCAGAAGCCCTTAAATGCCTTTTCCAGCCAGTAACTGCCATCTCCCGTCAGAGTCCCCTCTCCTGACTTCCAGCAACAAAGACCACCACCCCATGTTTTATGCTTTATGTAATTGGAACTAAACGGTACTTCATCTTTTCTGTTGAGCTTCATTTGCTCAACAATTTGTTTGTGAAAATCATCCATAGTTTGATTATCATTATTGTACAATATTTAGATGGGAATATATCACAGTGTAATTACCCACATTTTTGGTGATGGGCACTAGGCTAGGTTCCAGGTTGGATAGTGTGATACAGACATTTTAGTGCAAATCTTTTCATGAACACATGTACATATTTCCATTTAGCCTCTCTCCAGGGGTAAAACTGAATGGCGGTATGTTTAACTTTAGCAAATACTTACATAAAGTTCTCCAACAAGTTTGTACCAATTTACGAACCTGCCAGTAACGTAGGAAAGTTCTGGTTCTAGTTGCTGTTTTATCTTTTTTGTTGTTAAGTTCATTCTGAAGTGGTTCAGAAGTGCATATAAGTGGTTTTGCACTGTGGTTTTGATTTAAATTTCCTTGATGATTAACAAAGTTGAGTATCTTTCAATATGTTGGTGATTTGAATTGCCTGTTATATGACATGCCTGTTGAAGTGTTTCATTCATTTTTTTCTATTGAGTTATCTTTCTTTTTCATTGATTTTAGAAGTTCTTTATATGTTCTGAGTGCAAATTTTTCATAGCATTGCATTTACTAATCTAACAAGTTATCCATCTAATCTATTTACCCATCAGTGATGGTTTGGATATTTGACTGCTCCAAACCTCATGTATTAATATGACCCCAAGGCAGGGCCTAATAGGAGGTGTTTGAGTCATGGGCAGGTGCCTCATGAATAGAGTAATTCCCTCCCTGGTAGGGATGAGTGAGTTCTTACTCTTATTTCCTGGGAGAGTTGGTTGTTGAAAGAGCCCAACAGCCCCCTCTGGCTTGCTTTTTCTCTCCATGTGATCTCTGCACAGCCAGCTCCACTTCACGTTCCGGCATGAGCAGAAGCAGCCTGAAGCCCTCACCAGAAGCAGAAAACAGTGCCATGGTTCTCATATAGTCCACACAACTGTGAGCCAAATAGAACTCTTTTCATTATAAATTACCCAGCCTCAGGGTTTCTTTATAGCAATACAACCAGACGAAGACACCATCTGTCTTTCATCTATTCATGTATCATCTATTTGTCTACCTGCCTCATCTTGTCCCTCTCTGTGGGTTCCTTTTTCTCTCTCCCAGTGATGTCTTTTGGAAACCATCATCCTCAGGAAATTAACACAGGAATAGAAAACCAAACACTGCACGTTCTCACTCATAAGTGGGAGTTGAACAATGAGAGAACATGGACACAGGGAGGGGAACATCACACACCGGGACCTGTTGGGGGGTGGGGGGCAAGGGGAGGGAGCACAGTAGGACAAATACCTAGTGCATGCCGTGCTTAAAACCTAGACAAAGGGTCGATGGGTGCAGCAAACCACCGTGGCACCTGTATACCTCTGTAACAAACCTGCAAGTTCAACACACGTATCCCAGAACTTAATTTTTTTTAAAAAAAAGGGAAGTTCTTAATGTCAATATGATTTGACTTGCCACTTTATTTCTTCTGTAATTAGCACTTTTGTTCTTAATCTTTTTTAAGCCATCACTTCTTCAATATTTGTGTTCTCCAGGGATCTCAGCCACATTTCACATATTTTGCACACTTCCGCTGGGTGAACTCATGTTTCAACTATAATGAAAGTGTGCACATTTTGCAATTTTCAGCCAAGATTACATTTCAAAGTTCTAAGCCCATATATTTGTCATAATTAGGGAAAAAATACAGTGAAATGCACAGATGCTAAATGCAAAATATGTATATGTGTAATCATCAGAGTAATAAAGACCTAAAGATTTCTTAGATACATATCCCCCACGCATAGGGAAATATTTTCTTTTTATGACCACAGCTTAGATTTGCTTGTTATAGGACTTCATACAAAGTTTCAAACATATGATAAATAATCTTTGGGGCCACTCTTCTTTTCTTCAACATAATGCTCTTGAGAATCATCTATATTGTTCTGTTTTTATAGTTCATAATTTCTGTTGCTGAATAGAGTTCAATTTTATTAACATACCACAATTTTATATCCGTTTTATATTAATGGGCATTTGATTTGTTTTAGTGTTGGAATATTATGAAGTAAGCTGTCATGAACATTTAGGTGCAAGAAATTTGGGATCAGATATTTCTTTTCTACTTGATCATGACATATTAGCATTGTTTTATCTAGCTGTTTTTGACTTGCAATTTTTTCCTTAAGTGTTTATTACAGGTAGGGTCATAGAGATAATTGCCAGCAATTTTCCTTTCTTATGTCTTTTTCAGATTTTTCTGCTTAGGGACATTCTGGTCGTATAACATTAGTAGTGAAGCTTTTAGCCTTTGCTATTTTCTGAAAAGAACTTTGCATAAAATTTGTATTATTTCTTTCTAAAATGTTTGCCATGATTTACCAGTAAAATCACCTGGGTCTGGAGCCTTTTTGAATAATAGGGTCTTTGATTATAAAATCAAATACTTTAAAAATACAGAGATATTCATGTATTCTATTGTATATTTTACCAATTTTTATATTATTTTCAAATAATTTGCCTGTTATGTTTATATTTGCCTAATTTATTGGTATTTTGTTTGTATTCCCTATAATGTTTTTATCGCCTGTAGGATGTCATGGATATTCACCCTTTTCACATCCTTTTCATAATCTGTTTTGATAATGCTTTTATTGATCCAGATGGTTTAGGGATATTAAGTTTATTCACACTCTCATAGAATAAACATTTGACTTTGTTAATATTCTATATTATTTTCCTGTTTTATATTTCATTGATTTCTGCTCTTATTTGTATTCCCCACATTTTATATATTTATAATTATTTTTCTTTTTTAATCTAGGTTCTTATGGTAAAAATTTAGATTTTAAAACATCTTTTAATTTTTCTACTAATTATTTAAAAATATACATTTCCTTAAGAATTGCTTTAGTTGATTTTATAATTATTTTAATTATCAGTTGGTTGAAATTATTTTTAATTTCTGTTGTGGGTACTTTTTTGAAAAATGAGGTTTTTAGAAGCCTGTTAATTCCCTACTATTTGGTTTTTTAAAATAAATATCATATTTTTATGGATGTCTAGTGATTGCCTTGAAAATCAGAAAATACATTCTATAAGATTTCCATCTTGAGATTCATTGAGATTTATTTCACAGTCCAAGATATGATCTATTTCAACAAACATTGAATGTGCCCTTAAAAAGAATATTTATTCTGCAGTTGTTATGTGTACTATGCTATAAATATTAATTAGGTCAAGTTTGTAATGTTGCTCATGTATTTTATAATATTAATACTTTTACCTAGTTGTTTTATCAATCATTGAGAAAGGGATGTTAAAATCTCTAATTATATTTGCAAATTTGTCCATATCTCCCTTTAATTCAGGTTGTTGATTTTTGCTTCATCTATCTCCACTGTTAGGTACATACACATGTATGAATATTATATGATTCAAAGAACCTATGAATATGTTACATGGCAAAAGGGCCTTTGCAGAAGCAACAAAATTAAGAATCTTGTGATGAAAAAATTGTCCTGCTTTATCATGGTGGGCCCAGTTTTTTCACATGAGTCACTGACACTGAAGAACCTTTTCCCAGTGACTTCAGATTCAGACAGAGATGTGACTCTAAAACGTTGAGCAGAGGAAGGCAAAGTTGCTGGCTTTGAAGTTGGAGGAAAATCAGTCAAGAAACATGGATAATCTCTAGAAGCTGGAAAAGTCAAGAAGAAAGATTCCCACACAGAGAATCAGACAAAAGAAGCAGCCCTACCTTCACTTAATTTTAGCCTATGTCAAACTTCTAATCAAAGAACCTTGAAAAAATAAATTCATGTTGTTTTAAGCCACTGAATTGGTAGCAATTTGTTATAGAAGCAATATAAAACCAACAAAATTACTTTGAGGGTAACACAGACATACCAGATTCTTATGCTAATTGCTAATATGCTGTATCTCCCCCACCTCTTCCCCTTTTTTACTTTGAAACTCGTCTTGGCTTTATGTTTAAATTGCATATTTTGAAGAACTGGATCTTGTTTTTGTTTTTTATACAATTTGTGAATCTCTTTTAATATGGGACTTTTTAAATTTATATTTTATGTAATTATTGATATGATTCTGTTTAGATTTATCATTTTGCTATTTGTTCTTTATTTTTCCCATAAATGTTGCTTCCCTGCTTCTCCTGTTTTATCTATTTTGGAGAAATAATACACTTTTAATATTTCATTTTATAGTCCTCTAAAGACATTAGGCTGTAGATTTTTAGTTATTTTAGTTATCCAGGTGTAAATTATACATCGTTAGTTTGTTTATAATCTACTTAGTTTATTTATAATCTACTATAAATAATCTATTTACAATCTATTATATTAGATTATATATATAATCTAATATATTTATAATGCTACTCTATATAATATATAAGACCTCGAAACAACATAATTTAAAAAACACTCCTGTTCTGTCTAACATTGTTATTATATATATTTACAGTTATATACATTATAAATTCCACAACAAAATGTTATACTTTATTATCAACAGTAAACTGTTTTTAAAACACTAAGAGAAGACCAGAAGAATGTCTTTTTCATTCCTGACTGTGAAACTGAGTCTCTAGCTTCCATATGGTGTCATATACCCACAACCTAAACAGATCTTTAAATATTTCTTCATATGAAACACTATTGGCAATGAATTCTATCAGTTTTTATTGACCTAAAATATTGTTTTGCTCTGGAGCTGTTCCTATTCGGCCATCTTGGTGGAATCCCTCTCTGTTGACTGATTTTTCTTAAACATAGGTTGTGTATTCAGGTTTCTTCGACGTCTAGTAATTGTTCCTCATATTTTCATCACTGGATATGTTATGGAGATTGTTGTCTCCCACTGGGAGCACAGTGTTTCTTTTTGCAGAATAGTAAATTATTGGCATAGCACTTTGGAATTGTAAAGACTTGAAGTCACACTTGGTCCTAACGATTCTATTTTATTGGTAAGCCCGGGGTGTACCAAGCTCTTCTAATTTGCTAGGATTCAAACTCAGGCCTTTATCTCTCTCCTGAGAGGTAGCAGTTGACATATTTGCTCCAGTATTTTAACCATCAACTGAAGTTTCTCACTGATCTCCTGAGTCCCCATCCACACTCACAGTTCAGTAGATAGCCAGTGCTGTGAGAGGAGTTTATATGGAGATTTGAGAACTCCCTCTTTTTAATTCTCTCCTATTTTGGATCTCCAAGCCTCAGTTTTCAGCTTCTCTGTTGGCGTGAATCTCCTTCCCCCGACCTCTAAAGCTCAAATTACTTCTTGAGTCGTATTTTCAACATTGCCCTTAGTGGAAAGTTTCTTCAGGTAAAAAATTTATAAACATGGATCTTACCCAATTCCATTTCCTTCTTTCAACGGTCAGATAACTTTCATATCCTGTTTGCTTTAGTTCCCTTTCAAGTACTTACAAGTAGTTGGGTTTTCAAAATTATTTCGTTCAGAGATTTTGTTGTTACCTGATTTAGAGTGTGCTACGCACTCACTTCACTGTTACCAAAACAGGAACCTTCTGGGTCATTATTTCTGCCTGTTTCTTGAAAAACTTCTTTCAAGTTTCCCATAACTCTTCACCTCACACTCCCTCTGTAAATATCAAAATGTATACAACTTGTTTCCTCATTTATTATTCAATCTAATTAACAAATCATACTAAGGGTCTATTGTGAGTTAAAAACTATTTTAAATTATGAGTCTATACCAGTGAGCAAGTTGGACACATTGTTGTCAAATAGGGCTTGTTTTTCATTGATGTCATCCTTCACATCGAGCTAGTCTTCAGGTTTTATTGAGTCAACTCGAAAGAATTATAAAGTTGGCCCATATTTTTATATCCTTCTATCTATTTAATTATTATGGCTTGCCTAAACACTGAACAATGTCTTTTAAAAAACCCTTTCCAGAGAGTATCTTCTGGGTTTCCCAAGTGATCTTTCTAAAGATAGATATCAGCATATTGCTTTAATTGTTAAAATTACTAAATTCCTAAAGAGCCTGTTTGCAATCTAGGACTTCTTGGCTTATCTCTCTGCCCTCATATTCATTTTTATATGCACCTTATATCAGCAATATTTCAAAGTTAGACTTTACCAAGTATGATATGCTGTAATTATTTTGAGAAATATTTCTTACATACTTTGCATAATCTGTTCTTTTTTGTTGGAAAGCTTTTTTACCCATAACAGTAGTTTAATACATTATTAAGTTTTACAAATTCCTTCAACTTTCAACCTATAATCTTTCCTTTTTGAACAAATCTTACCTCTCCTCCAAGTAGAGTAACCTAGTTTAAACTTAGGGGCTTTTGTCACATGTCATGCATATTTCTATTATAACTCTGACATGACACCCACAGTTTCCCACTCTACCTTCCAAATGAGAAAAATATTTAAAAACTGCATCACTTTCATTTTTCTTTTATTAAATGATGATGCAAGACCTGCTCCATTACCTAACTTACTGGAAAATTTGTCTAGAAAACAGAGTTGAACCCCTGCTGGAAAAACACATCAGTGATCCAACAGCTAGCTCGGCTTTATTCATAAGAAAGCCACAGACTTAGTTTCAAGTCATATATCCTGCTATGTCATTTTTACTTCTCTTTACATTGAAATTTTTCATAAAGTGGTATACACATTTCCTTCAAGATTATCTGACGGCTTAGGGCTTATTGGACAAATAAAATAAAACAAAACAAAGCCTGTGGTCATGTTTTACTACATCAGGTAATATCCATTTCAATCAGGCTTACTTTAGAAATATCCCTTGGTTGTACCATCTGAGAGGATGTAATTTGTTGATGTTAATTACTTCCTACCCACCCTCCTTTCCAGCTCAAGTGATCCTTTAAATTACACCTTTCCACTAAGGCATTAATCTTCCATTGGGTTTCATTTAATGTTTTCTCCACACATAAACTGAACAGAATTTAGAGCTGGGAGAGGACTTAGGAATCTTCTCACATAGTGCTTCTCAAATTTAGAAATATAAACCCTGTGGGCACACTGCTGTATTCTAGGGGGTGGTCTGAAGCGCTACAGGAAAAATCTCTGTGAAACATGAGTTCTTCCCCAAAGCCTCTGAGGGAACATAAAGTCAAATCTTTTCGTTTGGAACTAATTTGAAGAATCATTTCATACTAAAAGTAGTATATATGATGAAGTTAAATGCAAATTAACTTTAGTGGTTAAGTTCATCAGGACACTTTTTAAAAAAATCTAAGTATGCATTGGTAAACAGTTTTATATCTTTCATCAGACATTCATTCTTCATTGGCCTTAGGCATTTGAATAACAGTGTTTGAGAAACAGTGATCTAATCTGTTCTTTCTTTCTTCCTTCCTTCCTTCCTTCCTTCCTTCCTTCCTTCCTTCCTTCCTCCCTCCCTCCCTTCTTCTTTCTTTTTCTTTTCTTCTTGTCTTCCTTTCTTCCTTTCTTTTTCTTCCTTTTCTCTTTCAGAGATAAAACATGGCCAAAGAAGGGCAAATTAGCTGGCAACCTTCCTTCCACACTTTTATGACTCCCTGCACCCTACCCTGCTCATGTGCTATTCAGCAGGTTTGTGTTAACTACATTAAAGAAAATTCATTCTTTAATTTATTTAATAAATTAAAGAAAATTCTTTAAAAGGATAAAGAATGTATCCCTTTATGGAGAACGTGTTTCTTTCCTCTTGGGATCTAGTCCTATACCACATGAGATGCCAGGGGTACATGAGTGGCACTTCATCTTCTCTATGTCACTCTGGAAAAACATTAGGCTCAGAGAAATTTAAAATTTCAGGAAAAAATTACAATGTTAACATGGGGCTAAGCTCCAAAACAGCTGTCTATTCCAAATAATACACCTTTCCCAAAATGCTTGGTCTATATAAATGGTTAACACGCTCATCACAGCAAGCTGTGTGTCACACTAGGACCAGCAAGGACTCATTTCTGTTGGAACTCCTATGAGTTCTTAACTGAGTGAGGCACAGGGATTGCCTTCCTCGCCCTTCCCCAGCAGATCCAGTTACAGGTGACGTGTGGCACCAAGATTCAAACTCAGTGCAGCCACAGATGCCAGGTGAATATTTCCTGATTAAATTAAGGGCTTCTGAGTTTATTTCTTTTTCTTTATTTTTGGATCTTGGAATAGCATTCAATGACTTTTCCCTAAATGGTTTCTCACTAATCCATGGGAATGTGATAAGCACGAAGTCATTGGAGATTTCTAAAGTGGAATGTATTCAAAATAAGTGATCAGGCTGGCAATTAAAATCTGTAAAATATTATTTGTTTTAGTTAATTCATCAAAAAATCCTTATTCCTTAAAGCATAGCTTAATTTGCAATTATGAATCCATTTCTTTTGCTTCATATTGTGAAACATAATAGTCTTTCCTAAATACATGCTAATAGTTAGTTCGAAAATTGTGGTAATAATCTTCTTAATAACCCAAGTGCTAGGTAAACTGACAGTTATAGTCTCAAATAGGATAGTAAGTACAATCAGCTCTGCACAGGCAGCCACATATCTTTTAGAAGTTGTGAAAACGTCATAACTGCAATGAACATTTTATTTAATTTGCATGATTTAAAAAATACAGCATGTGTCTGCATTCGATTTTGCTAAGATTTACTAAGTGTGGAGTTCCTTAAAGGAGATGAGCTGTTGTCAAATGTATATTCTCAAGCCATTCTTTGAGGGAGATGATCACTGAAGAAACCAACAAGGACAAATATTTTATGCTCTGCTTATTTCATTTATTTCTCCAATTAGATCTCTACAGGCCTGTCATCAAATAAGACCTTGAACCATTGAATATAAAGAGTCTGGCTTTCTGAATGAAAAAGGTCAAATAAGACCTTGAACCATTGAATATATAGAGAGCCTGGCTTTCTGAATGAGAAAGGTCACCATCCTAGGGTAGAACAGACATTGTGGCACGGCCATGAAAGGTTTCCTAGGCTACACTGGTGGAGTGCTTGGAATAATAGCGTTCTCAGCCTTCAGTGCTTAGTGTCACTAGATCAAACGGCTATAGCAGAGAAGAGGGTCTTGAACTGATAACTGATACCTGGAAACTTCCAACATTTCTGTTGGAACCCAGAGAAAGAAACAAGCAACAGATACTTGCAGAGGATCGTCTAATTCAGCAGGGAGAAAACCTAAAAGAGAATGTGTCATGACAGAAACCAAAACCAGACTGCACTTCGGGATGGAGGGAGCAGACAGTTACATCATGTGCTGGTAAGAAGCTGAATAGACTTTGGAAAGAGAATTGGTCTTTGGCCTAGGAGTGTAAAAGCCACTGTGACTTTAACAAGATGTTCTGAGATAAGTAGGGGACATTCTGATGGGTAGAAGAAACAGTATGAATTGAGGCAGGATAGACAACTCCCCTGAGGGGCTTTCCTATGTGTAGAGAGGGACAGCAACATCAGGAGCACTCTGGAGTCCAGGGAGGGTCAAAAGCTCCTACGTGGACTAGGCCTTTTGTAATGCAGTTTGTAGTTCGTGGAATTTCCATTTACATTGTCCTTGGATTCAAAGCATTTACAGCCTAATATGGGATATTTATGTATGTTTTTGCATAAATAACACAGAATGTGAAAAAAGAAAACAAAGAGGTATAGCTACAAATTAATCTGGCTAATTCTAGAGTGAAACAAGGGAGGCTTCAGGATAGCCAGCACTTAAGGTGGGCCCTGAAGGACTGGCAAAGTTGTACCAGGTATATAAATGAAGGAAGGGATTTTCATGTGAAGAGAATAACATGAGCAAAGGAGAACAGATGAAGTCATGTGCAGCACTTGGTTTGCTCAGCACTCACATGAGCGATTTGAGGAAGTAAGATTGGACAGGTAGATTACAGCCATATCACGACTGATTTTGAATATGCATATGAGCATTTAGATCTGAGCCTATAGACAGCTGAGAAGAATATCTCCAGCACTGGAATGAGAGAAAGTCTCTATTTTAGTGATGAATAGGTACTAACAACATATACTGTCTGGCTGTGAATTTTGAGCTTCTTAACATTGTCAATTTACATAGCAAGTCCATTATGGTGTAGGGATTTAGGCTGAAAACTGACCTCACACTGCCTGGAATTACAACCTTTGTCTTCTTTCTACCTGTATAGATTTGTTAGGCAAGTTTTCCAAATTCTCAACACCATAGACAGTTGGTTGTAAGTACTCAAGAAGTGTAACTATTGTGACTACAATATCCCTCCCAAATTTTTGAAAGACTCTTACAAGATGGGTTCATGATACTCATCTTCAAGGACTAGAACCATTTCTCGTTCTTAACCGCCCCTCTCTCCATCTTAAATGCTTCTGCTTTCTTTTCCACAGTACTAACCGAACTCCAAACATGCTAGTCTTTCAAGTTCTGGGTTAGAGACATCATCTTAACCCCACTCATTACTTCCAAGAGGTTTATGAGAAGACAAGTTCCATGTCACATTGCTGCGGGAGGATTTGGAAAAGGTAAAGCAGTGAGAGCGAAGAGAATATTGCAGGTCAGAACTAGGAATTAGGGCCACATTCCATAGGTAACAGGAAGAAAGGAAGTTGTACCATCACAGGTGTTCTTTGTGAAACAAACCTGAAAGTAGAATGTAGCACAGAAGAAAATCTGTTTAGGTTAGAAACCGGCAGATGTGATAACTGTCTTCAGGAGCATCACAGTATATCAAGAGAAAACAGAGAGTCTAGGGACAGGAACAGACACACGGAGGTCTTGGAAGAGTAATACTGAGTGGCCCAGAGGATCTGAGCTAGATAGTGTACATTATAGCTAATGTATACAATAGAATACAAAGAAGAGATGGTAATTAAACAACTCCTGAGTGCAGGTGGAAATGGGCTCTGACGCGAACCCAACCTGCTCCCTATAATGAAAGGAGGCACCATCTGCAAAAGGCTGTCTTGGCTTTAGAGCAGTGCAGCCTCCATGGAGCTCCCACATGGATAGAGCAGCTTGCTTGCCCAAGGTAAGGTGCACAGAGGACAATAGAAGGTCATGCAGAGCCCTTTCCCTTAAGTACCTCTGTGCTCAGACATGAGCTTCTTCCACTCAAGTCTCCTCTCCTCTGATCTTCATTCTCACAAAACAACAAGGACTAGAAACATCTCTTGTTCTTAACTGCTCCTCTGTCCATCTTAAATGCTCTTCTGCTTTATTTTCCACGCTAGTAACCAAATTCCAAACATGCTAGTCTTTCAAGTTCTGTGTCAGATATTGTATCATTTTAACCCCACTCAAATTCAGAGCATTTTAGTTATATGTTTGTAAAGATAAATTATTTTGTTTACACCTTTCTCACAGCCTTCAGCATACTACTTTGTTATTTTCATTGGTGTCTCTCTCACTACAAGATAAATAGATCCGAAGTACCTAAGACTGTAGTCATTGGCATCTGCATGCAGGTAACTACCACAGAGTTCTTTCATGTGGTGAATTAAACAAAAACACAAAATACTCTTGGATCATACTTTATAATCTTGTTCATATTAAAAATTACATTAAGCTATGGAGTGCTGGACTATTACTAATCCCGTATTTTGGGCAAGAAAACTGGGGCATTGAGATTTTATGTGATTTATCAAAGTTTACACAACTACAAAATAGCAGAATCCAAATCAACAGATTCCAAAGCAAATTAATCAAATGCCATAGGCCCCAGCTTTATCAAAGGTGTTTACTGAGTGTTAATTGACAGGTTCTGCTCTTGATGTTTTTCATATTGCTGTAGGCAGCACAAGGGAGGTTATTCTGCTGTAACAAATAGCCTCGATGTCTCGGTGGCTTAATTCCACAATTATTTGTTTTTCAGGCATGTTGCCTTTCCATTTTGAGTTGTTTGGGCATCATATTGACTCCTTACTTCAACCTTGGGGCAGAGAAAAAGCAAGGCAGAGAGGCAAAAACAAAAACTAAACGCTTTCATCTAGAAGTACCACCCACCTTCCACTAATATTTCCTTAGCCAAATGAAGTCACTTGGCCATGACTAATTTAAAGTGGTCAGGGTGCAATAGCCTTCCCACATACCTGAAAAGAGATAGAAATTTTCCCTATTCAGTCTATCATTGATGGGCATTTGGGTTGGTTCCAGGTCTTTGCTTTTGTAAATAGTGCTGCAATGAACATTCGTGCGCATGTGTCCTTATAGTAGAGCAATTTATAATCCTTTGAATATATACCCAGTAATGGGATTGCTAGGTCAAATGGAATTTCCATTCCTAGGTGCTTGAGGAATCGCCACACTGTCTTCCACAATGATTTAACTAATTTACCCTCCCACTAGCAGTGTAAAAGTGTTCCTGTTTCTTCACATCCTCTCCAGCATCTTCTCAGCAAACTGACACAAGAACAGAAAATGAAATACTGCATGTTCTCACTCACAGGCAGGTGTTGAACGAAGAGAACACATGGACACAGGGAGGGGAGCACTACACACTGGGGTCTGTTGGGGGAATAGGGGAGGGACAGCCAGGGGTGGGGAGTTGGAGAGGGATAGCATGGGGAGAAATGCCAGATATAGGTGAAGGGGAGGAAGGCAGCAAATCACACTGCCACGTGTGTACCTATTCAACTACCTTGCACGTTCTTCACATGTACCCCCAAACCTAAAATGCAATAGGAAAAACGAAATCAGTTATTGATGAGCAGTTATATGGCTGTCTCACAAGTAAAAGCTCCTTAATCCTTCACAATGCAGTGGAGTAGGTAATGGTATTATCTCTAAGTTATAGATGAGAAAACAGGGCACAGACAAGGAATTTGCCAATGTACACACAGAGACTAAGTGGCAGAGCTGGATTCAAACTCAGCAGTCTGCCTCGACTGTGTGCTCTTAATGCTTACACTTATTCTTCTCAGGGGATAATAAATCTAATCTGCTCCAAGAAGTACCCGTCTCACTTTTTGGAGCCTAGGAAAATATTTTAATGCTTTTTAAAATCAGAAGAAGCAGAAAGAATATGACCCAACATGGATTATATTTGTCTTTATGCCAACCCACTTATAAAACCACATGCATAAATGCACACATATGTGTATACATTGTGTGTGTATGTGTGTGCACTTGCACGCGTGCATGCACGCACTTAGAACACTAGTGGTTTATCAAGTCAAAAATTCCCAAGCTTATAAAATCCATGATGTGTCCCTCGTCCTTTGGATTTTAAACAAGCAACTGCATTTTGGCATTTAGAAAAGTACTTGAATTAAACTCAGAATATTGGTCTTTTTTTGTAGTGTAGATAATTAAACTCAAAAGTTTATCAATAGGGAAGTAAGCTGAGGAAAGTTGAATCTCAAAGTAATTTATTCATTGCTTAACTCACAGTTGTTTTTTGGTCTGAACTGTCAGAGCAATGACATAAGGTTTTCATGTTTAGGATGAAGAGAGAATCATATTTTTCCGTTGTCTGTAAAACAATCCCAAATCTTCACTTCCTGGTATTTTCAGCTTATGTAACACCCTCTTTTTGGGTGTGGGCTGGAAGTAATAAACAGTTTCTAAAGAACAGAATAAGACAAAAGCAATGAATGTCACTTGTGAGATTACGTTACAAAGAGGCTGTGGTTTCGGTCTTGGGCTGTCCTCTCTCCCTCACTCGCTCACTTTTAAGAAGACCAGATGCCATGTTGAAGGTGCCTTAAGTAGAGCAGCACATGGCAAGCAACCCAGCAAAGAAATAAGACCCTAAGTCCAACAACCAAGGATGACTGAATCCTCCCAACAATCACTTTTCGTAGCTGGATTTGTGACTCATAGAATCTGTGAGATACTAAATGTTGTTGTTTAAACCACTACGTTTTGGAGGTAACGTTTTATGCAGCAATAAATAGCTAATATATTATCCCATGTTACCTTCCAAAGCATCACCAAGATCAGATCTCAGCAGGACCCATGCCTGGATAACATAGCTTATATGGCATAGGAATTGCAGCTACCAGGGAAATATATGAACATGAATCTTGAGGCTCAGTTACTTGTGGATAAAGATCAGAATATATGGCTGAATAGAAAGAATGTAACAAAAGTCATGTGAACTTTTACTCATGACTTGGAATTCAGAGTTCTAGCCAGGAACCCTGGCACTGATCTTATTATACTAACAAGATGGCTCATTAAACTTGGACAAAGTTTTGACCTACAGTAAAAGAGAAGGAGATGCTGGGTCTAGTTTGCGGTGGTATTAATGATGAGAACTTAGCAGGAATTGACCTCCAAGGACTGAGTGATCACAGCTAGCCACCATTAAGTCTCTTCAAGTCCACTGAGCCATACCAGTGGTGTAGAACTCTGTCGTTTAGTGAAAACGTTATATTTGGAATGAGGTCCAAATGGGTCCAGGAAGAACAAATAAGTTTTATTATTAGGTAGTCCAGATGCCCATGTCATATACTTGTTTTGCACTGAAGCCTGTGCTTTGAATGATACTCATCGTGGAGAGATTCCCAATGCCCCACCATCAGAGACGGAACAAATTCTGACCTAGTTCACAGATATTTTAACATAAGACAGTGGTGTCGGGGAAGATGGATCTCTAACGCATTATTCGCCAACTTGTTGGTGGCTCTAAAGAATTTAAAGAGAAAATTTCCTGAGGAGAGTGTAAGCATAAAACAGGATAACAGTAAAAGAGGAGTTCACTATTCTATTCGGAAGGAATTGGGCTGACCTAGGGAAACAAAGACCTGAACAATGGGTGGAGTCATGGCTAGTTGATTAGGGATAAGGAAGGACCAAAAGTCAAAAGTCAAGTGCAGGAAGAGCAGGGGAAGTTGGTATGTGAACAGAAAAGCGAAATTAGGAAAGAAGCAAGTACATTTTTAATGTATCCCATTAATGGCTGACAGCGGCCATCTACCCGAGAGGAGCCCTCACCAATCAGATGGGCGATGGCTAGTCCTGTGCAGGCAGTGAAACCTTTCTCCTTGGCCTGCCCAGTGCTGCACTGTGGGCCTACCATTCACGGAGCAGTCATGGTGACTGGGACAGAGTCACCATGGGCTCTCTCTCTCACCAAATCTAGCATGGTGACTGCTGCTGTTGACTTTCCACCCTGCCAAGAGCATAAGCCAGGCCTGGGAAGCATTCTTTGATCAGACCAGCCCACTTCACCGCCTTTCTCATCTTGAGGTGTTCAGTGCTTATTGGAATGAATATGTACATATTTGCATATTACTTGTTTCTCTGCCTATAGTTCCTCAACCAACCTTAACATCGGAGGACTTATGAAATCTACATTCTCTGAATATGGCATCTCCATTCATTGCTCCAGATCAAGGGGTGTATTTTATGGCAAATAAGAGCTACAAATTGGCACATGACTCTGAAATGCATGGGTCACACCCAGCTGCATCACCCAGACACAGCTGGTCTAATAGAACTGTGTGGTAACCTGTGAAATCTCAGTTAAAAGGTCTCTTTGGGGACCAGCATCTATAGGGCTGGAGTAGCTCCCTCCAGAAAGCAGTATACTTTGTTCAATCTGAAACAGTGACCTACTGGAAAAATTTAAAAGTTTTCATCTGCTAGCATAGGCTCCACTGATTTAGATGCTCTAATTCCCAAGAAATGAATGTCTCTGCCAGCTTGAATCTGTGGCTGTGACCTGGTTATTTTGGGCTCCTTGTGTCTGTGGAACAGCAGGCAAAGAAACTTGTTGCTTAGTTAAGGGGAATCACCTCTGACTACTGTAAGGTGTGAGAGCTGCTGCTGTACAGTGGGACAGGAAGAAGTTTTGCTGGGCCCTAGAGGATTCCCTGAGTATCTCTTCATGCTTCTTTGCATAGTAACAGGAACAGGGTAATCACAGCAATCACAGCCAAGTAAAAACAAGGCAACTGACTGCCTGCTACCTGCCTTTTCAGGAAAGAGAGGACATCTTATTGTTTTAAAAAACAATTAAGGCTCCACATTGTATTATGAAAGTCATATGTAATGCAGGGCATAAGCAGACCAGAGAGGTGCAGGCTGAGCTGGGTACACATTCACTGCAGCACCTCAGCCCACTGGGGATTGTTTCAGCTGATGTCTCTGAGACCAGCCCTGGGTGCACTGGTCAGATCCATGTCAGCACAGCCTGACAGCTCCTCACCACATTCTTCTCATCCCAACCAAGCTCCCTCAGCAAGCAGCTCCTGCACCCATGTGTGTGCGAGACCTGGAAGCACACGGCATGAGATCCTCCTGGGCTTAACTAAAGTGGGGTGGGAGTGGGTAGATAAGTTTTTCCACGTGCGTCCCCCTGGATGTAGGTTTCCATGTTTCCTGCCTCTTTCCCCTTTGCTCCACTCTCACTTCACAGGATTCCCCTCCTTAGTAGGAAGGTACCACTTACTCCTTTGCCTCCACCTGCATTTTCTGAGGTACGTGGATAGAACACTGTCTCATGCATCCATGGGCCACTCTATTCTATTGTATGTGTTTTTTCCTGGTACTTATCCAGCCTGAAATTGTGCATTTATTTTATTGATTACCGAGACTGGGATTTGGTCTTGTATAGCCCTGCATTCTCAAGGCTGAGAACAATTCCTGACATATTGTTGGCACCCAGTAACATATGTTAGATGAACAATTGATCCTCCAACAACTACCAGAGATGAGGGTCAAAGAGGAGTTCTGAAATCTCATTGTGCCACTATTCTGAGAGGCTAAGAGGGTGTCATAGACGGAAGACTCTGTTCTGCTCTGAGATCCCACTGTTCCCATTAGCCCTACCCACCCCACCTGCTTAGTGACCCTGACTCCTCTTTCAACAGGATGAACTGCCTCTGCCTCTGGGGAGTTCTCAATTCCAGGAGAGCCCAAACGCCCTGCTAGAGTCTGCCATTCTGATGAGAAGCTATTGGCCCTTGGAGGCTCACATACCCAGGCTTAAAGGGAAAACTTGTCGCAAACTTTGGAATTGCCTCAGCACTAGATGAGAAATCAAGGGGAGTTATGGGAACTATGTTTAAACACTTTCATTTAAATAAAATTAAATATTAACTGATCTGCCTCTAACTGATAAAATATTAATACATTTCCCTTTTCAGAGTGGCTTTAATAATGCAACTGAAAACCTCTACTTGCACCTCTAAAATAAGTTATTTTCAAATAGCAGGCTAGGCGATAGTTATTTTGCAAGCACAGATGCCTCCTAACATAACCAGATGGTCAAATCCCCAAAGTCTTTCTAACTCGTAAAGAATTTCCAAAGGATTACCAGTAAAATATAGTGCTGACCCCTGGCAAGAGACCTCAAATCAGCCTTGCGAAAAACACTGCATAAGTTCCATCAAAGGCAGGATGAACACCGCATCCCAGGGGCCTCCGGTTCTGAGGAACTGCCAGCCTCTTTCCTGGGAAACTGTCTGAGATCGGCCTCTGGTAATCTCTCTTGGGCCACAGTCGCCTCCTGTTGACAGGTCTGCTTTCAGGCTCCTGTTCTGAGACCAAGCCTGGAGTTATGCTACTTTAAATGCTTCGATTTAGTCATTTTGAGTAAAGAATTGTCTGTTGTAAGAAAAGTGATAGTGCTTTACTAGCAGTAAAGTTTATTGAATCCTGAAACAACCCTACAGGCCTTAGGCTAGGTGCTACTATTAACCTCATTTCACAGATGAGGAAACTGAGGCTTAGAGACTATCGGTAACTTGCCTCTGAGGAAAGCTGGGGCTCAGAACACACATCTGACACAATCTCACAGAGTGATATGGGATCAGTCACTCTACGCCTCTGCATCTTGGCTTCTTTGTAGAAGGGGATAGAACAAAGTCATAGGATAGTAGTAAAAATCATTTATGACCCTCGATCTTCCAAAATCCTAAGTGCTATGCAAATGTAAGCACTCCTTGCTTAGGATGATGTAAATCTAAACAGCGATTAGATTCATGGAGACTGACAGTTTTTCATGGTGCGTAAGGCCACAGACTCAAACCCCGTTTGGCTCCAGCCCTTTCTAGCCAAGTGACTTAGATCTGTTTATTGTCCTCTGCAAGCCTCATACAGATTAATGAGAGTAATGCATCATACAGCATCCATTTTACAGGTGAGCAATCCTCAACGCAGAAGACTTCTGTGGCCAAATGTGAGGGGCCTATGCAACAAGCAGCAAACACCATCGGGGTGTCTCCTAATTAAGTTCTTACACGACTACCCGGAGATGATGTCAGATCACACAGGTCCGGGGCTCAGTCCCCAAGACTGTTCCCCACACTCCCAGAAACTAGTCACACAAGTCCAGCCCTCCAGAACTTCTGATCGGTTGGCTTCTAGTTGGGGTTCTCACAGCCCCCTCTTTGAGTTTGATTAAATTGCTTACAGAACTCCGGAAACACTTAGGTTTACCAGTGTATTATACAGGATATTGCAAAGGATACAGTAGAAGAGATGCATAAAGCAGTGTTTGGTGGAAGGGGCACCGCCCTCCAGGAACCTCCATGTGTTCAGCATCCAGAAACCCCCCAAACCTTGTTTTCCTCTTGGGTTTTTGTTGCTGTTGTTTGAGTTTAGGAGTAGAGGTTTAATAGGCAGAAGAAAACAGAAAGAGAAACAGCACTCTCTATAGAGAGAAGGCTCTACAAGCTGGGAGTAATGCATCATACAGATTAAGTACTGGATACATTTTGGGTTATAATGATTTATCTGTAAATATAGACAGCTCTCAAATTTCCATGTTAAACAATGGAATTCTTCAATGTCTTCCAAAGTCATATTCACATCTAAAAATATAAATAATAATTGTTTAAATCCCACATGTGAGCCAACTTTTCTAAGCATCTTTACTACCTCCCAAGATCCTTTGTAATTCTGTGATCTCATTCCAACCTCTCTCCCAAACATCAGAATATAACCACAGGTACCCTCTGCCACAGCGTAGAGTAAATCATTTGCATGCCCTGGGAAACGTCAGGCTGTCCCATGTCCCTCTGCCCTCACACATGCCTCCCTCAGCCTGGATGATCCGCGCTCCAGTAGAGTCTTTGAAAGAGTCATTCATCAAAGTTCTGCTCATCAGAACTCCACAGTGAAAACTTTCCTACCTTATGTCTTCCTCTGGGTTATTACACTGTGTTTGGGGCCAGGGTAACTACTGTCATTTCTTCAGAAAGCATAACTTACTCAGGATTATGATTTTTATGTTATTATGCTTATTTCTTTATTGCCTTTCCCTATAACAAACTGTGGAAATGGAGACTATTTTCTCTACCATTGAATCTTCTGTGTATTACAATCATATTGAGTATATGTGGAAGGTTATAAGATAACTTGCTTGTAATAATCAAACATACTACATTGTCAGAATTAGACTCTATTTTCTGTAACAAAAGACCCCAAAGGAAGTAGATTTCTCTATTTAATGACACAAAATTCAGAGAGGATGTCTGAAGGCCTGTTTTGGAAGTTCCACAGTCATCAGGGATTGAGACACCTTCCCACCTTCACCTCTGTTTCCTATCATGTATCCTCAAAGTCACTTCATAGCCCAAGATGGTCACAGGTGCTTCCACCGTCATGACCATATTCCACTTAGGAGGAAGAACATGACCCTGTCTGTGATTTCCAAGAAGTCCCTACACCTTTCCTTTTAGATATAACCAGTGACATCTTTTCTCATGGCCACATCTAGAAGCAAATGAATTTGGAACTTTTATTTTGTATCACAACAAAAAGTGGGGTTGTATTAATGGAAGAATTAGCAGTCAATGCCACATAATCTGTTAATGCGCTTGTCATGTAATTTCTGTATTTACTCACATGGGTCTTACATTCAAGATCGTGAGGGCCTTGAGAAAAGGGACCTTATTTATTTAGTTTTAGTGGAGTCTAGCTCAATGTTTGCGATTCTTGGCATCTAGGAGACATCCAATTTGCTGAAGGAGTGATTAGAAGAATGAATAAATAATTTAATCAACACACAAACAGATGGTTGAAACTTAAAATGATACATCTTTTAAATGTACTTCAGTAACCTTATTCTTATTTGAGAATTTTGAATTATTAAATGTAATATTTATTATCATTTAAAGTTTAACAAATTGCTTAACAGAAGACCTGAGATTATTCTGAGATTTCAAATGGGAGAGACATTTTTTTTGCAAACATTCCAGGATTATAAATTTTTATTAGTTAAGTTTGCCCATTCCCTAATGTGAATGTGGTATTTTTTTTCTTTTCAAAGGTTAACTGTGTTTTTCAAATGTCTACGTGATTTTGAACTCACATAGGGTACACTATTTAAACATAGTTACCTCATTCTTTTTCATCTCTTGCTGGGATTTATCCTAATTTTGTTACTGAAAAGATTTGAATATAATATTCCAAAAAGCTAGCTCAATTGCTTTTAAACAATATTGACTTAAAATTATTCTAAAATTCTAAAGCATTTGCAAGGATAACTATGCTATTTCTTTTCAAATATAAGCAGGTGCATATTATTGAAACTTGTAGACATAAGTAAAATGTGAAGGCAAAGCAGAGATTCCTCAGAATCTTTAGGTTTTGAAAAATAGAAGCTCAGAGTGCTGAATTTCAAATACATTTTGATTTGAAATTAATAGCTGATTTAGATCCCAGGGCTTTTATCATCTGTGCATATTTAATTAGAAATGCTCTTGGAAATGTAACAAATTTCATGCACCATTAAGCATTTTAAATAATTAATAGTTGATTATTTTCTCTTTTAAGATGGCCTCATTTATAATTCTGCCTCAACGATGAGATTGACCTTTAGGTTAAAATCAAGTTGCATTTCTATTTAGAAAATAGTTCTTTACTTAGAGAACATAATGAATGGCATTGTCAGCCTTTATGCTGTGTAAAGTGATGACAGCTTGGCCAATGTTACATAAACATTAAGTGAAGAGATCAATAATCATTGTAATAATGCAATGTTCAAATCGGCATTTTCAGTGCCTGATCCCAGGGACCTTTTGCTAAGCCCCGGATTGCAAGTTAGTAAACAAGGCAGATCCATGGAGAGTGCTCCTCAGAGCAGAATGAGAGCAGTGGCTCTGATAAAGCCAGGCCACGGAGAGGCCTACCTCCCACCCATCATGCCACCAACGAGAGGTTGCTTTGCTTGTATCTTCCTTGTTTGACAGTTGGGCAGACGCTAGCGAGCTTTGAGGGTGAACTTTCACAGGATGGGGTTGAGAATCATCAGGCGGTATCTACACCTCTCCGGATTAGTGATGCATGTTCCAACTCCACATCCACCCCAACAGGAGTCTTCAAAAACATGCCATCAATGCTATGGTGACACATTGAGTTCATACCATCGAGTAGAAGACAAAAAGTAAGTAGTTTCTAGAGACCAGCTCTGATGTCACAGTGTCACAGAGGAGCAGAACACAAATCTGCTCCTCTCCATAGCTGGCCATTAAACAAAGCTTTCACTTCAGGCAAACTAAAGGCAGCTTAATGTTGTCCCAAGTCACCAAGCCAGAGGTCAAAATTCAAAACAATGGAACCAGCCTTTCACTAAGGTCAATTAAAATCAAATGCTGCTCACTAGTCTGACTTCTGCTTTTACTCATAAAGAACTTGCCCATTGCCCTTTAACTAAAGCCAGAGATCCTGAGGCCAGGGTGTGCCACTTCAGGGAACACAGTAGGTATTCAGTTGCATCCTTGTAGGTAGGTAGGTAAACACAGTAGGTATTCAGTTGGATTCTAGTGTCCCACAAGTGAAAAGAGAGAAAACTGACTTTCAAACTTCCATAACCATTTTTATGTAATAAGCTCATGCAATTATCTTAACAGTCTTATAAGATAAATAACATCATTTCCAATTTCCAAATTAGAATATGGTGGCTTAAAGGGCTTTTACAATTATATATATATATACATATATATATATACACACGTATGTGTATATATATATGTATATATATATGTATGTATACATATATATATACGTATGTATATGTATGTATACATATATATACGTATGTATATGTATGTGTGTATATATGTATATACACACATATACAAATGTATATATATATGTAAGTGGCTGGAACCCCACGGCTCCAAAGGATTTTGGAATGACAGACAAAGAAAGAAAAAAGGTTTAGTAATTAAATGACAAAATTGTATGTACTACATCTCTTAAGGTAAGCAGATGATGAGATACTGGGATAAAATAAAGATCCTCAGAAAATGGAGACTTTAGCCTAACCTTCTTAGAGAGGAATTTGGGCTCTTTCAGTCCAGGAATCAGAAGTGTTCATATGCCTAAGGTATACTTCAACTGTAAGTTGTACAGCACCATTTTAATAGTGTAGATGGTTCACTTTATTGTATATAAATCTTTTAAAGATGGTTCTCTGAAAGGCTAATAGAAATGTAGAGTGTGCTTAAAACCTCATTCCTTCCCTTAGCCCTTCTGGACTTATTATGTACGATAGGTGAGTTAACCTCACTCGTGTAATGTAGAAAACACATAAATCTTGGTGCACTGCAATAGTCTTCAGGGAGGTATTGACTTTTTATGGATGTAATTATTTTATGAATGATCACAATGTTTTAAGCCTCTGAGTGGTATTTCACAGAGAGTTATGGTGTTTCACTACATTAATATTTTTGAAGATCCTCCCATTGCCAGAAAGTTCCAGGGCAGGGTCAGCGGGGATCCTGACTGGACTGAGGGGAGTGTCATGGAGGTCTGATCACAGGGAAGGCTGATGTTCACTAAGAGAGATTACATTTGGTGCATGTACTTAAACTCTTTTTTAATCCCACTCAGACTCGGAAATGAAGAAAGAAAATCAGAAATAGAAAAAAGCTTGTGTAAGAGCTGAAACTAGGGAAGGAATGCCAAACCATTTACACATTTCTTCCCATGGTGGTACTGATGAGGCCATGTTGCTATATTTTTCTAGCAAATTTTGAGAGGAAACATGGTGAAACCTCCCATGGGAATGAACAATATGGAAGGACACGATTGGTTTAGAACTCACTATTTCACATGAACCCACTTTGTCCTCCAGAGATCATCATCACTTGAAGATGGCCATGTGGAGTCCAGGTGTAGCTATGCTAACAGAGGCATGTGAGGATGGACAAGATCCTGCAGTGTTCCTTCACCAGCAAAGAGAAGCATTCTCACAGTTAAAAGGAATGTCCTCTGTGGCAAAGACAGCCCACTTGACCTAGCAGCTGAGGACAGAGGCAGGGAAGCACACTCCAAAGTCACACTCCAAGACCTCACTTCATGGAAAACTAGGTGTTCATTCAGAAAACTCACAGCAAATGAAGATTTTTCTACTGGCCCATGAGTGACTCTACTTCCATACTGCCTTCAGCCTCCTTCCAGTCTTCAGATCCTTGAATTGAAATCATGATGCCCAGTTCATTGAATTAAATATGAGATGGTGAATCCAGTGGTCACCAAGCAAATGTCAGTGTGAGGGGTGTCTGTTTCTGCATACCTGCCTCTGCACTCAGCTGCTGAGTCAAGTATAAGAATAATCCATCCATATGACAGTGGACAAATAAATGCTCCATTATCAAAGAAGGAAATGTCCTTGTTTCAGAATCAAGACCTTAGAAAATATTTTATTTTGGCATCAATGAAAAAAACTTGAATTAAAAAAGGGAGATCAATATATCACTTTTATTATTTAACTAATGCCAGACACAGAAAAAAACGTGAATTAAAAAAGGGAGAGCAATATATCACTGTTGTTATTTAACTAATGGCACAATTAGAAACACAACGGATGGCCAGGAGCAGTGGCTCATGCCTGTAATCCCAGCACTGTGGGAAACTGAGGTGGTCGGATCACCTGAGGTGAGGTGTTGAAGACCAGCCTGGCCAAAATGGCAAAACCCCTTCTCTACTAAAAATACAAAAATTACCTGGGCCTGGTGGCGTGTACCTATAATCCCAGCTACCCAGGAGGCTGAGGCAGGAAAACCGCTAGAACCTGGGAGGCAGAAGGTGCAGTGAACCAAGATTGTACCACTGCACTTCAGCCTGGGTGACAGAGCAAGACTCCATCTCAAAAAAATAAATAAATAAATAAGAAAAAGAAACACAACACAAAGGAGCTACCCAAAACTTAGTGACCTAGAACAGTCAGCATTTATTTATTCACATTCATTCATCCAGAAGTTGACCAGCTGTCACTTGGAATGCTGGTAGCAACTGGCCATGTGTATCTCATTGTCTAGCCAACTACAGTGGGCATTTTCTTTTTAAGAGGCAGGGTTCTGGCCAGGCATGGTAGCACACGCCTATAATCCCAGTACTTTGGGAGGCCGAGGCAGGCAGATCACCCGAGGTCAGGAGTTCACGACCAGCCTGATTGACATGGTGAAACACCATGTCTGCTACTTACAAAAAAAAAAAAAATACCCTGATGGGGTGGTGCATGCCTATAATCTGAGTTACTTGGGAGGCTGAGACAGGAGAATCACTTGTGCCTGGGAGGCGGAGTTTGCAGTGAGCTGAGATCACGCCATTGCACTACAGCCTGGGCAACAAGAGCAAAGCTCCTTCTAAAAAAAGAAAAAGAGGCAGCGTTCCTGGGAAGAAAGAGTCCAAGGCCTCTTTTTGTGTACTCATCACCAAAGCACTGTACCTAGGATCAGAAAAACACAAAGCACTTCTGCTTTCACTTCTATTGCCCAAAACAAGTGACAAGCCCAGCCCAGATTCAAAGGGTGGAAAAATAAGAGTCCACCTATAAGGTAACATTGCAAACAGTATAGCTACAGGAAGGAGTGAAAAATTGGAGCCAGTTTTATAATAAACATATCATGACATAAAGAAATTGAAAACAAGATTTGAAAAAGAATTTATTACAATAAATAATTTATTATAAGCATCTACTTGTTCTCTGAAGGGTTATAAAGAATATATGGATCCCTTGAGAGTAAAAATAGATGAATGGTAAGATGTTAAATCAAGAGACAAGAGATTTATTAAAGAGACTGACTTAAGGAAAACAATATATAAGTATTACCACACCATGATTTAATATGCCTATAAAAGTGGTACAAATTATAATTGACAATGCAGATAACTGAGTCTGAGGAAGTCAAGTCTGGAGTCTCAGAGACAAAAGGCAGCTATAAATACAAATTAGGAGAATTAGTAAAAGGTAGTCCTGGCATTAGACCTCTAATGACCTCATGCTCCTAAAAAAATCACAAACAGAGAGAAACACTATTATAAGACTTAACAGAAGAAACTATTTTTAAACTGAGAAAAGACCCACACATGATCATCAAAATCATTTACTAAGCATCAAGAAAAACATAATGAAAGCAGCAAAAACAAACTAGTAGGGAGGAAAGTAAGAAATTAATGATTTTTTAAAGTTGAAAAATTCTAATTAACAATTATATCAAATGTCACTCCTTTAGCTAGACAATATAATACAAAAATCACTAATAGAAAAATGTCTGATACAAGTATATGAGAAAAGTCTACAATGGCGTTAAGGACTAGTCTTTTCAAATTTACCAGGAGTAGATAATTTCTTTTCTTAAACATAAAAGGGAATTTTTAAAAAATTGAATGTCTTCCATTCTCTTTTGTAAATTCAACATAAGGTTGACATCAAATCTTGTCAAGCAATTCAAATAACACAGTATCTTTGAATGTACATGCAAGCATTTTGACTATAATTTGCACAGATTTATTTTGTGTTGTATTAAAACAATAATGTACTGCAACCACAGTATAATAACCCAATAATGATTTAATACTATCAGAAAACTCATTAGTCTTCACGTTAATAATTAAATGAAGAGAAGGTATATGATTACCTTCAATAATTCTGAAAAGAAGCTCATAAAATTATTTATTATGCAAATATTGTTGCCAAATTGTTAGTATATTCAAAAAACCTAAGATGATATAGAAAAATTATTTACAAACAGAAATCACAATTAATAAAGACACTCTCCACAAGTTTTAGAAATTACCAAAAAAATTTTTTATCAGCATTGTTATTTGATGTTATTTTTGATACCTGCTTATCTATGAGTCAATATAAATAAGAGTCATAAATAATGAAAAAGATAGACGATCATTATTACTTTCAAATTTATGACTGCATGTCACAAGAATAAACAAAACAGTCCTTAGAAATAACAAGAGTTCCGTAATGAGGCAGCGCACACAATAAATACTAAAGTTACTATTCAATATGTATTTTGCATATAGGGTGAAAAATCCTTTTGAAAAGTCTTCAAAAATACAAAATACTTGTAAATATAATTTAAATATGCATATCTTATGCAAGCAAAATTATACAACATTGTTGAAGGAAATAAAAGTAGATTAGGTGTATCAGAAACCTAAATGGGATTTTTCTGTATCGTAATGATTTTAAACCTTCCTTTAAAATGCTGTAACTTTAGCATAATTTTGATAAAATCACATTCAGATTGTTTGGAATTTGTCAAGGTTGTTTCTGAAAAAAGAAGGGGTGTTGGAATGAGAAATAGGTTTTGCTCATGTGGAATGCATCAGGTAGGCACAGAATTCTATGGTTTCATACTAAGTACAAAACAACAGAAGCAAATATGACAGAAAAGAAACAGAGAGCAAAGAGCGATTAAAACACCTAAGTCATTTATCTAAAATGAAAACTTGGGACAATCAGATGAAACTCAGTAAATATTCACATTTTATAATTTTAGATATTAAAATTTGAATAAAACATTTTTTATAAATATGGCACCACATCCCCCAAATGCACCCGTATGTTTGAATTCATTGCAGAAACATAAGCAACAATTTTTGGAAATCCTAAAACCACCATGTACTGCTGTGATTGTACCGAATGACACCTCAACATGCTTCCCTGCAAATATTCCCTGCATGCCCAGTATAAAGGGGGAGAAAGGCTGCTAGGACATCTCTGAGTAGGAAAATAATGAGAGTCACTTTGCTTCTCTTCAATTGGGTAAGATTTATTAAAGAGAGCTCACTATGCAATTATACCAACATAAGTGATTTGGAGAAAAGGTAACAAGGTTTCTATAAGGAGAAATGGAGTGCATTAATCTACCTAGGATCTATCTGAAAATGAGTAAATAAGCACAGTGACACAAATCATTTTTTCCTTTGGCAAAATTTCAACTGAAAAGCTATAAAATGAATTATCATTAAGGTCTGGAGCAATGTTTTATCATGAATAAGGAACTGGAAATTGAAATATGCCCCTGCCACTAGATTAATCTTCCCTTGGTATTCTATTTTATTTCTCTACTCAAAAATCAATGAATTTCCACCAGCTGGCAAGTATTATATGAATTACTTAGTCAGGTATTTAATGACCTTGATGCTCTCATTTGAACCTACTTCTCTTCTTTTGAAATTACCTCGTGCTCCAGTCCAACACTGTTCAATAGAAATATAATGTGAGTCATATATATAAATTTTAATTTTCTAGTAGCCACATTAAAAAGTAAAAAAAAAAACAGGTAAAATAAATTTTACTAATATTTTTATTTCAATTAATATTCCCAAAATATTATCACTACAACATGTAATCAATGTATTCTCACTTGTAAGTGAGAGCTAAAGGATGCATACACAAATGAATACAGAGTGGTATAATGGACATTGGAGATGCAGAAGAGGGGAGCTAGGAAATGGTGTGAGGGATAAAAATATCACTTATTGGGTATAATGTGCACTAAAATCCCAGACTTTATCACTCTACAATTTATCCATGTACCCAAAACCACTTACACCCCTAAAGTTACAGAAAATTTTAAAAATGTATACAAAACAAAACTAATGACGTATTTTTGAGTCTTTTTTGATACTGTCTTTTATATCTGGTATGTATTTTACAGCTACAGCACATCTCAACTGGGACTAAGCACCTTTCAAGTATTCCAGAGCCACCCGGGGATAGTGGCTTCCGTGCTAATCCATACCGCCCCAGTTGAACCAATGGCTTGATTATTCCTCCATTCCACACCTTCACTCATTGTATACCTGTGTCTCTTCCTTATGGTAGAACAGCATCACCATCCTTGACCCCTTCTGTGCAGTGATTTCCTCTGCATCATGTTCCTGGAGATGTAGCATTGCAGGTACAGGAGAGCCTCAATGATGCTGTAGTTCGTATGCACTCATTCATAATCAAACAAATGATATATAATATGGCATCCTCTGAAATACACTGTTAGTCACACATGCATTACAGAAAATATACTCTGTTACATTTCTAGCTTTTTAGAAAACAGGAACTGTCTATTTTTCATCTTACAACCCCTACTGTCATCTCCTACTACACCCCATTCTAGAATAGCATATTCACTTCTCTTACATAGTTAATAAATGTTTCTTGGAAGAGTAAGATAAATAAAAGTAAACAGTTTTGTCCCTCCTACACTGCTGGTAGGACTTAACCATTTTATAAATGTATAGAAATGGAATAGTCCATGAAATATTCTATTTTACAGATTGCAGAGGTAGTGAAATGCCAAGCTGACAAAGATAAATTTCAGGAAAAAGAACACTCACAGAGCTTGGTGAGTGAGCAGAAATCTGACAGACGATCTCCACTGTGAAGAAGGGAAGATAATGCATCCGAAAAGAAAATCTACACTCATTATAAAATGATGTGCTCTGAGCTCTCATTTTCAAGCCATGTAATGGAAGTAGTAATAGGCAGCCTGCTTCTTAAGCACAACAGGGCCATAGTTTACCAAGTCAGCTTGAGCAAGCCAGCAAACCCAACATAATTAGTCAAGAATTTTAAAAGCGCAATTTTTCTGAACGAAGGCTGAGTTTGAACCCGTGACTGACGCAGCAAGTGACAAAGGGGTTAATGGAGGTGGTTCATGAGAGAAGCCTGTAGTTTGAACCCTGGAAATGGATGAGCCTGCTCAAGTGTGCTTGTCCCTGGAGGGGAAGGGAGTAAACACAATGACAGAAGTCCGCCAGTCATTCAGGGAAGAAAGGGCACCAGCAGCAGGAGGTGTTCCAGAAAGCAGCCAGGGGCAGGGCTGTTTTCCTCCAGCAAGACCGTGGAGGCCCGGGACACATAACAGTCCCGGATTTCCCACAGGGCTGTGGAGCTGATACAGGTTTGGTGGATTGGTAAGGATACACAATGCCCCATCTTCCTAACTAGGTCATCCATCTGCATATTAGGCATCAGTGGACAAAACAATGCCCATACAAATAGACTGAGCGCAAAATGATGCACAGACATGAGAATGAGAGACAAGTCAGATCATTAAGAAAAAAGCACAGTCGGAAGTGGACTGGCAGTCACTTGGATGCAAAGCCATCTCAACGACTGGCTTAGATTTTCACATTACATCCAAACAGCTTTCATCCTAGAGTGTGTCTCAAGCTGCAGGTATTGCTATGTGAATTCAATTATGAAGATTTGGTGTTTCCAGGATACAAGGAATGAAACAAGCTGTGGTAAAGGCCATCTGTCTTCAAGTACTTGCTTTCTAACCAATATATAATGTCACAGATGTAGTTACCAGTAAAAGCATAGCGTGAGTGTGTGTGTGTTTGTGTGGGTATACACATTATCCTTCGAATGAAATTGCATCTTGGCACAGTTAACTAATTCCTGCTTGTCTATTCTGCTTGCTAGTAGTAAAATCTCACTCACATCACCAAGTACTTATGGTAAAATCAAGGGTTAGTATTCCTAGAGTGCAAAAAATTCCAAACCCTTTATGCTATCCTGGATGAAAGTCATCAGAAAGCAGCTACAATCTGTATCTCCCGTGATAGCTGCACAGAGAGACACCATACAATAGGACTGCTCACTAACACATCAGGCAGCTCACTCACATGCAAAGATGACTTTGTTCAGCCACACTAGAAGCAACACACAAAAGTCTATCTAAATATAGAACTGATAACAGAAATTGAGTTTCTACCAAACCTGTAGCAAATACAAAGAATAGGTCCCAAAGATGTAAGCTCTCTGCTTGGAAAACCTATGCTTTTAGCTGTATTTTTAATTCCATCAAAGTAGAAGATGGCTAAACAGATTATATAAATGTAACTCGATTATCTTTTCAGCTAATATACAATTGACCCTTAAACAAGGCAGAAGTTAGAGCCACCGGCCCCTCAGGCAGTTGAAAATTTGCTTATAACTTTTGAGTCTCCCAAAATTTAACTACAACTGTTGACCTGGAGCCTCTGATAACACAGTCGATTAATACATATTTTGTATGTTATATGCATTACATACTCTATTCTTACAATAAATTAAGCTAGAGAAAAGACAATGCTGTTAAGAAAATCATAAGGAAGAGAATATATATTTACTATTCATTAAGTGGAAGTGGTCATCATAAAGAACTTCTTTCTTGTCTTCAAGTTGAGTAGGCTGAGAAAGGGGAGAAGGAGGAGTTGATCTTGCTGTCTCAAGCATGGCACAGGCAGAAGAAAATCGGCATATAAGTAAATTCACATAGTTAAAATCCATGTTGTTCACGTGTTAACCATATAATAAAAGACATTACAAAGAAACTTAAGTTGTCAATGAAAGAATTGAGAGAATTGTCCTCTCTTTATGACTACACAGAACCTTTTATTCAAGGACGACTAATTTTAAAAATGTAACTGCAATAGATTTTCTAATATTTGTGCAATATAAAAGAAGAAAATCAAACCAAATTGATAGGATTGAAATATGTATTATACAGTTTCTAGAAATCTAAAAACTTCACCAAAGAGGATATACAGGTTGTAAACATACAAATGTAAAGCCGCTCGACATCATCAACTACCAGAGGAATGCCAATTAAAATCAAAGAGATACCACTACACCTATTCAAATGGTTAAGATAAAAAATATGGACAATTTCAAGTGCCAATGAGGATGCAGAACAACATTGCTGATGCGTTAAAAATAATGCAACCATTCCCAAAAAAATAGTTCTGCAACTTCCTGCAAAATTAAACATACTCTTAAAATATGACCTAGCAATCCCATTCCTGGACATTTACCCTAGAGAATCGAAAGTTTATGTTTACAGAAAAACCTGCACGTAATGCTTATAGTAACTTTATAAAAGCTAAAAACTGGAAACAATTCAGAATTCAGAACTCTGATGTGAATGGGTAAAAATCCAGGGCTATATCTATGTAATAAAATACTAGTCATCAGCAAAATTCAGCCAACAAAAACTTGAATGAGGCTGGGCGCAGTGGCTCAGGCTTATAATCACAGCACTTTGGGAGGCCAAGGCAGACAGATCACCTGAGGTCAGGAGTTCAAGAACAGCCTGGCCAACATGGTGAAACCCCACCTCTACTAAAAATAGAAAAATTAGCCGGACGTGGTGGCACATGCCTATTCTCCCAGCTACTCAGGAGGCTGAGGCATGAGAAATCACTTGAACCCAGGAGGCAGTGGTTGGCAGTGAGTCGAGATTGCACTGCTGCACTCCAGCCTGGGTCACAAAGCCAGACTCCATCTCCATAAAAACGAACAAACGAACAAACAGCAACAAAAAATGAATCTCAAAGGCATTCTGTTGAATTAAAGAGGTCTAACAAGGTTACGTATTTTTTGATTCCACTTATTGGCTATTCTGGAGAAGGTAAAACTATAAATGAACAGAACAATGGCTGCCAGGCATTAAAGGTTGAAGAAGGATGTAACTACAAAATTTCTGAGGGAATATTTTAGATAATGGAACTTTTCTAATTCCGGTGCAGTTCCATAAATTATCCTTCTGTTAACACACAGACTTGTATGCCAAAACAAAATGCCAATTCTGCTATAGGTAAATATTTTTTTAAAAAATTTCTAGCTTGTCACCCACCTTCTGACAAACGTGTGTCTTATTTTTTTATTGCATTTTAGGTTTTGGGGTACATGTGCAGAACATGCAAGATAGTTGCATAGGTACACACGTGGCAGTGTGTTTTGCTGCCTTGCTCCCCTTCACCCACATTTGGCATTTCTCCCCATGCTATCCCTCCCCAGCTCCCCCCCGCCACTGTCCCTCCCCTATTCCCCCCAATAGACCTTAGTGTGTAGTACTCCCTTCCCTGTGTCCATGTGTTCTCATTGTTCATCACCTGCCTATGAGTGAGAATATGCAGTATTTCATTTTCTGTTCTTGTGTCAGTT
>CM052658.1:99017186-99066889 GCA_028533165.1 Leontopithecus rosalia
ATATGTGCCACATTTTCCCAGTCCAGTCTATCATTGATGGGCATTTGGGTTGGTTCCAGGTCTTTGCTATTGCAGCTGCAATAAACATTCGTGTGCATGTGTCCTTATAGTAGACCAATTTATAGTCCTTTGGAAATATACCCAGTAATGGGATTGCTGGGTCAAATGGAATTTCTATTTCTAGGTCCTTGAGGAGTCACCACACTGTCTTCCACAATGGTTGAACTAATTTACCCTCCCAGCAGTGTAGAAGTGTTCCTATTTCTCCACATCCTCTCCAGCATCTGTTGTGTCCAGATTTTTTAATGATCACCATTCTAACTGGCGTGAGGTGGTATCTCAATGTGGTTTTAATTTGTATCTCTCTAATGACCAGTGATGATGAGCATTTTTTCATATGTTTGTTGGCCTCGTGTATGTCTTCTTTTGTAAAGTGTCTGTTCATATCCTTTGCCCATTTTTGAATGGGCCTGTTTGTTTATTTCTTGTAAATCTGTTTGAGCTCCTTGTAAATTCTGGATATCAGCCCTTTGTCAGATGGGTAAACTGAAAAGATTTTTCCTATTCTGTTGGTTGCCGATTCACTCTAGTGACTGTTTCTTTTGCCGTGCAGAAGCTGTGGAGTTTGGTTAGGTCCCATTTGTCTCTTTTGGCTTTTGTTGCCAATGCTTTTGGTGTTTTGGTCATAAAGTCCTTGCCTACTCCTATGTCCCGAATGGTTTTGCCTAGATTTTCTTCAGGCATACAAGGTAAGTTCTCCCTTTACCACACACAACAGGACAGTGTTGTCAGTGGAGAAGAGTGATGAAGACTGAGGGTAAAAGTCTGCAAACTAGGTCATCATAGGAAACCAGGAACAACATAACCCAGTGGTGGTGTGCTGCTGTTCCTTCCAGGTAAACTATAATTGATAGCACTTTAAAAATAACATATAAAGAAAGCATTTTCCAAACCCATAGCTACATACCATGTGCCAGGGGCATATAGAATCGTTCCAATAAAGAAACTGTATGTGGAAAAAGAGCTGCAGTTGAAGTCTCCAGCAGATAAAGTTTAAGATAATACAGAGACATTTTTAAAGAAAAATAGCCTTAATGCTCAAGTGAAATATGAGAGATCAAATGCGAGTAGAAGAAATAAAACCTGCAGCATAACTTAGTGATTTATGTTGACACATACTGTGTGATTATAAAAAAAAGTGACACTGTTTTTAACTTGCTATTCTCAGTCAGGGAGCAGGTGCCAGAAATTCCCTCTTTTTTACTTCTTTCTCTGTATTAACAAGATTTAAAAAGACCACATAGTCTTAGGTAGGATATTGCATTCTCCATTGGCAAGCACCATTTCCACCCAGGTTCTTCGGTTTCTTTAACAATATAGGTATGTGCATATGTGTATCCATAAATGTATATAGAATGTATATTTGTGAAAAATCCGACTCATAAGAATTTATGGTGTGAGTGCGTGTGTGTGTAACCAAACAACTTAGATTCTTATGAGTTAGATTTTGCACTAATTCCTCGTGGGTATGCAGTGATCTTACTCTAGTTATGCATCAGAAGGAAATAGTGAGTGGTAAATTCTTCTTGAGAAAAGTCATCTCCTAACTAAGAAACAGGTTAAAATGCAAGTATTTACAAAGTCTTTGAGCAAAAGAAGTGTAATTTCCTTAGAAGCAGGAGCTAATTCTGTTGGTGAGGGAAGGCGGGATTTCCAAAGGTTGAAGATTCTCACATTTATCATGTCTTACCCCAAAATCCCTATCTAAAGTCTCATTTCTCACTGCCTTGCACTCAAAGCCTTTACTTTCCCAGAGAAGAGTTAATGGAGGCTCTGTATTCAATTCAATGTTTCAGTTATCTATTGCACAGTTGTATGTCGCACCTATTTTTAGCCACATTTTCGCCATAGCCATAAAACAGAAGATATTTTTAGAATATTAATGGAAGTTCTCAAGTTCTCTCTGGCTTTTTATTGCTGTGAGTGTGCTCTCTGAGTTATCATCTCGACCCTTGGTCTTGTAGCTTTTATTACTCTTCGCAAATGTATTATTTGCCATGTCATATCAAAATTCTGTCACTTGTAAGTATTCTATACCAAAGAGCAGCAGGTAATTAATAAAAATAATTTGAATGCCAAGTTATTACCATGTTTTATTTACTACTAGGAAGGATGTTATTATTAAAGACCAAACAGTGATTGAGCCAATGTCAGAATCCTGTTTTTGAAAATCTATTTCTTGGTATCATTCCTGGTACCAAGCAGCGATTGGCAGAGCAAATACAAAGAAAGAAATTAAGAGATATTTGAAACTGAGCAGCAATATTAGTCTTTTGTGTCCAAATTGTAACTGCATCTCAAGCACTAATAAACATGAAGAAGAAAATAATAAATTTTAGTTGAGATATATATAAAATAATGAACTAGATGCAATAGAGAAATTTAACAAATCCAAAATCTGATTCTTTAAGAAATCAACAATGAAACAGCTTTATTGTCTGGAGTCACACCTGAGGTTCGTTGTCCACAACCATAGAGGACAAGTATGTGGACACACAATGAGTAAGGTTGAGAGTGGAAGTTTAATAAGCAAAAGAGAGAGAAGAGCTCTCTGATGCAGAGAGGGGTCCTGAAAAAAAGGGTTGCCAGACCGCAGTGAAATGCAAGGGGTTTTAGAGATGAGTCGCTGAGGGGGCAGTGTCTGATTTACATAAGGCACAAAAAACTGGTTAGACTAAGTGTGCCATTTGCATAGGGTGCACATTTCTGGGGGCCCCACCTTAATCTTGATTATGAAGGCAGGTTCTCTGCCTGAGCTGCGCCATGATGCCCATTTCTTTGTTTCTAAACATGTGTAACCAAAAAGGGAAAATGAAGCCTTCATGTCAGACATGGATGGCACCCACATATCCCTTTTCTCTTGGTGCAGCTGCCAGCATTCTTTCATACAAGCATCTATGCTTGCAGCTCGATTTTTTCAGCTCTTTGTTAGAAAAGAAATTATTTGGAGGGCTGCTTTCTGCTAGAAGGGTGGCTCAGAGCCAAAGACTCTGTTGTCCTCACTACCTCCCTAAATAATTTCTTTCTACCTCCTCTATTAATAAGATATACTGATTTCCATTTTGTTATAAAGACACATGCATGCATATGCTTAATGCAGCACTATTCACAATAGCAAAAATATGGAATCAACCTAAATGTCCATCAGTGGTAGACTGGGTAAACAAAATGTGGTACATACCCACCATGGGATACTATGTAAGCATAAAAAGGAATAAGATCATGTTCTTTGCAGGAACATATATGATGCTGGGGCCCATTATCCTTAGCAAACTAACGAAGAAACAGAAACCAGCTATTGTATATTCTCACTGTAAGTGGGAGCTAAATGATGAGAACACAGGGACGCATATAAGGGAACAACACACACTCGAGCTTGCTGGAGGGTGAAGAGTGGAGGAGGGGGAGGATCAGGAAGAATAACTAACAGGTACTAGGCTTAATACCTGAGTGATGAAATAATTTGTACAACAAACCCCCATGATGCAAATTGACACATGCCATAAACATGCACATGCACACCTGAACCTAAAACAAACAAATAAATAAATAAAATAAACTTTTCATAAACTTTTCATTTTCTTGCTTTATGTAATACACTTGACATGTAAAAAAAGATACATTGATTTCATGAAGATAAAAAAGGAGATATAAATAAACAGAATTTAGAATAAAGAAAATGAGAACTGAAGACATATATGAGTAGTTAAAATAATTTTTTAAAAGTTGTTTGTATGAACGTATATAAACATCTGTATAGCAATAATTTTAAAACCTGGATGAAAAATAAATCAATAGCTTGGAACAAGAATAAGTAGACAACTTGAAAAGATATATTTAAATGCATTTAAAATGTTAATTCAAGTTGCCTTTTCAAAAAAGTCCCAGGTGAAGACACTGTTACAAGTAAATAGTGTAAACATTTGAAAGAACTGAGAATCTGTACCCCCCAGGCCGTGGACTGGTACCTGTCTGAGGCCTGTTAGGAACTGGGATGTACAGCAGGTGAGCGGCTGGCGAGGAAGTGAAACTTCATTTGTATTTATAGCTGCTCCTCATCACTCACATCCTCCACCTCTTGTCAGATCAGCAGCAGCATTAGATTGTCATAGAAGAGGAACTCATTGTATTGTCAATTGCAAATGCAAAGGATCTTGGTTGTGTGCTCTTTATGGGAATCTAACGCATAATGATCTGTCACTGTTTCCCATCACCCTCAGGTGGAACCGGTTACTTGTGGGGAAACAAACTCAGGGCTCTCACCTATTCTACATTATGGTGAGTTATATAATTATTTCATTATATAATACAATGTAATAATAATAATGAAGTGCACAATAAATGTAATGCATTGGAATCATTCCAAAGTCATTCCCCTCCACCCCTCATCCTGACACGTGGAAAAATTGTCTTCCAGGAAACCAGTCTCTGGTGCCACAAAGGTTGGGGGCTGCTGACCTATACTGTAAGACTTCTTCAAAAAAAAAATAAGAAATAAGAAAATGAAAAAAGGCAAAGTCACTCAATCGTTTGTCAGACAAGAATAAAAGGATAACAAAGTCTAAATCCTAGAAAGGAAAATTTAAATAAATAAATATTATTTTGACAACGGATCCACTTTACTTTGTATAAACATAGGTGCAAAAATTTTAGTTAAAATGTTTCTAATTGTACCTAACACATTATTGTAAAATACACTAATCACGTTTCTCATGAATGCATTGATGATTAATATTCAAAATATCTATAAATGAAAAATACATTTATAATTCAATAGAAATATGTTAACATTTATAGCTATTTGAGTATTAATCATCAATGTATCTGCATTACATAGTTGCACATATAATTTCAAAATTATATATATAAACTAAATTGTACCCATTTTTCTTTACTTTAAAATATTATTTCCTCTTAATTTTTACATGAATTTGTTCAAATCAGGATCCAGACTGATAGATACACGTTTCATATGATACTATATTTCTAAAGCCACTTAATTTAAAAATTGAGGTCACTCACTTTTCTCTTGGCTTTTTAAAAATTACTATTCATTATTTTTTAGGGCAGTTTAGGTTTACCCAAATTTGAGCAGAAAGTATAGAGAGTTCCTATATATCCTCTTGGCTCTTCTCCTGACTATTGACATCTTATACAAATATTGTACATTTGTTACAATTGATGAGCTAATATTACACATTATTAACCAACTAAAGTACATAGTTCATAACTGGGTCACTCTTTGGGTTTTGGCCAATGTGTAATTATGGATATTCACCATTAAAGTATCCAACAAAATAATTTCACAGCTCAAAAAATCCGTTGTGCTCCATTCTTTCATCCTTCCCTCTCCAATTCCCTGGCTAGTACTGATCATCTTATGTTTCCATAGTTTTAGCTTTTCCAGGATGTGGCATAGTTGAATCATAGAGTATACAGTTTTTGCTTATGAGCTTCTTTCACTTACCGATAGGCATTTAAGTTGCCTTCATGTCTTTTTGTGGCTAGAAACCTGTTATAAACTGATTGTTTGTGTCTTCTCCATAATTCATGTTGAAACCTTAATCCTGAGTGTGATTGTATTTGGAGGTGAGATCTTTGGAGTTAATTAGGTTTAGATGAGGTCATGAGGGTGGGACCCTCATGATGGAGTTATTGCCCTTATAAGAAAAAGAGAAAAAAAACACTTGCTCACCTCATGCACACACACCAACAAAAGGCCATGTGAGCGACCAGTCAGAAGGTAGCCTTCTGCAACTCAGGCAGAGAGTCCTCACCAGATAGTGGCCCTGCTGGCACCTTGATATTGGACTTCAGTCTTCAGGACTTTGAGAAATACATTCTGTTGTTTAAATCACCCAGTCTGTGGAATTTTGTTATGGAAGCTAATGTTAAGAAAATATTTCATTTCTTTCTTTCTTTCTTTTTTTTTTTTGTATGTGTGTTTGGGATTGTTGCCCAGGCTGGAGTGCAGTGGTGTGATCACGGCTCACTGCTGCCCCAACCTCCCAGACTCAGGTGTTTTTCCCACTCAGCCTACCAAGTAACCAGGACCACATGCACATGCCACCCATGCCTGGTTAATTTTTATATTTTTTTGTAGAGATGGAGTCTCACCATGTTCCCCAGGCTGTTTTCAAACTCCTAGGCTCAAGTGATCCTCCTGCCTTGGCCTCTCAAACTCTTAGGATTGCAGGCATGAGCCACCATGCCCAGCCATCTTTTTATTGTTGAGTAATATTTCATTGCATGGATGAACCACATGTCATTTATTCATTCACCTACGGAATGAATTAGTTGCCTGTAACTTGTGAAAATTCTGAATAGAGCTGCTATAAATATTTGTTTGCAGTGTTTTATGGGCATGCACATTTTTTATTCGAGTAAATACCAGGGAGCATGATTGCTGAGTCATATGGTAAGAGTATGTTTAGTCTTGTAAGAAACTGCCAAACTCTCTTACAAGCTGGTTATATCACTGTGAATTCCTGCTGGCTGTAAGTGAGAGTTCCTGCTACTCCATGTTTCAGCGGCTTATGAGTTTTCAATGTTTTAGATTTTAGCCATTCTAGTAGGTGTATAGTGGTATCTCATTGTTATTTTAATTTGTAATTGTATTGTAATAATGTTGAACATCTTCCCCTACGCTTATTTGTCATCTGTATATTTTTGATGAGATATCTGTTCAGATATTTGCTTACTTTAATTGGATTGTTTAATTGGATGGTTTACAAAATTTAATAATTTCTTACTGTTGAGCTTTGTGTCTTTGTGTGTTTTGGATAACAGTCCTTTATCTTACATGTGTTTTGCAAATATTTTCTCCCAGTCTGTGGATTATCTTTTCCTTCTCACAACAGTGTCTAACTCAGAGCAGAAGTTTTAAAATTTTAATGAAGTCTAACTTATCATTTTGTTTTTCTTTCTTGGATTATATTTTTGGTCACTGTATCTAAAAAATAATCACCAAATCCAAAGTCTCTTAGATTTTCTTCGATATGATTTATCTTCTAGAAGGTTTATACTTAGAATTTTATAACTAAGTATATGATCCGTTTTGAGTTTGCTTTTGTAAAAAGTACATAGACCTTGTCTGAACTCATTTTATTTTCTGCATGCTGGCGCCCACTTGTTCCAGCACCAGTGGTTAAAGAGACTATCCATTCTCTATGGAATTCCCTCTCCACTTTTGTCCAAGTTTCGTTGACTATATTCTTGTGGATTTATATCTGGGCTCTCTATTTGTTTGCAACAATCCATATGTCTATTCCTTAGCCAATACCCCATTGTCTTGATTCTTTTTTTCTCTTTGTAAAATTTTTTTAATTATTTCTTTTCAATTTTTCCCTCCCCAGCCTCCCCACCCCCTGCAATCCCTCCCCTAACCCCCACCAACTGCCCCAGTATGTGATACTCCTCTCCCTGAGTCCACATGTTCTCATTGTTCAACACCCCGCTGTGAGTGAGAATATGCAGTGTTTGGTTTTCTGTTCTCATGTCAGTTTGCTGAGAATGATGGTTTCCAGATTCATCCAAGTCCCTACAAAGGACACGAACTCATCGTTTTTTATGGCTGCATGGTATTCCATGGTGTATATGTGCCACATTTTCTTTGTCCAGCCTATCATCGATGGGCATTTGGGTTGGTCCCAGGTCTTTGCTATTGTACACGGGGCCGCAATGAACATGTGTGTGCATGTGTCTTTATAATAGAACACTTTATAGTCCTTTGGGTATCTACCCAGTAATGAGATTGCTGGGTCAAATGGAATTTCTATTTCTAGATCCTTGAGGAATCAACACACTGTCTTCCACAATGGTTGAAGTAATTACACTCCCACCAACAGTGTAAAGTGCTCCTTTTTCTCCACATCCTCTCCAGCATCTGTTGTCCCCAGATTTTTAAATGATTGCATTCTTATAGCTTCATAGCAAGTCTTGAAGTCAGCTAGTATCAGTCTTGTGACCCTGTACTTCTCTGTCAGTATTGTGTTGTCCATTCTAAGTTTTCTTCCTTTCAAAATACACTTCCGGGTATTTTTTTTTTTTTTTGAGATAGAGTCAGGCTGAAGTGCAGTGGTGCCACCTTGGCTCACTGCAACCTCTGCCTCCTGGGTTCAAGCATCTCCTGCCTCAGCCCTAACCCCACTAGCTGGGATTACAGGCATGTGCCACCACACCTAGCTAATTTTTGCATTTTTAGTAGAGACAGAGTTTCACCGTGTTGGCCAGGATTATCTCAAGTGATGATCTCAAGTGACCTCAAGTGAACCACCTGTCTCAGCCTCTCAAAGCACGGGGATTACAGGAGTGAGGCACTGGACCTGACCTCAAAATACACCTTAGAATCTATTTGTTGATGTCCAAAAAAATAACGTGCTAGAATTTTGATTGGGATTGCATTGAATCTATAGATCAAATTGAGAATATCTGCTATTTTAAAATATTGAGTCTTTTTATCCAAGTATATGGAGTATCTTTCCTTTTATTCATGTTTGATTTTTTCCGCAGAGTTTTACCATCTTCACTCAAATAGATTTAGTAAGTATTTTTAAAAGATTCATATATGTGCTTCATTTTTTTATTCAAATGTAAATGGTATGGTGATTTTAATATCAAATTCCAATTGTTCATTCTTGGCATATAAGAAAGTAATTGACTTTTGTATATTAACTTCATCTCCTGCAACATTGCCATAATGCTCTTTCTTCCTTTTTTCTTTTTTTCTTCTTATCTACAAGTTTGTCAATTTTATCAATTATTTCAAAAAATAGTTTTTGGCTTCATTGATATTCTGTATTGATTTCCTTTCTCCAAGCAGTGATTTCTGCCTTATGCTTTATTGTTTCTTTGTTTCTACTTAGTTTTAATTTAATCTTTTCTTCTTTTTCTAGTTTTCTGCAGTGGTACCTACATTATTGATTTTAAGGCCAGGAATAGTGGCTCATGCCTGTAATCCCAGCACTAAAAAAACAGGAGGATCCCTTAAGCCCAAGATTTTGAGACCAGCCTAGGCAACAAAGTGGGACCCCATTTCTATTTTTTGAAAATAAAAACAAAAATAAAATCTTTCTCTTTTATAATATATACATTGAATACTATACATTTCCATTTAAGCACTGCTTTCATCACATTTCACAAATTGCAATGAATTGTATTTTAATTTTTATTTAGTTAAATTTTTTTTAATTTTTATTGAAATACCTTCTTTAATTCATATGTTATTAGGAAGTGTTTTCTTTAATCTCTAAGTAATTTGGGATTTCCCAGCTATCATTCTGTTATTGTGATCTAAGAGCAAACCTTGTATAATTTCTGTCTTTTCAATTTGTTATGTTTTCTGCCCATAATGTGATCTAATTTGGTGAATATCCCATGTGAGCTTGAGAACAATGTGTATTCTGCTCTTATTATATGAAGTATTTTATAGATGTTAATTAAGTCCAGTTGACTGATGGGTGTTGTTCAATTCACCACGTCATCACTGATCCACTGGATCTATTAGTAATGAAAGAATGTTGAAATCTCCAACTATGAAAGTGGATTCACCTATTTCTCCTTGCACTTCTACCAATATTCTTCCTCACATCTTTTGATGTTCTGTTAAATCTGTACATGTTATGATAGAATCAGCTCCTTGACTGTTACATAATGCTGTTTATATCCTTGGCAATTTTACTTGCTCTGAAGTCTGCTCTGTCTAAAGTTAGTATAGCTTCTCCAGGTCTCTTTTAACTACAGTTAACATGGCATACCTTTCTGCAACCCTTCACTTTTAATCCATCCAAGTTTTTATATTTAAAGCAGGATTTTTGTAGAAAACATAAAGTTGGTACTTTTTAAAAAAATTTATTCTAACAATCTGTCTTTTAACCAGTATATTTAGATGGCTGACATGTAAAGCAATTTTGACGTAGTTGGATGCAGGCCTTGTTAAGAAAATCAGAATGCTCTGGGCATAATGCAAAATAGCACCTTCTACCTTGTCCTGCCAAAAGCATCGGGGGATATTTCTCCCACCCTCACTGTGAGAATCTGGCAGGGCTAGAGGAGCAAAACTGATGAAAGTGTGGGGACCGTACTAAGACAGGGTCTTCCTCAGTTTTAACTTTCGCATTTGTTCTCCCTGAGCCTCCCATGGTTCCTTAATTATGAGTTGCATTTCTTTCCTCAGTACTCGTCCCTGTGGGCATCTCTGCTCCTGGGCTTTGGCTCTGGTAAGTTCCCTGATGCGCCTATCTCCTTCATTTTGGGAGTAACAGTTTGCTCTATGACTGTCTTCTAATGGGTCTAAGAAGAGCTTTGATTTTTAGTTTGCTCAGCTTTTTCTTGTTGTGTGGACAGAAGTGATGACCTCTGAGTTTCTTTTATCTGAAGCAGTAACCAGAAGTCTTAAGGTACTAATGTATTTAATGTCTTAACGTACTCCCTTTAAATACAGAGAGAGGACAAGAATCCTGTTGGGACCAGACCTTCTGGGTAATACATAAAGCCAAGCAAAATAAACAATGTATTTACAGAACTGAATAAAATAAAATGTTCATTATTTATAGATTTTTATGATCAACTGTAGAAAACACAACCAGAATTTAATATACCATCAGAAGTAAGAAGAATACAAGTTTCCTAGAACACATTTAAAATAATGAAGACCATTTCTCTCTATCAGCAATAACAATTAAAAGCTATATTGTTGAGGAATAAAGCTCACACAGTAAGTTCACGACTTTTTAAAGAAAATTCTTAAAACCTGATTAGAGTAAAAAAATAAAAATATTGTATTTAACTCCAATTAATCTATAAATGTATAATCTAATCACATTTAAACTCAGCTGGATTTTTTTCAAGTGCTCAACAAAATTACCTTAAAATTTACATGAGATAATAAAGATTCATGAATAGCTAAATTAGTCTTGAGAAGAAAAAGAGAAACTTGTCATGCAAGAATTTATGATAGAATAATAATAATGTTAATATTAATAATAAAATTGTATGATATGGTTGTTGTAACTAAACTATAGACTCTTTAAGAATAGAATGGCAAGATCAAAAATAAAACCTAATAAAATACATATAGCTTGATATATAATAAAAGTGGCACCAATACACTGACAATAAAAGAAAAAATACTTAGCTTGTTTAGGGGAGACTGCTGAGCTTACATGAAAATAAAGCTGGATCAATATCTTGTACTAAATATAAGAGGGTTCAGTATTATAGACTTAAAAGTGAAAGATAACAAAAGCTAAGAGATGAAAATACAGAACACTATCTTAGGATCTAGAGGTAGGGAATTCTCTCTTAAACCACATTAAACACTCACAAGCCATAAGGATCAAGAAAATTACTGGAACTTATTGTATCGAAATTTAAAATATCTGTTCAACCAGGATAAACAAATATGAAGCAATGGTAGATGAGAGTCTGTGAGAAGATAATTGAAATGTAAAATTTTAATAAAGGCTACTATTTAGAATATACAAGAGATTCCTAAAAGCATAAGCAAATATAGGAAACCTAAACAAATTTAATTCAGCAAAGACAGGAAAAAGGCAAATAATGAAAGGAAAACCCGTGAGGCTAACCAGTTTAGAAAGATTTGCTCAAATTTATTAGTAGTTAGACAATTTCAGAGAAAAACAAGATAACAATCTACACTGATTAAACTGAGAAATGCAGAGAAGTTCACGAATCTCCAAGGTAACATTCAAGGGACAATTTTTGGCTTCAATGTTTGCGATGTCCCAAACTGGAGGCGACCGAAGTGCTCCTCCCTAAGAAAACAGACAAAAAGAGAATCATAACGTTTCCGTGCGTGACACAAAACATCGTGCGACAATTTAAAGCAACAAATTAAATTCGTGCATAGCAATATAGACGGACTTAAAGGCTTGGGGTTATACTTTTATAAAAGAAAACATAGAAGAATATCACACAATAGCACTGATATTATTTACATATGAAACCTTTAAACACAAATGTGTAAAAGAGTAGTACTGCCTTTGTTCATCAAAGAATCGAAAGACTCTTGTGGATCATAAACTGTTCTAGATACTGGAGTTTATTAGGGACAAAAATATACATATATATTCTTTTTGTGCTGGAGCATGCATCTTAGAGGGTAGAGACTGATGATATGCTAGTTTGAATAACAATGGAATCTAAAAGGGCAACAGGGAAAGCCTGAAAGAACTGGGCAGGCACAGGGAACTAATCAGTGGTAGCCGTGAGATGGGAGGGCGCTTGGGAGATGGAGCCTTGAGTTTTTTGAGAAGGTGATGTGGTCAGTTATGCAAATGCTGCTGAATCTGAACAGAAGGACCAAACAAGTCGCATCGGGCTGTGCAATGTGACGTCATTCCTAACCATGTTGAGAGCAGATGTCCTGGAGCCACGGGAACTGATGCCCCAGAGCAGTGAGCTGTGGTGAGACACAGGTTCGGGAAGTGGGTGGAATAAACACGTGAAACTTTTGCAGGAAGTTTTGCTGTTAGAAAAGCAAAACAACAAGAAGGTAGCTGGTGAGGAACCTGCATGCAAGAGCGAGGTGTGTCTTTGCAGAGGAAGAGAGAATGGTAGCAGATGCAAAACGTTCAACAACAGGGGAAGTAACCCAAGCATGTTGCAGGAGTCAGCCTTTGGAGAAGGGCCGTTTTGGCCATCCTAGAGGGATGGAAGGTGCAGGGTGTGGAGGCCGACACAGTGCAGTTGGCAGATCTGGGGCAGGAGCATAAGAATGTTCCCATCCGTTTAGTTTCTCTGCAAAATGAGGCAAGGCCATCAGCTGTGATGTAGAAGAGAAGGATGTGCAACTAATTTTACCTGCTTGAACTGTGAATACCAAGGTCTAAGCCTAAGTATGTTTTGATGAAAGAAAAAGTATCCAGATTTTCATTTTCCCATGCACGCTCCAGAACCAAGGCCTTGAGAGACAGTGAGAGGGCTTTGCCTACTTGTCACCAATGAACCGTACCAGTAGACAGTGGTAATAGGGCTTCATTCTGCAGATAAAGGTAGAGAAACATTCTGCATCATGATGAGAATAAACAACTCAAGTGAAGGAAGGCAAATCCAGCCAAGACGAGAGTATTGCTTAAGCCCGGGTGCATGAGTCTGCAATGAGCTATGATTGTGCCACAGCACGCCAGCCTGGGTGACAGGGCAAGACCACGTATTTAAAAAATAATTATTATTTCAACAAGTGAAGAAAGAAGAGGATGTCAGAAACTAAATCTTCACATGTTCATTATAAGATAAGCAGGCCATTATTCCATCTGTGAGGGCAACATATTAGTAGATTGAGAAATCAGTGTAGTAGGGTCAGTTTCAGCATTTAAAAAGTGAATGAAGAATATAAGAGAAGAGATTAGGAAAAAAATGAAAGTCTCACTGTGCATTTTATGGATATACGCACACACAGTACACACAAACCCTATGTGTGTATACAACGGAGGTATGCGTGGACATATGTGAATACTATGTCATATGCTATCACTTGTTTGCAAAATTAAAAATTCTTCTGTAGAAGATGCAAAGATTTAGGTATGATCCCTAAATTCTAGGAAAAATAATGCTCACAAGAGGGCTAGGTTAGGGACCAACTCAGAGGCCATGTTCTCAGGAAAACTCCATTTCTTACCATTCCCAAAACACTAGCCATAAGCTAAAACTTTGTTTCATGCCCCCTCTAAATGCCTGCAGTACTGGTTTATACTCCTCCTCTTATAAATGCTGCCATTTTAAGTCTTTTAAAATCCTTCTTAATATTCTTCTGGATACCCTTTTATGATTAGAAAATACTGCTAGATATTTCAGGGTCTTTAAAAAAAAATTCGTGTTGCATATATTAGTTAATGAACTCAGCTTACACAAGCTGAGACAAACTAAAGGAAGTGGAAAAGAATATTGCTTTGTGCTTTCTATAGAAAACTGTGGACTGGTTTTATTCTTCTCATTCCAATATTTTGTTCTTTACTGTCTTTCAAACTGCATAGAAATATTCCTTAGTTTAGTCTGAATTTAAGTAGACATATTCTAAATTTAAATTTAAAAATATATATCACAAAACAAGAGTATCTTTTAAGACTTTTGCCATTCTAAATATTTTATCAGAAAAGTGTAGTTTAACCATAATTCCTACCCTTTTTTAGAACAATAATATTTTCCAGACCTTTTCTTACATTTACACACACATATGAATTCTATAACACTATAGAATTCTACATATTGGGTCTCATTTGTTACCAATGTGTCTTCTATTTCCACATTTTATTTCCTGTTTTTTTTTTTTTGGACAGGGTTTTGCTCTGTTGCCTAAGCCAGAGTGTAGTGGCACAAACAGGGCTCACTGCAGCCTCCACCTCCTGGGCTTAAGTGATCCTCCCACCTCTGCCTCCCGTGTATCTGGAACTACAGGACTGTGCCATTACACCCTGCTACATTTTTTGTTTTTTGTTTTATAGAGGCAGGGTCTCACTATATTGCCTAAGCTGGTTTGAACTCCTGGGCTCAAGTGATCCACTAACCTCAGCCTCGCGAAGTGCTGGAATTATAGCTGTGAGCCACATTTCCTCCTTTTTGAAACAGGAACCATCATAGCTGTGTTGCTCTATTAATGCAAATCCCCAACCTTGTTTGTCTATTTTAGACTTTTTAAAGGATCCTGATTGTTTGTATTAACTTAAAACTACTCAAAAAGTAGTAATGTAGATACTATTTTTCTCCACTCTTTTAATACTACAGCTGAAGTAAAGAACTCCAGCCCATCTTTCCTGGCCCAGCAGCCCAGCCTGGGTAGGAGGAAGTGCTGAAGAGGCTGTGGCTGTTCCGTTTGAACCCTGTGTAAATGTCACACTTGGCTGTGCAACATTGTCAGACTCGTAGCTGACACCTATTACTGTAGCCACAGCTGTCTTTGAAACAACTTTGTACCTAGATACAATCTGAAATCTCCAGGGAAGCAAAGTTTCCTGGAAATTTGGAAGCATGTTCAGTGTCAAAGGAAAGAAAGCAGCAACATTAAAAAAAAAAAACGCTATGCTGTTGGGGAGGCAGGCGTGGGGATTCCTTCAGAAGATAAATGTGTCCCAAGGGTTTTAGATCACAGGGGCTGGCACAAAATCCACAGTCTCTTCAAAGGTAGTTTCTCCCTTTCCACTTAACTGAAAGCTGTCTTTCTCCCTGAGGAGAGTAGTTACTACAAGCAGAAGCAGCTCATTCTCCCACAGATGGCTAATAAGACGATTTGAGAGGTGTGGATTTTCCTAGTTCATCTCCACTCACTCGAGATCCCTTTTCTCCTTTGCTGAAATTCCTGACATAAGGACATATGGATACAGAGCCCTGACCACCCCCTCGCCACACGCAACTCTCATTAACCCAGGGTTGCAGATACAAGCTCACACTTCTTTAATTCACCTCCTCCCACCTGGAAGACTTCAAGGTCTATGTAAAGCAGCCATCCAACCAATTTAACCATGATCTCTGAAATTCTCAATTCCAGTGACCCTCAGGCTCAGACCTGAAATTTGCCATCACCCACAACTGATCCGCACCCGAAATCCCAGTGCCCAGCAATGTGGTCGGATCACAAACTGCCCTTCCAGCGTGCTTACCTCTTTGCTTCCACCACACCTACTCCTTGAGTTTGCAGATTCTTTCCACCCATTGACCCCACTGTGTTTGCAGTCTAGCCACTATTCACTGGCCTCACTTGTCAATATCCATCTTAAAGTTCACAGTCCCTCAGGTGAACAAACCCCTTGCAATACTTTATTTTCATTATACTCTCACATTTACATTTTTTTTGTTTTTGTTTTTAATTTTTACGAGCACACAGTAGATATATATATTTAGGGGATATATGAGATATTTTGATACAGGCATATGATGTGTAATAATCACATCAGAATAAATGGGGTGTCTATCATTTCATGCATTTATCATTTCTTTGTGTTACAAACAGTTCAATTATGCCCTTTTAGTTATTTAACAATGTACATTATTGTTGACTGTGATCACCCTCTTGTGCTATCAAATATGAGCTCTGATTCATTCTAACTAATATATTTTTGTACTATCCCCACTCCTGACCCCCACTACTGTTCCCAGCCTCAGATCAACAACATTCTAACCTCTACGACTTGCAATACTTCTAACCCCTTTCCATTGGTCTTTCTGTCCATATTAAGTCACCCCCAATCAATAAATCATCCATTGTTTTGCCCCACCTCTCAGATGCCTATCCTTATGGAGACATGCACAAATATTGCCAAAAAATATCCTTTTTTCTTCAAATTCAGAAGCGGTTCTAATTCCATTTGCTTCTCTCTAGTAAGGTTCCATTCTTATTTGACTTAGTGAGTATTTTAAACATACATGATTTTTCTTCAATTTCTTTCTATTAATTTATTTACTCTCAGCATCATATCCACATTTTAAATATTAAAAATAAAATAGACCTCTCAAGGAAGGTTGCTAGATACAGGTGTGCCGCATGAGCACTGCACAAAGGCAGCTGATCCCGGAACAGTCTGGAAACTGAAATCCAGTCGGTGCTGAGGTAGAGGGCTTCTCTGTTTGTATCATTTGCTTGGTGGGAGAGAATGTCGTTTGGCAGTCAATCCACCGAGAAGAGGTGCATTTTTTTTTTGGAATTTATAAAATTCTGCATCACGTATTAGTTTATTCTCATTTCTCCCCAACACACACACACACACACACACACACACACACACACATACACATTTATTTTATTATACCCACCCACAAACCCTTCGCTATCATCTCAGCAAAGATCGCAGCTCTCTCCTTGTCTAGACTTAATGCCCGCACATGAGTTTTCTATCTCATCATCTTCACCCTTCTCTGGAATCTCCCTTCATTGTTTATCCTTCTATTCTATATCTTCAAGCTTTCTAGCATAGCTCATTTCCAAAATAATCTAGGATAAAACCTGCAAGGTGACATTGTAACAGAATGCATTTCTTAGCTAGAAATTTTCTGTAACACCAGCTAGGTTAGGGGAGTTGAAAATGAGTTGAAGTGAATAAATTATTATGCAAAAAAAAATTTAAAGCTGTGGATTTTAAGCTCATTCTACCATATAATTGTGGAGGATAGTTACATAACCTCCCTGAGATGCATTTTGAAAAAAAAAATCAAGTAATAGTAAGCTTTTTTACAAATTTAGTTTGAGGATTAAATGTAGTAATGATTATTTGTTAAACTTCCAATAGTGAGACAGATAACAAGTGTTCAGTAAGAATTTGTGAAATATAGAAATCAGTAACTTTGAATTATTATGTAACTTTATCATCTTGCCTTAAAATTTCAATCAACTTGCCTAAAATGTCACCAACAACGTTGCCATCATATCCTGTAATGCTTAGTGGCAGCCAAGTGTGGGAAACTAGGAGCCAGCAGCACCATGCTTCCTGATTTGCTGAGAGGCCTGACTGGTTTTATTCTCACTCAAAGGCAGTCTTTGAGTGACCGGCACCAAGCTTCGAGCTTCAGAAACCACAGGGTTGTGGAAAGACAGCTTGCACTTGTAGCAGGGGAAAGTGGGGAGGTGTTAAAAAAAGCATAATGGAGTTCAGGTGTTTAACCAGATAGCCAATGATTCCTGGTCGTAGAACTTTTCTCAGCTTTTCATCTGCCTTGACTTGGCTGCAGAATTTGCTAGTGATGATCGTGCCCTTTCTCCTTAAATGCACCTTTCCCTTTGCCTTCATGGGTGCTGGCCTTGGCATCCATCACTGGTTCCTGACATGCCACTCTCACCATCATCCCACCTTAGGCTTCCATCGTCAGCTTTATATACACTTCCACCTCTACTGCCCACACACTATTACTTGTATTGATAGGATCAATCCAACCAACTTGTGTTCCATTTCCGGTACCTGGATCCCTGCCTTGATTAAGTAAGGAAGTCTCTTCCTTCCGCTGTGGCCATTACTGTCAGCCTTCCTTATCTATGGGCTCTTAATTCGAAGATTTCACTAATCAAGGATAGGATTTTTGCAGATCTGCAGTTGGTTGAATCCATGCTCAGATACAGAACCCACAGATGCAAGACCCACAGATGCAGTGGAGGGCTGACTGTAAGGGCATCTGTGGATGTTGGTATCCACAGGGACCCTGGAACCAATCCCCCAGGGAGATTGAATGGTGACTACACTTAGCTTTTGACAGCCACCCTCAGAGAAGGCTTGTGTCCCTGCTGAAGGAATTCCTGGTGTTTATGTGCTGTCCTGCCAGCCTCATCACTATAACCTGGTGAAGGCAGCTTCCCCTCCATTTTCAGTGCCAAATCCCATTGTCCTGACTGGATACGATACCTGAGAACCTAGATGAACACTGGGCTGGGCAACAGAATTCTCTGCACATCAGCTAAGACCAAGGGGGCTTTCTGCTACCACCTGAGCTCATGTGATTCCCTTAGACAAGCCCCACCTGATTCTAATGGCTTCTTAAAAGAAGAGGGTCCCCCTCAGGCCCTATCACCTCATGATGGACTATAGCAAAGGCCTTCCTCATGGTCCCCCTTTAATCCTCCTTAATAAAATCTCACTGCTGCTAGATTAGCCTCCCTGGAAATGACTCTTATAAGGAAACCACCCTGTCTAACAAAAACGTTATGGTCAAAATCCTCTGGATGGCTGCCCAGTTGACAAGCTCCCATTTTCTAGAAGTTCCCCCCTTCTCCATGTAGATACATTTTTGTTTTCTTTTCTTTTCATATACTAACCTTTCCTTGTGCCACAGTTGTTTGGATGGAGCATAAACATATGTACCAATCTTAGTCAGTTCACCCCCGCCATGAGTTTTGTGTAAGAAAAGAGAGCACTAGGTGGGTCCCTCAGTAGGGCTGGGTCTATGCTATAGATGCCGCATGAGCTGGAAACTGAGACAGTGAGGTCCTCTGTCTTGTGTTACTCAAAGGAGTATTTAAGGAATTGTCACACAGGATTGCAGTAATTGATAGTGCCAGTTCTTGCTTGTACTTTCAAAAAGTGACTCCAAAATGGGACTACTTTGTCATCCTCCCATCGTGCCACATATTTGCACATCATAGATCTCTGATGCAACGGGGTGGGATACATCCACCATCCAGTGCCTATTGGCTAAGTACCTGCAGTGTGCAAGAAACTATGGGAACACAGAGGATCATCAGGCAAGGATTTTAGGCAACAGAAGCTTGCAATGCAGAACTGAAGAAATAGGATGATTGCCCGTATCAAATTCTATTTTCTTTGACATCTAAGTTCACCAAAGATGAAGAGAATTTTCCTGAGAGAAACATGTCAAAATAAAGTTATGTGCTGGCAGGCCCTAATTGCCTGATACCTTTGGAATGTAAAACAATGGCACATTGGGACAAAGGTAATAGCAAAATCTGTCATTAAGATTTCTGCCCTTGAGTGAATATTCTTCAATAATAACTGCAAACACCATGGAGATCATATCCAATCTCAAGCTTTAAAAAAAAACCTCAAATAATTTCAATCACCCATTTTTTTCTTCATCTGATATATGTGTGTATGAATCTAATAACCAATTGGGTAGAGGGCTGAAATGTTATACATTAATCAAGCAACACAGCCCAAGACCTTCTTACTGCTTTTTAAACTCTGATTTCCCCCAAACCCTAAGCCCCAAGGAAATAGGAACCAAAAGTAAAGAGGAACACCCTTGAATCAAAACACTGTCTGGCATGAGGAACTTAACTTCAGAATCAAACCTTTATTTTCGCTTCCCACGTTGATACCCTCAGGGTGAACGAGAAAGGAGACAACTTCTTTCTTTTGTGTTTTCCAGTTCCTACACCATTAGCATCTCCGATGACATGCCAAAAATTATTAAATTGCCTCAGTAAACCCAACACTAGTTCTATGCTCAGTTTAAGAGGAAGGGAGGGTGTTCTACTGACACTGTTTCTGGGAATTCATCTACCAAATAGACTAGTTAGATAGAGAATTCTATAATCCATAACTGAACACAATTGTAACCCATTAAAATAAGAACTCAGAATATAGACACCTTATTGTAGAAACATCACAGAGTTCCTTTAAGCATTCACTACCCAGACCCTTAAAAATACCTACACCTATTTCAGAATGCAAGAGAAGGCTGCATGCATTATTCTACCCCCAGTACCTCCCGTGATAGATGATAACAGATGGAAGACTTGAAATAATAGGCACAGCTGTGAGGGCCAGGACAAAAGAAGAAAGAAATCATTGCAGTCTAAGTAAGTGCTTCTAATTATCTGTTTCTTTTTAATATGAGAAATGCGATTGTGTCTCTGTCTTCCAAATATTGAACACAAAGCACATATATATTCATCTAGGACTTAAAGATGCTATCCATCCTCGGCAAGGAGACCCCTCCAATTTCTAGCATGATTCGTGTATTAATATCATGAAGATGTGGCTGGTTTACAGAAATATGGTCAAAACTTACCTATAGTAGCCAATTTTTTTGATAAAGTTGTAACTTATGGATGAAACAGAAATAGAACTCTGACAAAATATCTTATTATTTTTCCAGATAATTTTATTTTTTTACCTTTATTCAGTGCTGTTATTTCTATCCTTGAAGCAAAGTAGGGTAGTGGGAAAAGACATTTAAACCCAAGGATTTTAAGCCTCATTATCCCAAATAATATTGGAGGATAGTTAAATAACTCTCTGAGATGCCCTTTGGAAAAAAATCAAGTAATCGTAAGCTTTTTTACAAATTTAGTTTGAGGATTGAATATAATAATGATTATTTGTTAAACTTCCAACAGTGAGACAGATGACAAGTAGTCCATAGGTATTTGCGAAATGTAGAAATCAATAACTTTGTATTATTATGATAACTTTTTCATTCCTATCTTAAGAATAGGATATTTGTAGGCAATAGATGTGGCTCTTCCTTGGTTGCACTCCTATTCCGCCTCCATGGACCTAAGCAGGAGGTCATGGGGTTGTGTGGCTGGGCTTCGCCCAAATTAGAGTAACCTCAGCACCAGCCTAGGAAGGGCAGGGGCTGGCTGGGGTCATCACCCTTCCTTCCCTAGGATGTTTGCTCACCTTAGATTCTAAACCAACAGAGATAGGCACTCAGTGTGGCAGGATGATGGAATTGAAAGGATGCTGTCTTCAGAGTCACCCTAGCTAGAAGTGCTGGTTCTGCTACTTCTACATGGTCCTTACTTTGTATCTCCACTGCCCTGAGTTTCTATTCTCAGCTAGTAATGGGGACAAGCAAAGCTACCATCAACCATCACCATTCCTGAAAGATAATCTATGTAACAATTCTACCCTGGTGCCTGGCGTTACAGTCCTCAGTCCGTGCTGCCCTTTGTTATTGAGGACTGTGTTCCTTCAGCTTCACCATATGTCTCCTGCTTCTGGATCCATAGATGCACAACACATATACAACAAACACACACACACACACACACCCCAACACACACTATAGATACACAACACATACACTATAGGTACATCACATACACAATGCACACATACAACATACAACACACAATATAGATACAACACACACATACTACTACCACAACTACAGCCCATACAACACACAACACACACACAACACAGAGAACACACACCACATATCACTACATAACACATACCCAACACACAATACATACAGACATACCATACAACACACACATGCAATATACACCAAAAACAACACAACACATGCACAGCACATGCAACATACTACACACAACACACACGACCAGTACAGAACACACACATAGCAACACATTCATAAAATACACAACACACAACACATATACGACAAACACACAAAATGCACGTGGACATACTACACAATACACACATAACACACACAACACAAAGCACACACGTGCCACACACCACACCCTCATACACAACACAAATGCTGCACACAACGCACCTTAGTTGTGGCACAGGTTCTGAGCCAAGTCCCTGTGAGCAAGCCTCCATTGCTGTGCTGGTAGAACCAAGTCATTCTGCCACACTGGGGATAAGCTGTTTCCAGGAGCTTCTATACCATGTGTAAGACCCAGCCTACACTGCCCTCGAGATGCAGTCCAGGCACGCATGTTCACCAGGCTGCAGACTCCAGGCAGCATCTGAGCCGGGCAGACCAGTGGAGGTGGATTCTGTTAGGGGTGCACTAAGCTCCAACCTTGCAAATCTTGCAGGTTCCAGGGTTTCCGTTCCCTCCAGGTCTCAAGCTTAGCCGGTGGCCACCGCACCCTGATGCCTTGTCAGGTGCTTGACAGCTGTCCTCAAACCTGGAGCCTCACCTCTCATCCCAGCTTCCTGCTTGGAGTCCTGCCATTTTGCATAATCTCCTAGCTAGTGATCTGGCTAACTCATGATGACTCACCTCCCAAACACTCTACTTATCCTGCCTATTACCAACAGCTGGGATCAATGAGCCCACCACAAGCTCTGGGCTTGCATCCCAAAATCGTACATGAGCTATCTTCAGGAAGAAAATGTTTTTGGAGTAGACAGGGTTGTGACATTTATATTGACAGGATTACTCTATTTAAAATGGGGTTATTCAATTTATCCCTAAGTGATGACTTTTAGGAAACTATGGATTCTACCAACACATTTATTAATACTATTTATTCATAGTTAATACATCTACTGAATATAAATAGAGTATCAATAGCTACTATATTACTGATTTTAATAAACTACCCAGGATTTACCTAAATGTCTCCATCCTCAACAGCAAGGCATGTTGCCTAAATTAGAAAATAGATTATTTTCTAAACTCCTTCTTACTTTTCCCTTATTAAAAAATAATATACACACTGGGGCCTGTGCAGGGAAATGGGGGAAGAGAAAGCATCAGGAAGAACAGCTGAGGGATGCTGGACTTCATACCTAGGTGATGGGTGAATCTGTGCAGCAAGCCACCATGGCATACTTTTACCTATGTAACAAGCCTGCACATTCTGCACATGTGCCCCAGAACTTAAAAGTTGAAAACAAAATAATATAGTATATATTTTTCAATTGCTAAAAGCATAGTTGTTTAACATTCTTCCCACCAAAAAATCATAAGTTAGTGAGATGATCATTATTTAATTAACTTGATTTAATCTTTCTATCCTTGTATATTGTACATGGTTCAAAATGTTACATTTACCCCATAATATGTACAGTTATTATTACCTGTCAAGAAACAAATTTTAAAAATACACAAAATAATTAAAACTTTAAAGAATAATAATACTTAATATTTATATACTTACCATGTCCCATCTGGCGCAAGTCTAAAAGTCTTACATGAACCACCTCATTTACTCCTCACAAGAAGTACATGAGGCAAATACTATTACAGTGCCCATTTTACAGACGAATAAGTATTTGCTAATTCTTTTGTTAACTGTAACTCTGTATAGTTCAGGTATAACCTACTCTATGTTGAGTTCCATATCAGCAAGAGACATTCATTCAATTACCGTATTCTTATACTTTCTGCTGAAAGTTGATGTTCATAGTTATACAAGTGAATATGAAAAACTTACAGAGAATTATATCCTGCTATGGAGCCAAAAATACCTTTATGTTGTTGAACACTTTTGTGGCATGTAAAGGGGAGAAACTCTGTCTCATACCTGAAGCTATGAGAACAATATCTGGGCCCCAAGGAAGCTGTCGTGGAAGGCTGTGGCTGCTGAGTGCAGGTCAGGCCAGCATGCCCAGCAAGAGGAGAGCAGAGTTTCTGGGTCTCTTCCTGCTCCACAGCTGAGCTTCCAGCAGAGCACAGCTGCCCTCTGTAGCCTTACTTGCTTGAGTCAGGAGGGGACTTGATGATACCTGGGAAGCAGAAGACAGGACAGACAAACAAAGGCCACGTTTCCATTTCTCTTGGTTTACAGAAGGGATCCATAGCCTGGAAAAAAATGACTTCTCATGGGCAGGCATCTCACAAAAATAAAGCAAAGTTTGATCACCTAGAGTCACCTAGAGAACACCTGATTTGATCAAGTGGCTTGAAAAATGAACCTGGAGATGGTAGGGAAAAAAAAGCCTCAACAAAGCAACAAAGCTGAATGAAATAGACTTCCTCTTCTAAGAAATATAAATAACATGGGAGAGATGTCCAGTATTCTAGGCAAATACAAGAAAGAGAGTTGTTTCCGAAGTGTATAAATCTTCGTGTTTATATACTGCTATGCGGTGAAGGTAATGCTATCTCCTAGGTAGCACCAAGGCAAAACGAGAAGAGGTTTATAGTGGAAACAGCAACGGGATTGGGGAGGAGCAAGGGAGATAGATATTTATTTTTAAAGTCTCAGTTCTGTAGGAAGGAAAGCAACTTGGTTTCATATGCCGAGAAATACATGAGCATGAAAATGCATGACCTGAAAATCTCTCCCTCTGAAGGCAGATTTGAGAGTGGGGGAGTTTGCAGTGAATGGTATGCTCCACCTGCTGACCCAAAGATGGACAACGGAGTGAAACAGAGAACCCAGGTGGACCTCAGAGATGATTTAATAGAAACGCTCATCAGCTGCTTTAATTTTAAACAACTCCAGGCCCTTCACCAGTTTCTCTCACTGTTCCATTTGTATGCTAAAATTGGGTGATATCTATACCAAGAAGAGCACCCTAAGGGAGCAAGAAACAGGAAAACTTTTCATTTTGTATTCCCTCCAAATCCCTCTCATCAAATGAATAGGCTGTTCTAGTCTAACGCTGTGCAGGAAGTGTTTTGACTGTTCCTTGCGCATTACATTGTGCATGCCATCATTATTTCCCTCTACCTGCTCCAGCAACCTTCCTCTCATGACATGAGATTCATCCTCTGTGAGTGCCCTAAAACTCTGCAGCCCTCCAGGGAAGATGCAATCAAACTGCAGACACGTTGGTGGAAAGCACTGCAGGGGTCCATTTCTTTAGGCTGGCATCCAGATGGACTAGAATATTCACCAGAGGAAAACAGGACCATGGTCATTAGAAGAGAACAGATTGAGGAGTCTCCAGAGTGCCTCAAAGGAGCCCGAAAGCCCAGATACATTTGAAAACTAAAGTGCAGTGTAAATCAATGCATTTAAATCTGCAATTCAAGGTTATGCATTCAGCTGAAACTTCTTGCACATTTTACTTCTTTTCTGTAAGTTCAAAGATTTCATGCATTTGAAATTTGAAAAAAAAAGAGGGTCAAACTTTACATTTTCACAGAAGGCAGCATGTCTCTGGAGTAATTATTTGGGATTACATGTTTCATATCATACATTCAGAAGACTTCGTTTTATTTTACTTTGTCCCAGGATTGCTAGGAAGATTGGACTGTTTCGCTGTGGTCCAGAGCTCATAATCATGAAACGTATTAGTCTCTTTGGGATGCTGGAATCAAGTCTTTCGTGTAGTAAGTCAAATCTTAAGTCATGTGCTGTTTTTGATTTATCTTGACTTGTTCTCTTAAGTGAAAGGCAGCTTGAAGACACAGGCAGAATAAATGTTCTTCTTTGATAGAGCCAAAAGCTCTCCAGGCCAAAAAGCTCTCCCCAGCAGCCTTTCAGATCAATGGAAAACCACTTTCTGGGATAATCATACATGAGCATATTTCATCTGCTGACTTCTCAGCACAGGTTATCAGAATAGCAAGAACTGAAATAGGAGCCTCTTCATAATGAGACCAGGAGTGGTTTCTTTTCAAAAGGAGAGAGGGTCAGGGAATAGTCTGGGTCTTGGCTGACTCAGCAAGAACCACAGTAGTTCTCTCCAAGAGGCAGAAACAGTAAGGGCTAGGGGTATGTCCTTGGGAGTTGGACTGGCTGAGAATCTTAACTCTCTGGGTCTCAGTTTTCTCATCTGTAAAATGAGAATTAAAAGTGTACATTTCAGCGGGGCGCAGTGGCTCATGCCTGTAATCCCAGCACTTTGAGAGGCCGAGGTAGACAGATCACAAGGTCAAGAGATCAAGACCATGCTGGCCAACATGGTGAAACCCTGTCTCTACTAAAAATACAAAAATTAGCTGGGCATGGTGGTGCATGCCTGTATTCCCAGCTACTGGGGAGGTTGAGGCAGGAGAATTGCTGGAACCTGAGAGGTACAGGTTGCAGTGAGCCAAGATCATGCCACTGCACTCCAACCTGGTGACAAAGCAAGACTCCATCTTAAAAAAAAAGTGTACCTTTCTTATAAGGTTTGTTTTGGGGAATAGCAAAGTTACAAAGCACTGAGAATAGTAATGAGTGCATAATAAAATGCTACCTAAATAGCTCTGTCATCATACTTATCATCATCATCATTATTATCCTCAACCTTATCAGAGTTAGCAGAGACACTATATTAAACATATTTTAAATGTGGATATTAAAATTCAGAAGGGTTTAGTAACTCAGGAGCCTGAAGGTAGCCAAAATTTATATATAATGACCCAAGAAGAATAGGCGACCTGAGTCACGGTATCAAAATGATATATTTTCATACCAGGTAAGAAAAGTGAGGGAAGGTCAAGGGGTGAAGCAGTTATATGGCAGAGACAGGTGCTTCTCGTATGACTTTGGCTTCAGAACTTGGAATAAATAAGTCTAGCTTTGCATTTCAGGACTCACATGATACAAGATTCTACTTCAAGTTCACATTTGCTGCTGCACAATTATGTTCAAATAGGAATTCCTAGGTAAAATGTTCTCTGACACAGCACAAGTTGAACCAAGGAGAGCAAGGTAAATATGTTGAGTGTGGGCCGGGACCTGTCATAAAGCTGATGGCTCTGACCACCTTCTTTTTGTGACGCCTATGGGAAGTGATTGGGTCCAATAGTTTCCCCAACATAGAGAAGAGGAGACAGGATTTAAAGTACATCAGCAGCTTCCTCTCTCTCTCTCTCTCTCTCTCTCTCTATATATATATATATATATATATATATACACACACACACACACACACACACACACACACACACACACAAACGTGTAATGACCCAAGAAAAATAGGTGATCTGAGTCAGGTATCATTTTGGAAAAGGAGGGTTGGTTGTTGTTTTTAACTTGAAAGACTAAGAATGAAATACTTAGGGACTGGGAGAGCTGTGGTGCCAGCCTGATGCATAGCATCCTCCTTTCCTCAGTGTGTTCATCTTTTTTTTTTTTTGAGATGGAGTCTTGCTGTGTCAACAGGCTCTAATGAAGTGGCGTGATCTCGGCACACTGTAACCTCTGCCTCCCGAGTTCAAGCAATTCTTCCACCTCAGCCTCTTAAGTAGCTGAGACTGCAGGTGCATGCCACCACACCCGGCTACTTTTTTATATTTTCAGTGGAGACAGGGTTTCACCGTGTTAGCCAGGATAGCCTTGATCTCCTGACCTCGTGATCTGCCTGCCTCAGCTTTCCAAAGAGCTGGGATTACAGGAGTGAACCACTGTGCTGGGCTTGTATTCATCTTTTAAAGGCCTTTCTGCCTCTGAAAATTGTTACAGTAATTTAACAAGACAATAAATGGGAATTAGTTGAAAATTTAAGGACATTATGAAAATAATTGTAATAGTTAATATTTATTGTGAGCCCAGTTTCCTGAGAGCCTGGTAATTTTCCAAACTCTTTTCCTATAATAACAAATTTAACATTCACAGCATTGCAATGAGATGGTGCTAATAGTCCCCATCAAACAGATGAGTCCAGGAGGTTAAACGGCATGCCAAGGACACATAGGTAATAAGAGGCCCATTTCATGTGCCAGGCACCATCATAGGCACTGGGGATTCAAGAGTGAACATGAGTAGAAAGGTGGTCACATTAGAGGATGGCAACATGTCACATGGAAGACTGACGAACAATTAACCATACTGTCAGATGGTAGAAGGGGTAGAAGAAAAATAAGGTAAGGTCAAGAGCCAAAGCAGTTATGTGGCAGAGACACATTCGAATAGGACTTTCTCAGAGAGATGATCTGCTGTTGGAATACAAGTCGAACTCCAGAGAGAATCATACATAGGATGGGAGGTTAGGAATCAGGAGAGGCGGGAACGGCTGCACTGCTGTCCACGGCTGTGGTGCTGAACACCCCTGCTTATATGTGGGGTCCATAGGAGACGGCTGGATAAAATAGTTATAGAAGAAAGAGGCACCAGACGGTTCCAGGAAGAACAAACAGCAAGTGGGGCCAAGCAGGCCAGTGGGGTGGGGATCAGCGAGCAAGAGGGGAGTGATGCTCCCTGGGATCCCGACCTGTGGGCCCAGAACCTGTGGCAATGATGTGGAGTGCTGTGTTGAAGCATGACAAAGCAACAAGTCTCACACAGGTATACACAGTATTGCTGATCATGGGTCATAGTATCAGTATCTTAAATACAAGTTTGCAAACAAATAATTCACTTAACCAAACCACTCATGCACCAGGAGGGAAGCTGGTGGAGAGAGGTCTGTTACCAGACACACTCAGTACCAGGGTTGTTGCACAAAGGCTGGTGAATCACCAAACAGATTGACTGAAATCATGTGGTCTCAGGCGAAGGCTCTTCACCTATTAAACAATCCACGTGAGTGGGATTTCATTATCCAAGTAAAACAAGGAGCCAAGCCCAATATAATTTTCAACATGCCTTTGTATAAAATTACTCAGAGGGAATCATGTGAATTACAGTTTGCTAGTGGATTAAACTTTTCTACAGTTTCTATTGTATCTAGTTGTCAAGTGAGGATAGCCCATAATTTATCAAAGACCCAGAAAGTATTTCCAATACAATTGATTTAGTTTCTCAATTAAAAAGGTCAGTGTCCCTGAATTCTAACAACAACTGAAAGTATTCATCTCATTAGACTTTCAAAAATCTATGAGAGGAATTCATTTTACCTTCCTGTCATCTATTTTGATCGTTGAACTTTTTAACAAATGAAAAGCAATTGATGAGGTTACTCAGCAAGCAAGGCAAACATAATGCCAAATGCTGAATCCATCACTTAGAAACGGAAGAAAGTAACAGCCAAGATTTATGCATCAATAAAACTTGGCTGCTTTTTTCAGTAGGATCCCCGACCTGCGAGGCAGGTGCTTCTCTTATGACTTTGGCTTCAAAACTTGGAATAAATAAGTCTAGCTTTGCATTTCGGGGCTCATGTGATATAAGATTTTATTTCAAGTTCACATTTGCTGCTGCACAGTTATGTTCAAGTGGGACTTCCTGGCTAAGATGTTCTTTAACACAGCACAGGTGGAACTGAGGAGGGAGAGGTAAATATGTTGGGTGAGGGCCAGGAACTGTCATAAAGCTGATGGCTCTGACCACCTCCTTTTCTGTGGCACCTGTGGGAAGCGATTGGGTCGAATACTTTCCTCAACATACAGAAGGAGAGACAGGCTTTGAAGCATGTCAGCAGCTTCCTCATTGTCCTACCTTAGAGTGTGCTTATTTGTATGACTGAAAGGAGAGGAGGTGGGGTGGAGGCAGCTCTGCCATTGTTACCTGTTTATTCTCTCTAGGACTGTCCCTGCCTTTGGGAATCCTGTATAGCACAGTGCTCTGCTGAACAGTCACAATACACTGGGTTCAAATCCCAGCTCCACCACTTCTGAGCCACGACTTTGGGCATGTGAGAGAACCTCTTTGTGCCGCAGCTTCCCCCAAATAGAAAAGGAACAAGTAAGAAAAAGAAGCAGCGTGTAGTTGAAAGAATTCAACGAATTAAAAATTAAATTAAATTGCTCCCACCACATAAAGCACACTAAGTGAGATGATAACTACAATACCAATTAAAACTATATGAATATCATAAAAGAGGTAGTAACAAGTCCTTATGCATTCGCAAAAGTATGATCACTCTTCAGATGAAGGTAGTACAGACAACTTCAAAAAGGGACCAACATTTGAGCTGAGCCCTAAGGATGTGCTGAATATCAATAGCATAGAGTCTCAGGCCTCTTTGGGTAGAGGAAGGGCTTGAACATAAAAGTACAGGGCACATTTTGGATACATTCTGTCTACTCAGTTGTAGGATTGGTGCTGACAGCATTAATGAAAATTGTCATCATATGTAACAGTCTTTTTCTAACTGCTTTACATATATTATTAATTCTCATATACCCTATGATATTTGTACTATTATTATCTCTATTTTACACAGGAAACGTTGGAGCACAAAGAGGATTTAGTAAGTTGCCAAAGGGCATGGTTGACACCCTGCCTGGCTGGGGTTAGATCCAGGGAGTGTCACCCAGCACCTGTGCTCTCCAGAATTCTGACTCGGTTACCTCTGAGGCAGAGAATGGCGGCAGTGCTGGAACTCTTCAGAATTTGCGTCTGCCGATCACTTGCCTATCAAGACCATCTCACCTAGGATAGGAAAAAGAAAACGCATCCTAAAGCATCCCTTTGAAAACTAATTGTGTGATTTTCCAAAGTATGTTTTTTAGACTGTAAAGGGAGGGCATAACTGTTTCATGATCTCACCTTTCTTCTTTATGGAGATCAATTCTACATAAAGATGATTATCAGGAAATATTGAATGTCTTGTATCACTGCTTCTTTTACCCTTGAGGATGTATTACTATGGTCAAATTCAGTATTTAAAAGCCACTGAAAGCACTTTGACCAAGCTTTACTGAGGCTCTCATAAATAGCACTATCCTCCTACCTAACATATGGACTTGCTGAAAACACCACCTATCTGTGCTACACAATGACTCACCCTCGGGATTTTTCTGATTTCATCCTGATGTCATTTAACTTGTTCTCCTGCCTTCTACATATGTTATCAACTGAAAATTACATCTAAAGGCTTGACTAGATCAGCATATAGATTTTAGAAAGAGTCTTTCACAGGTGGTGCTAAATACTTCATTTACACCACATCAGAGTGCACTGATGAGCACGCCTGGTAACATAAGGTCACTAGTGAGATGCTGAGATTAATCTCTGGTTAAGCCACTAACAGGCAGATCTCTCCATTGAAGTTGTGTTGTGCCCCTCGGGATGAGCAAATGATATGTGAAATGATAATTTTGCACAATGTGAATATTCCATTTTCTGACAAACTTTCACAGAATGATCCTATCGCCCTGTGATGATGACTGCTTGAATCAGTTATTACATTAGGACTTGTAAAGTAGGCTTACTATATTTAATAATTCCTTTTATATTTATATAAAGACCTTTTGGCCAAGAAATTAACCTTTTTAGTCACCTTGAAATACAGTTGTATTGGTAAAGCAGTTTAGTACTAATTTCCGTCCTTTAAACATTTTCAAAGAAAGGAGTCAGTGTAATAGTTGCCTCCAATCATGTCAAATGCATCTTAATTTTGTGTGTGTGTGTGGCTATTTTGTGACAATTAAAGAATTAAGGAATACACGCACTCATGCAGAGAGAATCCTTTTATTCTGTCTCCATCAATCACCGTTACCTTCTTTTGCTTGATACCTTAATTGTCCCTGCTTTGCCCCACAGAGTCCCCTGCAGCCTGGCTCCTGGTCCCCTTTGTCCGCACCCTGTTGGGTTTTGAAAGTTTCCTTGCTTTTCAGCATAGCAAGATTCTTCTGTAAATTAGAGAAAGGAAAGGACAGAAGAAGCTTCTGTTTCCAGAAAGAGGGAGCAGACCTAGTTTTTTCTATTCCTCCTACACAACTAAACTTAGTCTCAACTAATTGGAAGTACAGCTAAAATTTCTGGACATTATATATAAAATAAACATTGGAAGATTCTGTGTTTAGAGGTACAAAGAAGAAGGCAGGTTGTCCAGAGATGTTGGGTTGTAAGTACATGGCAGTAAGTTCTCTAGGTTTTCTTTTCATCTCATATATCTCAGACCTGGAGCTGAAGAAGTCAGTAAACCAGAAATGCCAAGGGACATGAACAAAGACAGTGCCAATAAAAGCTCTGTTCTCTCTAGACAAGGGTGTAGGGAAGGGGAAAGATAGCAAGATGGAGAACTTTTGCATAAGCAAGAAAACCATGGAAAAACGATGGTGCTATCTTCACCCATGCTGCAAGGCTGAGTGTGGAGTTTAGACTGCCACCCTAGCAAGACTATAATGAACTACTCCAAAACGCATTGCAAGGTCAAGTCAGAAGGTCAATTAGAGAGCTGCCTCTACCCTGAGAATGTTAGTGTGTATCAATGAGGAGCCTGCATTTCTATGTCCTTCTCCACCAGGGTGATGCCAGAGGAGGACTCGTGAGGAGTCTAAACCTTCCCCATCATCCAATAGTAACGAGACCACCCTCAAGACATTGTGAGTAAACATCAAGTGGGGAGCAAGAATTCGCATTCAGCAATAAAGGGAATTCTCCCTCACGTATCAGGATTGCTGAACAGGGAACCTGAACATCTCTGTCCACATGGCAGTAGTGGGGCAGTGCCAAACAAAGCCATCTAAAACAAAACATTTAAATGAGATTCAGTGCTCATAAGATAATATGAAAATGTCTAATTTCAGTCAGAAATTACTCGCCAAGCCAAGAAACACAAGAAATAAAGCTAAATGAAAAAAAAGAATTAATCATTGCCAACATCAAGATGACGAGATGTTGGAAGCATCTGACAAATGTTTTATAGCAGCTATCATAAGTATGCTTTGACAAACAATTATAGGCAACTGAAATAAACTTTCAAAATTCAAAATCTCAACAAAAATATAAGATGTAAAGTAGAGTGAAATGGAGATTTTATAACTAAATCATATAATAAACAAAAGAATATACTCAGTTAATGAGTTCAACAGCAGAATGGAGGGAACAGGGAGAAAGAATCAGCAAAATCAAAGAATAAAGAATTAGCAAAATAAAAATAGAACAATAGAAATTGTAGTCTGACCAACAGATAGAAGCTATACTTTTTAAAAAATCAAAAGAAAATGAAGACAGCCTTGGGAAGCTCTATGCTACACAATGTTAGGTAAAATATTTCTTATATGAGATGTTACAAAAAAGTTTGTCTGTTTGTTTGAGATGAGATATTACCCTGCCGCCCAGGCTGGAGTGCAGAGGTGCAATCATGGCTCCTGCAGCCTTGAACTCTGGGACTCAGGTAGATCCTCTCTCCTCAAGCCTCATGAGTAGCTGGGACCACAGGCATATACCACCATGCCCAGCTTTTTTTTTTTCTTGTGGACATGGAGTCTCCCTATGTCAACCAGGCTGGTCTCCAACTTTAAGGCTCAAGCAATCCTCCTACCTCAGCCTCCTGAAGTGCTGGGATTCCAGGTGTGAGCCACCATGCCCAGCCTTACAAAAGTTTTAACATTTGTGTTGCTCTTAAAAAACTGACTTCAAATGTTAATAATCCAAATAGATTTTAAGCAAAAGAGTGGAAAAGAATCTATCAGATAAACATTAATCAAAGGAAAGTAGAATTCATTATATAATATCAAATAAAGTAGATTTCAGAGAAAAAAATTTACCAGACACAATGAGGAACATATATAAATGAAAAAAGTGCTGATATACCAAAAAGTCATAGCAATCCTAAATATGTATGCAGTGAACAAAAGAGATGCAAAATGCATAAAACAAAATTGAAAATGTACAAATCCATAACTGTAATAGACAACAGCAACTCCTGTGTCAACAATTGATAGAACAACTACACAGAAAATAAGCATGGACACTGAAGAATTCAAGAATGCCGTCAACCAATGGGACCTAAACAATTCAACAACTAAAGAGATGTAAAAGCACTTATTTTAAAATATTTCAGCAAAAATATGGCACTTATGAAAAAACCTATTAATTCTTTTTTTTTTTTTTGAGAGGGAGTCTCGCTCTATCACCCAGGCTTGAGTGAAGTGGAGAGATCTTGGCTCACTGCAATCTCCGTCTTCCAGGTTCAAGCAATTCTCCTGCCTCAGCCTCCCGAGTAGCTGGGACTACAGTCATGTGCCACCACAACCAGCTAATTATTTTTGAATTTTTTTTAGTAGAGATGAGGTTTCACCATGTTGGCCAGGATGGTCTCGATCTCTTGACCTTGTGATCCACCTGCCTTGGCCTCAGAAAGTGCTAGAATTACAGGTGTGAGCCACTGCGCCAGGCAAAACCTATTAAGTCTTAAATCTGCATATGATTTAACACATGATATATATGTTATTATAGTCTCTATTTTTCTATGTGCTTAACATTTTCATAATAAAAATCAGAAGATTGGCAAATAATAAATGGCACTTCCTTTATAACTAGTCAGCTGTTTTCATTAGGTAACCTCTCTTTGATTATTAGAACTACTATGTGAACCTGGTAGATATTTTTAGAGCATTTCAACAATATAGAAATGGTTTTTCTTTGAGTATTTCAACACAGATACCAACATGTTCCCTATTTTTGCCCTCGTTCTTCTTTTAAACAGCAAGCATTATTGAGTATCGATGTGGACAAGATGGAAAAAAAAACACAAAAAACAAATAGCTTTTCCTAAAAGAGTTCATCATCTGATCAAGGAGATAAATATGTGGATAAACATGCAAAATACACCGTGATAACTGTAACTCAGGATTATGTACAATGCGTAATAAATACAGAAGGCATGTAGAGATTACATGCTTCAGGGGAATGGGAATGGGTGGTGTAGTATGTGACATCTGGTCTTTGCACTAAACTGATGTATGATGAGGCATTTACCAGACAGAAAAGAGAAGGAAAGTCGGGCGCTGTGGCTCACGCCTATAATCCCAGCATTTTGGGAGGCCGAGGCAGGTGGATCACGAGGTCAAGAGATTGAGACCATCCTGGTCAACAAGGTAAAACCCCGTCTCTACTAAAAAAATACAAAAAACTTAGCTGGGCATGGTGGCATGCACCTGTAGTCCCAGCTACTCGGGAGGCTGAGGCAGGAGAATTGCTTGAACCCAGGAGGCGGAAGTTGTGGTGAGCGGAGATCATGCCATTGCACTCCAGCCTGGGTAACGAGTGAAACCCCATCTCGGAAAAAAAAAAAAGAGAATGGTATCCTAAGTTAAAAGGAAATTTCATGTACTGGCACAAGACAAGGATATAGGAGCAAAACCAGTTAATTTTAGACAATTTAATATTGTTGAATGAAAGGCAAAATGAATGGGAATAAGGCAGGATAAGTAAGTATTAACCGTATCGTGGGAGATCTTACAAATCATAGTGTGCTCAATCCCTGAAGTCTACAATTACATTTTTGATCTTCCAGGAGGAGGAGGGCAGCCTTCTGATCCTGTGTGCATGTTGACATGGCAAGCTGTTGTTAGTGACACCCAAGAGATACAAGAGCATTTCAGTGGGAATTTTAGGCAAGAGTGAGTGTACCAGGGTTCATAATTTCTTGTGACTAAGAACTGTGTATCATAACCCATGAAAGGTATATGCTGCTAGGTCAATGCCAACTGTTTTAGTCAAGTGCTGCATGCGACATCTCAATTTATTTCTCATGATATTGCATACCCCAGCTGCTTGTGCTGACTCTCAAGTAGATAGCACCCTGCTAGGCAAATATTCCATGGCTTGCCTGTTTTTCACTGTTAAGTCTATTGAACCTCAAATAATAGGAAACACAATCACAAAACTGAAATGCTCTTGTCAATTAGCACAAAATACAATTCAATGACTTTATCCTGGAAACAATGGTAAACCATAGAAAATAAACTAAAGTAATACAAAATGAGCTGTAGATAAATCACCTTGGTAATGATGTAAAAAAAAAAAGGTTAAGATAGCTGAGAAGAAAGTAGCTATGTAAGTGATTAAAGATAAGAGACTGAAACAAGGCAGCCACCATGTAGAAGTGGAGATGGCAGCCTGTTTTAATGAGGTAGGAAGTGGAGGAGGTCAGGCTCAACGACGAGCAGAGGAGGAGACAAAGCCCCTACATTCGAGGCTTAGGTAACTCTGTGCTGCCACTACTGTCACCTAGGATAAAAAACCTAGGCAGACTGGTCATTAGAGAGATGCAAATCAAAACCACATTGAGATAAAAAAAAAAAATTTAAAAAAAAATTAAAAAATTTAAAAAAAACCTAGGCAGATAATACTATTGGAGAGTGACATCAAGAATTCATTTTTGTGGTTTTATGAATTTTAGGGTGCTCAAACCAGCAGTATACTGTACATCTCAGCCTGGATTTTTTTTTTTTTTTTTGAGACAGAGTCTTGCTCTGTCACTAGGCTGGAATGCAGTGGCACAATCTCAGTTCACTGCAACCTCCACTACCTGGGTTCAAGCAATTCTCCCACAGGCAGGGACCACAGGTGCAGCATTTGAGACAGTTAGCATGATTCGCCCCATTTTGGCTGCTGGACCGATCTGCAATCCCCCTTCTCGAGGGCTGTTGAGATGAGACAAAGGTCGCGGGCTGAGTCACTGAGGCAAAAACAGAATACAAAGCAAAGGTCTGCGGTTTATGAGGACATTGTGCTGTCTGCTTTCATGTCCCCATCAGTCTCTGTGTAAGCAATAGTCTTACCGCAATTGAGATGCCTGAGAGGGGCAGAGACCCCTTCCCGTATTTTCCCAGGAGCTAAGCCTTTGTTCTACCTCCTGATGGAAAACAGGATTAACAAGCCATCATTGTTTGCTTGCACTGTGTATCTTTGAAAAACATGAACTGCTTTGTAAGCTATTATCACAAGCCCCTGATAACTATTTTTATGGAGTTTCTATTCCCTTTCTGTTTACCCCTTTTCTGCTGAGATAAAGTAAATGTAACAAGAAAAAAGGTATAAAAACTGTAACTTGCTTACCTTGTGACTTAAGTATTAGCAATTGTTAAGTACTTACTGGGCGTAACTTACTTGCTGGGTGTAACTTACTTGCCTTGACTTACTGGGCATAACTTACTTACCATAACTTACTGGGCGTAACGTACTTACTGGGCTTAACTTACTTACTGGGTGTAGCTTAGTGGGTGTAACTTGCTTACTGTAACTTAAGAATGTTGATCTGGCATAAACAACATTAACGTCAGGAAAGTATATAATGGAACGTATTGAAAAATAAAATCACTGCTTGGACATAGCCTAAGCCAGCCCTCCAGACTCTGCTTTTCTTTTTCCTTTCACTTCCGCGCACTCTCTCCCTCAGGTTGGAGACATCTATGTTGGTGGTCTCAGGGACACCCACAGGTTGGTAGCCCCCCTGGCAGACGTGCCAGACCCCAACACACAGGCACGTGCCACCATGCCCAGCTAATTTTTTTGTATTTTTAGTAGAGATGGGATTTCACCGTGTTGGCCAGGATGAGCCTGGATTTTTATTGGTGCTCTAGCAGGGGGTCTGTTGGACTTAACTTTTGGGCATCTCAGGCATGTAAGGAATAGTGGCCACCTAGTAATGGACACAGTGGAAGAAATTAGGAACTGACAAATACTGTTCATAGTGCAGGTGTTTGGTTTTGAAACATAAAAAAGTATAAATCCTTGCATTGTATAAACAATTGTCCAGAATAAAACAGTGTATGTTGTTTACAACAGCAACACAAATGCACAGCAATGAAAAAGACACGTAGGAATTCCGAAATGCTATTTAGAAGGAATGTGACTTTACCCGGCAGCTTAAACTAAGTTACAACCCCTAAAATCTCAATGACTTCTAGAAGCAAAACATGTATTTCTCCCTCCTGCTACGTGTATGTCACAGAGCAGCTGGGTGCTGTTCCGCTGGACTGTATCTGAGGGTTCCGGTTGAAGGAGTAGACCCTGTGAAGACATTTGCAATGCCATGGAAAAAGAAAAGAGAACTGCACGATGTCTCAAAGCTTCTATCTGAATATTGCAACACCACTTCTGGTCACATGTCTTTAGTCCAATAAGACTCTGTCAGACATCAGTGGAGCAGGGTGTGCGATGATCCCACAGAACTTAAACAACTATATGTTCCAATCCAAGTCACTTTTAAGTGTTTTTGACAGATTTTATAACCAAAAAAGTGACTGTTACATAGAAAAAACATACTCCATATAAAGGACAAAAACAAAATGAATAATTATTTGCAGTATTTATAACACAAATGGTTACCCCTTGATGGTGGTTAACTATAAAGTGAGACTTTTAACTCCTTCTCCCCCCCTTTCTTGCCCTCCTCAGGAAATGAGTGAGTCTGTGTCCTTGTTCACCTCATTATCAGCATCAAGCCTCTGTAGAATGGAAGCATCTCACCTTTTATTTATGCTTCTCTATTTTTGTGGTTTTACAATTAGCAAGTATTATTTTCACAATAATAATGGTTCTGAAATTGCAAGAAAATTATAAAAACTCCAATAGATAAATGAGTAATTATTATGAGTGGAACCATCACAAATTAGGAAATAGAAACAATAAAGAAACACATGGAAAATGTTCAAGAACATTTGTAATGAAGGCACAGAAATTTAAGCAACACAGAAATTCAATTTTATACCTATTAAGTTAACATAAATCTAAATACATGTTAGGACTTAATCCAAAATGAGACAACAGAACTGCATTAATTCCTTCTCAATAATGTTGCAAATTGACAATTCTGGAAAACATAATGGGAATACATTTTAAGAGCTAAGAGAAAGTTATTAATTTTTGAACCATTAATCCAATGCTTGGGTATTTATCCCTAAGAAATCATTCAACAGCAGGAGTCCCCCTAGAGCTTATATTATGCTGCAATGCTGACATTGGTTGAAACCTACCACTGCCATGAAAATCCTTTTCCCTAGACCCTCTCAAGTCGAGCTGCTCACCTGCCAGCATGGCCTGGAGGCGAGCCTGGGAGTCAGCATCTCCCACCCTGGATACTCCCTCATCTCCCACAATCCCCTGCCTCAGCGCAGCTAATTGGGAGGAAGTGACACCCGGAACACAGCGAGCACTCAATGACTCCTTCTTGAATGATTTAATTAGAAACTTCACTACAGAGAAATTATCTTAATTATAAAACAGTAGCACCCAAAAAGGTTACTGCAACACAATTGCCCAAACTACTGAGTTTGAAAAAATAAAGAAAAATTAGCTGAATGAAGCATAGTTTGAAAGGTCAAGATTATTATCATTCAGCAAAGTAATCACTGAGAAAAATTTTTCAGTTCAAAAATGCAGGAAAATAGAAAGAATAAGATCTAGTATTTAGAAAATAGAAAGAATAAGATCTAGTAGCAGAGTAGGGAGACTATAGTTAACAATAATTTCTTGTGTATTTCAAAATAGCTAAAAGAGTGGAATTGGAATGTTTCTAACACAAAGAAATGATGAATGCTCAAAGTGGGGGATACCCCAGTTACCCTGGTTTGATAATTATACATTGTATGCTTTTATCAAAATATCACATTGTATGCTTTTATCAAAATCCACATGTACATGTACAATTACTACATAGCCATAGTTTTTTTTTAATTAAAAAAAAACAATGTAGAAACACAAACACACGCACACAACTGGCCACAGCTCTGCAGAACTGGGAGGTAACAATTGTAAACAAGGGTGTTGAAGTTCTTTTTATAAATATTCTGGAGAGCCTTTGCCTTGGAAAACAGAAGCAGGATGCTGGAATGCCAGAGGTGTGGGCAATACTTCTGCCTCCTGCAATTGACATTTCTGCACATTCATCCCAGATATGCATGGAATTCATTGTCAGTAACCTGCTGAAACATTCTACACATTCCACTTTTGAATTTTTGATCAGTTACAGTCAAAGTCCATCTTGTACTGTCAATTGATTTAAATCCCAAATATCATCAGCCCCAATTTTTGAAGTTAAAATATCATCCACAGTATCTGTTATTTTCTTTTTTATTTTCTGCATTTAATGGAACTTTGTTTCTTACCTGAAATGAGTTCCACTCTCTGGTCCTGAAGCTAATTCTTTTCTCTTAGCATCTTCATTAGCTCCTACACATGCCGCAGTGGCTGCCTCAATAAATCTCTTTGTAAATGGTTCCTCCCTGAGGAATCCTCATCAGGCTGCCCATGGATTGACTAATTTCTGGGTAAAATGCCTGAATTACCCTCTCTTACTTCCTTTGTTTTAAATGAGCTTCTTGCTTCTTTCTGTTTCTCAATTTTCTCAAATGATAGAAAGTGAGACCCATTATGGGTGCCATGATCTGTGCACAAAATGCAACTCTACTTTCGAATCTACTGATTCTTTTCTAAGTAACTTATTTAGGAAGGACTAGTTTGATGAGTTGTTTTATAATATGTCAAAACCAAGACTAAACCTAAACAATTAATTCAGGTATTGCTTTCAACAAGTGCTGACTTTTTTTTAAAGCTTTGCAACTCTATAATTTTGAAATGGTATGTTCAAACATAATTAAGGCTATTAGAAGTAAAAAGCTACTGAATTGGATTATTTTTTATTTAAAACTATCTTTAAGTTTTCGATATTTTGGACGTTTATATCTAATGGTCTAGACAGAAGTCTCTGATTTTTCATTAGTAGTATCTGCACTTTCTGGAGTCCCTCCTTTTTCTTGCTAAGTCTTTTTCATGCTATTTGCTTCTCATAGTCTTTCCCTCTGCCATCAGCTTTGTCTTTATATCAGGCTGCAATGTGCTTGACAGATGACAGCAAACAAAAGGGAGAAGTAGCCAGCAATAAGCCTGGTCATGACAACATGTGGGAAGAAATGCATTCCCCTAAATGTGAAACTTTGCCAATCCTTAAACAAAAGGAGCACGTTAAGAGAATAACCCAAGCCTGAGGGACCTCAATTTTTGTCTTCTACTCAGTGGCAAGGATGGGCAAAAAAAGGCAAGCAACAAATTTTGGTTGATGACCCTCAAACATGTGCCTAGGTCTGGGTAAATGTAAGGGCAGTCAGTGTTCAAGGCAGCAAATGGCTTCACATTTTCTAGATTCTCAGGCTCTGCCAAGACCCTCAGAGTGGCTGCTCTGCTGGAACAGCAGTCGATCATGATGAGATACACAGAGGATTATCCAGACCATAAACAATAAATTAAAGAAAATAAGTCCCGTATTTAATGGCCTAGTCAGTCTGGGAAGAGTTGTTCAGAGTGAAGTCAGAAAACCCCTTAATGAGAAAACATGAGCAGCATAAATCATAATAGCATAAAAATTGAACTTACGGGGTCAATATAAATAATACCAAATGTTTATGGAGCACCACAGTTGCTTCAAGATCTATAAATATAATCAGTACCTAGATTTTCCTTGGCTCGCTTGATATATTTCATGTAGTGAACTTTATCTATGCCACAAAAAATACTATCATCTATTCTTCTAAGATCATAGAATAAAAACATTTCCATTGAGTGCTCTTGAATACTCATTCTGCACTAGGTCATCTGCTATGTACACTCATCAAAAAAAAGTCATCTAGAGAGCATTATGAAATTATGAGTGGTAAAAAGGAAGGCTTGCAAAGGTTAGGTACCAAAGTTGGGATGTTTGTCCTTTCCAAATCTCATGTTGAAATGTCATCCCCAATGTTGGAGGTGGGGATGAGTGTGAAGTTTTGGGTCATAGGGGTGGATCCTTCATGAACAGCCTCCTGGCAGAGCAGTAATGAATGAATTCTCCATCTGTTAGTTCCTGTGAGAGCTGGTTGTTTAAAGAGGCTGGCACCTTCTCCTCTGTCTCTGTTGCTCACTTTCCTGCTTTCTCACTTTCTCCTTCTCTCCCTCCCCCCACCCTCTCCTTCTCACTCTCAATTGCCACGTGACATGCCTGCTCCCCATTCACTTCCCTCCATCAATAAAAACTTCCCAATGCCTCCACAGAAGCTGAGCCGATCCTGGCACCATCCCCCTTGTGTACCCTGGAGAACTATGAGCCAAATTAACCTCTTTTGTTTACAAATTACCCAGTTTTGGGTATTCCCTTGGAGGAACACAAAATGGACGAACACAGAACCTGCCTTGTGCCCTGCAATGCTGGTGGGAATGGAAGGTGAAAGTGGGTGGGCTCAACTCTGAAGCCTGGCCTCCATAGGTCAACATTCTGCTTGTCAGCATTTTAGAAAGAACAGCCACTTAAAGGTCTAAGTTAGGAGAATTCCTGGACTGTTCAAAGGTCATGAATTTACATCCAGGGAATCATTTTGGTATTGAGAAAAATGTAGATCAACTGTCATATTTGGCCTTAATGTTTTGTTCTATTGTCCCTTACCATCTCATAATACTCATTAATATTTTCTGTCACTATGACTGGGAAGTAAGTAAAATCTGATTTTCCTATCTTCTCACACCTAATTGTTTCTGGGTTTGCTCCCAGGATGTTTTACAGAGCTGTGGTGTCTAGAAGCCGATAACTCGGTGTTTTAAAAAACTTAGCTGATTACAGTTTGAAAAACAGTTTCCTATACATTACCTCAGTTGACCTATATTTCAGCCTATGAGATAATCTGGTATTAGCAGTTTCATTTAACAAGAAAGAAAGCAGATTAAAGTAGGAAGTTAAATGTGAAGTGGAAACTCATAGCACGGTGGCTCACACCTGTAATCCAAGCACTTTGGAGGCCAAGGTGGGTGGATCACCTGAAGTCGGGAGTTCAAGACCAGCCTGACCAACATGGTGAAATCGCATCTTTATAAAAAAAAAAAAAAAGAGGAAGTGCTTAAGTTCTTGCTACTCTGATATTTATTAAAAGTCACAACTAAGAGTATGATTACAGTGAATCATCACATGCTTTCTGAGTCTTACTTATTTTAAAAATCAAGGGTTTACTCAGTTTTTAAAATACATACATAATGAAGCGTGTGGCATTCCCTATGAAGTATCACTTAAAATTTAAGTCTGATTCTCGTCAAACCTTTGAGCCACACTGAGCAGTTACAGAAAATCAGGGGACGGAGAAGCAGTCAGCGGCCCCACCTAGGAAGCACTCAGATGAGCTCAGCGTCTACAAATGCTGCATGCCCCAAATTCAAACTCTAGAAATTAAACAGTAGGGTGGCTAGGCCAGAATAAATTAGAAATAAATCTAATGACAAAATGGGATGTGATGTGTGCAACTCAATTGGTTCCTTGGTTTAAAGGGTATTAGTTCAGTGCAGACAGACAGATTTAGGTTGATAGAGACATGCACACAGAGCAGTTATTACAGAACACCCTCAGTTGTTGAAGCAAGGAGGGCACAGATAACCATTTACTATTCTTTTGGTAAGTTTACATGTTTTCATTTTTTCAAAATTACATGTTGATGAAAATAGTGAAAACAAAGAAGTTTCTAGAGAAGAAAGGATAAAAATCTCTATCTCTTCCATCATTTTATGATGAACAAAATCTAGAATAATGAAAGAATAGGGAGGCAAGCAAACCTTTGCTGAACCACCATTTCTTGATTCCTCATTCTACGGTAATCAAACCAAAGCCTCTAACCCTGAAACTATGTCTCTTCAACTAGAGTCAGAAATTCAAGGGGCCTGGTGCATAGTTAAAATGCTGGCTTCCTTGAGGAAGTCTCATGACTCTTTCCCGCTCCTGGGCCTCTGTTCCCCATGTTTTCCTTCCTAGATGTGAAAATAGGAATGGAAAAACAGGGAGAAGAGGGCTAAAGGATTTCTGAACACTGGTGATAATAAATATGAACACAAGCATAAGCCCAGATATGCACACAGGTATCCATGCAGCTGGAGAGAGAGAGGCTAGAGGATGTGGGTGTCAGCCTTCTCATAAAGCTTTGCCAAATGATATCAAATTAATGTTAAAGTTTTAACAAACAAAAATCTTATTTCAAACACAGAAATTCTCCTTTCCCATATGAAAACACTTCAACTATTTGAGGTTTTCATGCATAGAACTACACTTTCAACGAAATAAGATACTACTCTGCCTACGACAGCTCCCTAGTCTCTTACCACCCTCTCTGGATGCATTGATTTTCTTTCTATTTTGGCATCTTAAATGAAACACTGATTAAAAAGAAGGAAGGGACACTTTGCCTATGTATTTACAGTACGAACTCTCTAAATCCACCTTTTCTGTATCAGCCTATACAATGAGACAAAGCACACATACATTATCCAGGCATGTGCCAGATAACAATGCTTCAGCAAAGGAGGAATGGCATACAGACAGTGGTCCCATAAGATTAGCACACCATAGGTTTACTGTCTTTTTTCTATGTTTGAATATGTTTAGATGCACAAATACTTGCCATTGTATTACAGTTGCCTGCAGTGTTAGTGCAGTCACCTGTTGTGAAGATTTGTAGCCTAGAAGCAGTATACCGTGCCATATAGCCTAGGTGTATGGTAGGCTGTACCATCTAAGTTCGTGTAAATACACTTCATGATGTTCACACAATGATGAAATCATCTAAGGATGCATCTTTCAGAGGTATCTTCCTGATTAAGTGATTCGTAACTGGTTATGTATATAGAAAGAGACTGAATCAGGTATGTTTATGTGTAAGTACCCCAAGAAAAAATAACTGTCTTCAATTATGAATGTGGGTCTTCATGCACGCATGTATGTGTGTGTGAATAAAGTTTTCTTTTTTGCCACCTGTTGCTCTTTATGAATTAAATATTTAAAAGTGGAAATTTGCTTAATGCCACAGGCTTTGGATTGTAGTATTATTTTTCTTCCTGTCTTTTCTAAAATTTCTCCCATGCGTTTATTATTTCACTGAAATGGAGCCAATTAAGATGGCAAAATCTCCAGCTACTTTACCACAGCTTCATAAATAACAGGGTACAGCTGCCTTTGCTTTGTCCCCGCTAGGAAGAGAAAATAACAGTCTTGAGATGAAAGCACAAAGAGTTGCTAATCACTTTCTAATAGTCCGTGCTTAGAATTATCAGTGCACTATCTGAAACCACATCCGCAGGTCTGGGGTCGTACTTTTGCATATTGGTGGAATAATAGCAGCCATGCCAATGCTGAGCCCTGTGGGGCTATGTGCCATTGTCTTATGCACACAAAGCATCATTTCAATCTCATCTGCTCTAGAATCAAGCCCCAGGGACTGCTCCAGCTTTTGAATCTTGCTTTTAAAATGTGCTCCTGTCTCAAGTGTGTTTTTCTGCTCTGGCTTCACAGAAATATTCCAGGGAGGGTTAATATGAACAGACATGATCCTGATCTTGGCAACTGGGCTTTGGGGTATATTTCAGAGTGCTCAGCACACTTCCCTGGTGTTTTGTTTCAAATTGGGATGAGTTTCTAAAAGTGTCCCATAAGAGATAAAACTCTAATGTTGTTTTTCACCTTCTGAAGACATGTTGCATGTGATTTGCTAATGATAGAAAAAAAAATAGTTTACAATTTTCCTACTAAAAAGTTCCATCTATAAGAAAACCTAATATATATCTGGTATGGTAAAACAGTTCATTTTAGACAATTGATTTTAGGAGGAAAACCATTAATGTATTTAAAATATGGTACAATTTCTGATACAGGGATGAATTATTGGTTCACCTTGATTGAGCACATTGATTCCAATTTTATTTTCTCCAATGAAATAGAAGAGTCTGCACAATAGGGCATCTATAGTTCACAATAATTTATTATTTTAAAATATTAATAACTAAAAGAGTGAATTTGGAATGCACCAAGCACAAAGTAATAATAAATGATTGAGGTGATGGATATCCCAGTTACCCAGATTTCATCATCACACATTGGATGGTTGTATCAAAATGTCAGATGTACCTCATAAATGTATACAACTATTATATACCCATAATTACTTTAAAAGCAGGTAAAAGTTGAGAAGGATAATTGTCTGAAGACAATACACCCAATGGCACAGAGCCTAGAAACGTTGTATGTGAGTTTAGGGTAAGATCCAATTTAGTATTTTTTTTAACGTAAATCATTTTGTATACTTTTCAGTGTCCTTCCTGTTCTCTTTGCATCAAAAATATGCTAGAAAGAACCTAGAAAATTGGAGAGATTTAGTCTGCTTTGTACCATAATTTTAAAGAAGAGACTAGGAGGCTAGGGTGGAGATGCCTCAGAAGGCTCCAGTGGAGACAGCAGCCTCTTCCTCTCCGGGGTCGTTCCTCTCCACCAGACCAAGTCTATTCCTTCTGCTGCTGCTTTTCTCTAAGATACCTTGTAGATTTTCTACCTGGTTTTGATAAAGATGTGATCCCTTGTAAGTTTCTGCAGGGGTTTGCATGTCATCACAGAATGGGAACAAAAGGATATAATGACTTATAGAGTTTTAAATTCGAGAGAGAGAGGCCAAATGACAGCGTGTGCATAACCCAGACAGAGGAGTAGCGTTTTTGTTCACAGCTGAGGCTACTGTATGGAAAAATAACAAGAAAACAAAATGTCGTAAATTAGAAAAATAAGAAAGTTGATTTTCTCTTTTTCTGGTTCTCTATCCTTTTGTCTCTACAAAGCCATGGTTTTATGCCTCAGTTCTTCATACAAAAATCCAATTCACAGAACAACTCCAGGGATGAAAGTAGCTATGTCATGGTACTTCATATTCAAGATTTTGAAGATAGTCAAAAAGATAAATCGATTTGTTATGTTTTTGCAATCTGAAGACTGTAGTTGTTCGTTCACGCTTTTCTATATGAAAAAAAATCACTCTTTTCTATATGGAAAAAAATGAATACTTTCAGATACTAAAACAATGAAATCCTCACTTTCTTGCAGAGCACAAGATAAACTATCTCCTCTGTCAGGTCAACACAAACTAAATGAATTAGTGAAATCAGAAACTGGACCAGAAGCCTCAAACACCACCAGATTTTTACTTTAAATGTAAAGGAAAGATTGTACCAACAGCCAGGAGAATAATGAGAACCTGGCTCTCCATTTAGACATGTACCATGCCCAGAGCTGAACAGACCACTCCTCTTTCTGGAAAGATTGCAAGGTGGAAGAAAAGTGACCGATATTACCTAGGTCTACAGAAAAAAGGAAAGTGTTAGTACTCATGACAAATAGGAAAATAATTCTTCAAAGCATACACTAACACATAAAATAGTGTTCTCTTTAGGATTTCAAGAAAGAAAGGAAATAGACATTCTGAAACATGATTATATGTAAGAGGTGAATGTCCACAGACCAATTTGATGTACTGAATCTGGGCACAGGCTGTCCCCAGCCAGACACCAAGGAGAGAGAGGGACTGAGGCCCACCAGAAGGTGAGGAGTAGGGGAGGTAAGTAAGGGAAGAGTCACAGGCTTCATGTGGCTTCACCTTCACTCAGTCAAGGGAATTTAGATTTCTCTTGGATCCCCACATGGGTTTGTGCGTACATTCAGCAATGCACTGACAATTCTGAAAGATGTTCTTCTGGTCCTTTTATGTTTGTCATACTGTTAGAACAACGTCTGTCCAGCACACTGCGATATAATACCTTCCATTCATTTGACAGTTTGATAAAGTGTCCGGAGTGTTCCAGGTACTGATCTCAGTGTCTGCCAATGTAAGAATTAATACAAGAAACATATGTTCTTCCCTCATAGAATTTACATTATGGTGGGTGAGAGGAGGCAGGAGGCAGAGAAAATTACCAAAACTTTGAGTAAAGCTAGAAAATGATAAGTGTTGGGAAGAAATAAAGCAGAGAAAAAGAATGGGGAATTGCAGGAAGCAGAAGTTGTGATGTTCGAAATGAATTTAATGAAGACCTTGCTTGGAAGGCGATATTGAATAAAGAATTGAAAGGTTTCGGGGAGGGAAAGTCTCTGCTGATATCTAGGGAAAGACCATTCTAGGAGGAGAAATCAGGGGAAGAGCTCTGGGATGAGCAGGTGCTTACCCGGTTCCAGAAATAGCACAAAGGCCAAAATGCCTCCAGGAGAGTGAGGGAGGGAGAACACAGGAGGCCCAGTGATGAAGATGCCAGAAGAGGCAAGGTGCTGCAATATCATTTAGGAGATAGGGGAGTGACATTTACTGAAGTACATTTTAACAGGAAATTAAATGACTGCCACGTGGGAAATCAGGATAGAAATAGAGTGCAAGGCCAGAAGCAGAGAAGCTGGTTAACAGATTTTGACAGCATCCCAGTGAAGACATTATACTGGATTGTAGCAGAGTGATAGAGGCAGAGGTCGAAAGCTAGATTCTGGACCTGCCTTGATAGTGGAGGATATGCTGATAGCTAGGATATGGGCTATGAAATAAAGAAAAGCAAAATGGCTCCATGAGCTATTTGTCTATCAAACAAAGTCAGAGTTGCTACCAGCTGAGAAGAGGAAGAATGTGGAGATAGGGCCACAGACTTGGGGCAGAAGAATCAAGATACTCCTTCTGGCCATTGTATATACAAGCTGCCCAATTAGACATTTGAGTGAGAATGCCAACAGCTGATCTATGAGTCTGGTATAATATGAATGGGGAACTGAGACGTTACAGTGTCAAGAATTTGGAGAGATGAGGGTACAAGAAAGTATAAAGAAAATATATATGGAAAAGAACAGATGAGTGAGCTAGGAAAAAATCAGTGTGGTATCCTAGAAACTGTGTGATGAAAGATTTCAAGGTGGCAGGAGCCATTAGCTCTGTCCAATGATGACTTGGGTGCAACTAAGAGAAGGGCTTAGACGTGAACATTGGGTTTAACAGCATGGAAGTTTTCGTCACTTTGGCAGAGTGGAAGTGAAGGCCACACTGCATGAAGTTTGAAAAAGAAGTGGAGGAGAGAATTCTGAGACAATGAGCAATTTTGAAGAAGCGATGCTTAACTGATAAGATAAGAAGTGGAGAGGTAAAAGTGGCCATTCATTAAAGAGAAAATATCAATATATTTTAAAAAGACACCTGTACTCATAAGTTTATCGCCACTCTATTCACAACAGCAGAGATATGGAATCAACCCAAGTGTCCATCAACAGACAATTGGATAAAGAAAATTGCTATGTATACACAATGGGATACTATTCAGCCACCAAAAAGGAAATCATGTGTTTTGCAGCAACGTGAATGAAACTTGGAGTCTAAAGAACTCAGATACAGAAAGATAAATATCACATGTTCTGACATATAAATGGGAGATAAATAATATCTACACATGGATGTATGTGGGAAATGATAGACAATGGAGACTGAAAAGGATGATGGGGAGGGAGGATGTGGATAATGAGAAATTAACTAACGTGTGCAATGTTACGCTATTCAGGAGAGGGACACCCTAAAGTCTTGAGTTGATGGCTATGCAATCTATGTATGTGACAAAATTGCATTTGTACCTATAAATGTATACAAATGAGAAAGAGAGAGAAAGAAAAATGATGCTGACATTGGAAGGCCAAGGTATCATTGCTGGAATGATGTCCATGGCATGGTGAGAGGACCTGGTCAGTAAGGCTAGTAAAGCACTGGAGGGTTCTAGTTATGTGACAATAGAAGGTCACTCAAAGATGATTCCTGACCATTTTGAGTGGTAGGTGCCCAAAGCTGGAAAGAAGCTTGTGGGCACAAATGGGTATGACTATTTGGTAGACAGTTTTCAGTTCCCCACAGTTAACCTTAAATTATTTTCATTGTCATCATTATTACTTAAACCATGATATGACTGAGTGTTATGTTTCAATAGCTAAGAGTTTGCTGGGAACTGGCAAGTCTTAACTCATGTGTGCAGGTAATAAAACATGTTCCAAGATGTCTAAAGATCTGTTAATTAAGCCCTCATATGCCCCCTATGAAAATATCCCTAGGATATTGGCCCCCACTCTCTTCTGGCTTGTAGGGTTTCTGCCGAGAGATCTGCTGTGAGTCTGATGGGCTTTCCTTTGTGGGTGATCTGACCTTTCTCTCTGGCTGCCCTTAGGATTTTCTCCTTCATTTCTACCCTGGTGAAT
>CM052658.1:99067389-99093473 GCA_028533165.1 Leontopithecus rosalia
ATGTAACCATTCGCCTTACCACCTGCTGGCCCCTCTCCCTACATGCCTTCCCTTCTTTAGGGAAATGTGTAAATATGAAACCTCCTGAAAACCTCTTCGGAAAAATAGCCACGCATGTGTCTGTGGCTCATGTTTTCCCCAGTGCACACTGAAGCTGGATGAATAAGCCTTGATGATTGAGGCCTTTGCCTCACTCATTTTATAACCAGCCCTTCCATGCGATGGCCTCCCCTGCAGGGTTCTTTTTGCATATGGCCAGTATTGAGGCCAAGGGTTGGGGAAGGAAATTGGGTTTCTGTTGGATCTGAGATTCAAGTTTCTGAATGGATACAATTCGACTAGGCCCTTAGTAACTGAGGGGGCCTACAAATGAGGAGCCTCTGCCTAGGATGAGAAGGGGTGTGTGGAGTTACAGTGGTCACTCGGGCTGGAGGGCTGACGGTCTTCATCCTATTGTCTCACCAGGCTTCTCTGCCCAACATGTTATGACCTGGAGCTGGAGTTCTGAAGTGCTTTTATCACTTTTCTTTTATCACTTTCTTATTTTCTTTATATATAATTTTTTTTTGAGACGGAATCTCACTTAGTCATGCCCAGGCTGGAGTGTAGAGGTTCAATCTTGGCTCTCTGCAACCTCTGCACCCTGGGTCCTGGTTCAAGGAGTTCTCCTGTCTCAGCCCCCGGAGTAGCTGGGATTACAGGCATGTGCCACCATGCCCAGCTAATTTTTGTATTTCTAGTAGAGACCGGGTTTCATCATGTTGGCCAGGCTGATCTTGAACTCCTGACCTCATGATCTGCCTGCCTCAGCCTCCCGAAGTGCTGGGATTACAGACGTGAACCACGGTGCCCAGCCTCAGTGTCTATTTTAAGTTTACTCAAAGTTTAAATGACAGAGATATTTTTGGTCGACAGAGACACATTTCACTCCTCAGTATCATAGCTACCTCCTCCCAGAGCCTCACTCTGGCAGCAAAGGCTGAATGACACTGCACTGTGAGTAGTTGATTAATGTTCATGAGGGAATCTTCTCTAGGATGAAATTGGCAGAGTTCAGACTTACGAGTGTTTTAAAAAATGTTAATCTTCATTACTTTTCTGTGTCTATTGTGGAGATGGAGATGCAACCATCCGATATCCAGCACACGAATCCAAACACCTTTATTAGCTTTACCCTTCTTCCCCATCACAATTTCCCTTTTAGAGTTGCCAAACTCTACAGAACCTGGATGCCAAGAGTATAGTGACAGCCACAATTTACAGAGTCTACTGATTATGTGCCAGTACTCACCGTTCAGACTTTTAATCATATGAGGTAGGTACAAGTCCCCCATTTTACGGGTGAGAAAACTTTGTCTTCTTGTCCAAAATATTTAGCTAATGCATGTTTCCTGACTTGAAACTATTAGGTTGGTGCAAAAGCAATTACCCTTGCACCAGCTGAGTATCATTCTCTCTTATTTTTTTCTACATGTTTCTAAAATGCATTGCCACAGAAACTCTTCCAATTGTAATATGAAATAAGATGAAATAAATCTCTTTCATTTGTGATATAGTTAAAGCCCTTGAATGGGTTAGAAAAGACATCAACCCTAGGGAAAAAATTGTTACTGTCCATCTGTTAAATCACCTTCTTGAGTGCACCTTACCTCCCTCCTCCATTGTCCCTAGTGTGAGCACCTTGTGGGAGGAGAAAACACCTTTAGAAAACAGGGGTTTTCTCCTCCCACAAGAAGACTTTCATACTCACTGAAAAAGTGATAACATTTTCTGCAGATCTGCTTATTTGCAAACAATGTCTTTCCAAATCATTACTGGAGTAAGTGTCATTTCCTTCAGAGTCAAACAATAAAGCTATATGATATATTTGTGGAAAGCATTTCGTTTAAAAGAGAAACAAAGAAAAACATTCAGATAATCCTCATGGAAAAGGCTCATTTCTAGATGATCCAACATTGCGTTTATCCTCTGGTGGTTTATGTGGGTGGCACAAAAAATCTTTGAGGCAGAAAAACTGCTACAGAGAAACCTCCTTTGTATCCTGCTAGGCATTCCGTCTGGCTGGATTACCATAGCTGGAACCTGCTTTCAGCTATGAAATTTTGGAAAGCACACTTCCACTTGCTTGGTTCGTTTCTTTTCGTTTTTTGTAGGAGTCTATCCTAATTCTCAAACTATACAATTATTTATGGAAAGGTGACCATCTGATAAGTTTGCTGAAATCTCATTCCCCATCACATCTCCTGCTCACTGCTCACCCTCAGGTCTTGAAAGTGCAAACCCTCACTCATTCTTGAATGAAAGAACGAACAAAAGCAGAAGAAAAGAGAGGATCAGCACCTGCAAGACTGTACATTATTGTGAGATTATCTATTCATCCTTTTGGTTGTATTAAGAATTGCATTAGTCTGTTCTCACACTGCTATGAAGAAATACCTGAGGCGAGGTAATTTAAAAAGAAAAGAGGTTTAATTGGCTCACCATTCTGTATGGTTAGGGAGGACTCAGGATGCTTATAATCATGGCAGAAGGCACCTCTTCAACGGCAGCAGAAGAGTCAAAATGAGAACCCAGGAAAGGAGGAACTCCCTTATAAAACCATCAGATCATGGGAGAACTCACTCACTATCATAAGAATACCATGGGGAAAAATGCCCACGATTCAGTTACCTCCCTCTGGGTCCCTCCCTCAACATGTGAGGATTATGGGAACTAATTCAAGATAAGACACTGGTGAGGACACAGCCAAACCATATCATTCTTCCCCTGGTCCCTCTCAAATCTCAGGTCCTCACATTTCAAAACAAATTATACCCTTCCAACAGTCTCCCAAACTCTCCACTCATTCCAGCACTATCCCAAAAGTCCAAGTCCAAAGTCTCATTTGAGACAAGGAAAGTCTCTTCCACCTGTAAGCCTGTGAAATCAAAAGTTAGTTACTTCCTAGATCCAATGGCAGTAGAGGCATCGGGTAAATATATCTGTTCCAAATGGAAGAAACTGGCTCAAACAAAGGCACAATACAAGTCCAAAATTCAATAGGGTAGTCATTAAACCTTAAAAATTCCAGAATTATCTTCTTTGACTCCATGTCTTACATTCATATCACACTGATACAAGAGGTGGGCTCCCATGGTCTTGGGTAGCTCTGCTCTTGTGGCTTTGCAAGGTACAGCCCTTCTCCCAGCTGCTTACATGGCTGGCATTCAGTGCCTGCAGCATTTCCATGTACACAGTGCAAGCTGTCAATGGATCTACCATTCTGGGGTGTGGAGGATGGTAGCCGTCTTCTCACAGCTTTACTAGGCAGTGCCCCACTGGGGACTCTGTGTGGGGGCAACCCCACATTTCTTTTCTGTATTGCCCTAACAGAGGTTCTTTGTGAGGGCTCCACTACTGCAGCAAACTTCTGCTTGAACCTCCAAGTGTTTCCATTACACCCTCTGAAATCTAGGCAGAGGTTCTCAAACCTCAGTTCTTGACTTCTGTGCACCTGCAGGCCAAACGCCACATGTTAGTCATCAAGGCTTGGGGCTTGCACCATCTGAAGCAATGGTCCAAGCTGTATGTTGGCCTCATTTAGCCACTGCTGGGACTGAAGCAGCTGGGATGCAGGGCACCATGTCCCAAGACTCTAGAGAGTAGGGGGACCCTACTCCCAGCCTACAGAACCAATTTTCCCTCCAAGGCCTCTGGGCCTGTGATTGGAGGGGCCACTGTGAAGGTCTCTGACATGCCCTGGAGACATTTTCCCCATTATCTTGGTAATTAACATTTGTCTCCTTGTTACTTACACAAATTTCTGCAGCAGGCTTGCATTTCTCCCCAGAAAATTGGTTTTTCTTTTCTATTGCATCATCAGGCTACAAATTTTCCAAACTTTTATGTTCTATCTCCTCTTGAATGCTTTGCTATGATTTCTTCCACCAGATACCCTAAATCATTCCTTTCAAGTTCAAAGTTCAACTGATGTCTAAGCCAGAGGCAAAATGCTGCCAGTCTCTTTGGCAAAGCATAACAAGGGTCACCTTTGCTCCAGTTACCAGCAAGTTTCTCAGCTTAATCTGAGACCACCTCAGCCTAAACTTCATTGTTCATATCACTATCAGCATTTTTGTCAAAACCATTCAACAAGCCTTTAGGAAGTTTTAACCTTTTTCACATTTTCCTGTCTTCTTCTCAGCCCTCCACCTCTCTAGAAAGTTCCAAACTTTCCCACATCTTTCTGTCTTCTTCAGAACCCTCCAAACTGTTCCAACCTCTGCCTGTTACCCAGTTACAAAGTTGCTTCCACCTTTTTAGGTATCCTTATAGCAGCACCCCACTCCCTCAGTACCAATTTACTATATTAGTCCATTCTCAAACTACATATTTCTCATTTTGGGTATGAAGAAATACCAAAGACTGGGTAATTTATAAAGAAAAGGGATTTAATTGACTCGCAGTTCTGCATGGCTGGGGCAACCTCAGGAATCTTACAATCATGGCAAAAGGCACTTCTTCACAGGATGGCGGGAGAGAGAATGAGAACCCAGTGAAGGAGAAAGCCCCTTACAAAACCATCAGCTCTCATGGGAAATTACCAACCCAAGGATAGCATAGGGAAAACCACCCCTGTGATTCAGTTACCTCCCACTGGGTCTCTCCCACCACACATGGAGATTACAGGAACTACAATTCAAGATGAAATTGGTGTCAGGATACAGCCAAACCACATCAAGAATAATATGGTTTTACTTTTACTTTACATTACATTTACTTTAATGATAAAGTTTTACTTTGATGATTCATCATGGCCCCTACTGGAGATAACACTGCAGCTGGCATACAGCTAACTCTCAGCAAACATACATTAATAGTGAATAATGAACAAAACATTCAGTCAATAAAAGAGAACTCTTCATGCCTCTACTTCTACTATGTGGCACCTGACACAAGCCGCAGAAGGCAAAGCTGAGAAGAGGGTGTCCAATGCCTTTGATCTGCTCCACCATCCCTAGGCTGGGCCCCCATTCTCTCACCGCCTTGATTCCTGTCAACCAAGCAAATATCCTGGGTCCAGTCAATTGTGAGCAGATGTCCTGTCTCTATCTAGTCATCATTCTTCATTTCAGAAGAGCACATTCATCATTCCATAAATGTCTAGGCAGTATCCAGCCTTTGCCAGACCATGTGTGAATTTAGTGATTAGGACAGGCTTTTAATTCTTCTAGGCTTTGGCTTTTTGAGACATAAAATGAGATCATTAGGCTCCATCCTTGTGGTCCATCTGGCTCTTAGTTAAAGTAATCCGGATACAATGTAAGGCCTTTCCCCTAGTACTCATGAGTATTTGTGTTTTTAAAGGTGCCATAAAGTCCAAGGGGGTGGGGAAACAGGGAAGTCTGCACCCTGCATCCCACCAACTGGATGCCTGTGGCAGTCCCACTGAAGGCACAGGTGGATGTGGAATATTTCCTCTAAGCCTCATATCTCTAGAAACAGGATGGCACTTTCCCAGCTCAACATGGCCAGAGGACACTGGGGAACATTGGCTCACCTCTTGTGCTAGTCTCTTGCAACTGTAAATTAACAGGGATTGTGCTGCATACATACTTGGAAAGGGTGCTGAGGTGGCCTGAAAGGAGCTCTGACAGGGCCATGGTTTCCACAACCGGACTGGGGATTCACGGCAGTCAGGCCTTTCTTCCCTCCTCTCCCCTACCTCTCACTCTCTCCTCATCTGTCTTCTCTGATTTTTCTCTACTTAACTTTATTCTGTAGAAAAGCTTTTGCATGGGATGGGCAAGGTTGCTGCTAGCAGCCCTAGCATCCCATCCCAGATTAGCAACTCTACCCAATTGTTTTCCAATATCTATATCCATTTATTTAAAAAATATTTACTGAATTCCTCTGTTCTGGATGCTTGGGCTATGTCAACAAAATAAAGAACAAGGCAAAAAACAAAACCAAACTAAACTAACTTTTTGGGAATTAAACACTGGACCAGCTACTTGCTAAGGATGCTAGGATTGGCCAGGCCTGGGTTGTATGCTCATTCCTGAGGTGGGAATTGGAGGGTTGCTGAGATTGACACCCCTAACAAGCACATGAAAATTTGAAAACAACCACAACAACAAAAAGAAAATGTATGGATATACCCAGAGAAGCACCTTCCTCTCTTATCCCCTTCTCTCTCCTGTGGACTCTGCTCCATTCCTTTGTGGGTCAAGATGCCCAGGGGGAGACCTATGTTAATGCTAGCTAGATCACTGTAAATTTGCTTGGCTTAGAGTACACTGAAGTTTATACACCGAACTAATTATTATTGGTGCAGTTAACTAGAAATCAAGTGGCAACAGGAGGCCTCAGGTAAAGACCAGCCGAGAGCTCAGTAGCACTGGGGAATACCTCGGTGTGGTTGCAGAGCAGGGAATACTGCTGTGGTCCCACAAATGCCTTCTCAACCTGGAGACTGCATGAGGACCTGGTAAAGAGGGCTTATGCAACAATCTCTGAGAAGTGAGGCAACCTCTGCTCACAAGATCCGGGAGGGTCTTTGCAGATGGGAGCATCGCTGCTCCCATGATTTCTCGGTAATTATGAAGACAGTCTGGGAAACCCCTGACCTCTTCTCCGGAGTTTCCTGTTTCATCATTTTCTCTTCTCTCTCTCTTTCATTCGCTCTTGTGGCATCCTGTCTCTTTCAGCCTTGGGTCTTGCTGGCTTTCTTCACTTACCTTGTTTTCGGAACATGTTTCCGCCAGGGACTTGCTTCTGTTTCTCAAATACTCACCTTCTTTCTTGCTCAGAACTTAGGAAGCGTCAACCCTCTCCACTTGTCCAGGCCCGGAATCCCTCTGTTCTCCTGTCTGCCCTGGAAGGGGACTGGGTGTGGCATGCCCATCAGATGGACTTGAGTGCAAGGTTAATACCCAGCCATTTGTATACTCTCAGTGTGAGAGTAGTTTCTGGCACTTAACAGGCACTCTCCAAAATAAAACTGTGGAGTCGAAGAAAGCTGAATCCTGCCGGGTTGGATTAGATTAAATTGCACTACATGACATTTCTGCCAGAGTTGGAAAGCTTGAGGGCACTCAACAAAGATCAAGTTAGATGGGAAGTGAAGGGATGACCTGGGCGCAGCTTCTAGCAACAGCATATAGAAAAAAATGCAACAACTCAAGTGAGAGCTCACCTAAAATTGCCTCTATTTTTCAAATCCTATCACTTTAGAATCAGAATAATTCGAAGGGATCCGGAAACTGCCGAGATTGGCTGCAGACAAATTCACCTACTCCGAAAGAAGTTAACAATTATAACTGGCAAGAGGTGAAATAACAGTAATAAGAAAAAAAAAATTAAAAATAAAATAACTTTTCAGCAAGCTACACTCACTCAAAATGTTTCACAAATATTTGCACAAAAAAAAGAAATAAACTGAAGTCACTAAGAAAGAAACCCTCAGCTCATGAGCTTGAAATCAATTAATTCAGTCCATCATGTTCTTTCACCCACCACTGCCTCCCCTTTACCTACATATTTTTTAGTTTATCCTTAACGCCTGAAATAGCTGAAAGTCAGGGAATTCACAAACGAAATGTACTGCTTCAACTTAAGATGCTCTCATTAAGCATCTACCCTGTACAAGCAGAGCAGGGGCTGTGGAAGATGCAAAGGTGAGCACATCACCGCTACCAGGAAAGGGCTTCCAGCTTGCTATGTGGAGCGGTCCCATCTGAAAAAATGAGGGCAAGATTGTGGTGTGCTCTGAGCAATCTTAGAGATAGACCCTCATTTGCCTATCTGAAATTTGAAAAAAATTTCATTTGAGACTCACTGTGGGGAAGGAGTCTAATTTGTACTTTCCAGAAATCTTTCTCTTTCAAAGAACCTGGGATGAACCTGGGAAGACGGCAAGAATCGCATTCTTTCTATCAGAGTATGTTCTAACAAGTTCCTGAGAGGAAATGGTATTTTCCAGCAGATAAGCAGCAAATGAAGTGTGCTTCACAGAAGGTCAGGAAAATCTTCAGCATGGGGTGTCTCTCAGAAGGGCTGGAGCTGGGCATGGCCTTGGGGTAATGAGGGCACGGACATTGCTGGAAAGAATGGGAGAAGAGCACACAGGGCCACTGAGCCTCCACCAAGGAAAATGTACCGCTCCCAGAGGCTGTTCCTACTGTGTCTGCCAAAAAGTGTTAGCAGCTCTGGAAGAAACTGTAGAGAACATTGTGTCTAATTCTCTGTTTTGCAAACCAGAGAAGTGGCTTGTTGCAGAGTACCCAGAAAGTTAACAGCAGACATCTGGCTAAAATCCTGATTTATGGTTTTCCAGCCAATGCTCCATCCACAGAATCAGCAAAAAACTGCTCAGACACACCTCTCCTTAGCTTTGCAGTGGCAAAGCTGCTGTGGAACAGATCTGCTAGACCTTGGTAACTCTGATCCTTCCAAAGGAATCAAACTCCCTGAGCCAGAAATTGACATGGAAACTCCCAAATATTGTTTTGATGAATGACTATTAAAAACAAATATAGAGTTCTTTTCTGGTAAAGAGAGAGTGTATGGTGATGAAGATTACAGTGTAACCCATTAAGTGATATCAGTAAAATTAGTATCAGAACCAAGGGGAAAAAATATTAATAATAATAAATCATCTAACCAACCCCTTAGAAAATGAGAAACCACTAAAGCTGTAGACTGGCTCTTTCACTGTGTGGGTTAGACTGTCAGCTACACCAAGTCCTTTGTGAAATTAACACGTCACCTACCGGCTTAGCATCTCCTTTTGTTCGGTCAGCTCCAGTGACTCCTTGACCCTGCAAATCAAGAAGCACATCTCAAATACTCACGTAGCATCTCCAAATTGCACAGAGAAAATAATCCCAAACTCCTATAGTATATAGAGCAATACTTCATAAAGTTTCTTCTTATTTTATTTATAGGCTTTTAGCAGAAACCCATGCAAGTAAATAGTAAAATATGAAGTAAAAGCTCAGGGTGAGTGGAAATGCAACAGGAAGTCCAGAGAAGAGTGAAGTAATATATTGCAGAAATAAAGCCCATTTGAGCCTACGCCACTGGTACAGATGAGCCACTAGATTGGCTCTGGGGCTTCTAGTGGCCAAAGCAAAAACAGAAAGAGAGAAAGAGAGAGAATTAGGCCTTACAATGAATGAGGTACTCTTCATCTGTTTAAAATCTTTCATCAACTCTATTACAGAAAACTATCCATGTCCCTTATCTTAAATGAGGAAGCAGGTTTAAAGAGTTAAGCTATTTATCTAACCTCAAAAACCTAAGGCAGTTGAAAGCTGGGATTCCAGCCTAGGTCAGCCCAAACTCAAAGCCCACAATTGTGATGCACACAGGAGTGGAGACAGAGTTGCCTCCTGTTATGTCATATTGACAGCAAATAGAATAAGCCGATCCTGTTATATCATATTGAGTGCAAATAGAATGACTTCTTCATTGCAGTGTTCAAAGGCTGTCTAAACAATGTGGACCCTGTGCCACAGCTCTGCTGTGTCCCAGAATTGTCCTTTGTATGCAGTCCTCTGTAGACAAGCCGCACAGGTAGCATGACTGGAAACAAGGTAATGTGAATGAGTACAGGATTTAGAGACCCACAGCCTTGGGTTAGGATCTTGGCCTCATCCCTTTGGTAGGTAGGGCATGGGCTTCAGTTCCCTCATCTATAAAGCAATGACATTGTAAGGAAGAAAATACTTTTTCTTTACCCTCTTTATTCTTTGGCCTGGGCCTGGAAATTAAACTGACAAAGGCAGGGGAATGTGCACAAAGGCCTTCAGAGGAAAGAAGTAAAGACCCTAAATAAGTAGTTAAATTTGGTGGATTCATATACAATTTCAACAAAGACTGATAAATTTTGAAAAAGTAATAAGACAAAGGAAAAGGGACTTGGATTTCTAGGGGTGGTAAATTGTGAGCGGGTAAATATATGAGAAAAACTAACAGAAAACAAGGGTGATTGCAGTTAGGTTTGTTTACACAGACCTATCTCCATGCTAACCTTCTCTCTCCAGTGATATATAATGGTTGTTCTTCCCCCTCCAGGTATGAAGTAGGAGGAGGGGAAGACCTTCACACACAAAAAATTTACAAACTGCTTTTAGGAAGATACAGGGAGACTGTGCTTCTTCTTAACTGCCTTCAGCTCAAAACAATCTCCATGCTAAGGTGGAACAGTCCACGGTGGCATGTTTCTATTTTCTCCAGTGTCAGCCCTGCTGATCAGAGATTGGGATTAGAAGTGATTGTGTGTATGGTATCTAACAAAGGGCAAGTACTCACTTAATGCTGCTGATGCCACTGTAGCCTCCCCAGCTCTGCCATTCACTGTGGGAAATTTATTTTAAAAAAATATTGACATAGGTGCTAAAGGAAAATTCTAGAATGTCCTCATAGGGTTTTCAGGTATTCCCTCACCAAATTTAATGTTAACCTCTTAATCAAATCATAACCCACAGCATTGCTGAGTTTTGCTTAGAAAGAAAAGAGGGCATGTGCCTCCCTGGAGGTGTGCCTTTTCTTTTTTGTTCTTACCTTGCCCTGAGTCAAGCATGCTTGAATCACCAATCTCTTCTCACTCTCTTGTCATCTCAGCAGAGGCAGGCCAAGTCCTCAGCAAGACAACTTCTTTTTGCAAAAGTTCTGCTCCTCAGGAAAACCTGGTTTCAAAAGACAGCCATATGCCAGGCCCCTGGAGGACAACATTTATAGACACAAACCTTCAAGAAATACGTGAGAGAGAAAGGAGCCCTGCCTGGCACTTCCAAATCAAGTGAGCGTGCTCTTAAAGAGCAGTTGAAAGAAAACAGAGGCTACTGTCTTTCCCACACCTGATCCTGAATTCAAAGAAAAGATTGTGTCTGATGAGTTAACAAAGGTGAGAAATTGGCCAAGAGGAAATGAGAGGAAGTTTCTCAAACCTCAACCCAGCCCAGCTGAGGAGTGAGTGCATCATGCAGCTGCCAAGCCCCATTCAGAACACACTTCAACACCCATGTCAGCACAGTTCTCCAGGCCTCCCTCTGCTTGGCAACAGGGGCCATGAACACAACAGGGCCATATCCAGGGATGTGCCCAACAACCAAAGCTACACCATGCTCTGGCACAAACAAATAGAAAGAAAAATAATTTTGGCTCAAGACTCAATTCTCGTTCTTCATATATATCTGAACATATATATAAATATATATATACACACATACATATATGTTGTGATACTATATATATACAAATTTGAAAAGTCAAACAAATTTTAGTTGACATTAATATTTTAATTAACACACACACGCACACACACACACACACATACATAAATATATAGTATCACAACATTAGCTCCATACCAGGCTCCAAAATACCTTTGAGTTCAAAAACATTTCCATGGGGAAAGCTCCATCAGGAGAAAAACAAGGTAGTACAAGGCTTCTTTCTGCCTTGATTCAGAAGTCATCTCTGTTAGAAACTGACACAGACCCAGTCTGTCACCCAGACACCATGTGTTCATCACCACCACCTCCAATCATTCAGCTCAGTGTTTGCATTTTAAGGCATTTGTTTGGAAAACCTCATGTTCTCTTAACAGGTTTTAATTGAGAGTAGCAGGGTTGAAATTCCAGTACTTGTGATATGAGGTTGTTGCATCATCTCCCCACATTCAAATATAGTTGAACAATTTATTGAGGAAAAATGGCAGATAAGAGGCAGGACTAACAACTCCCACTCAGAGCCACATCATCAACTTTTGCTCCAATACCTACCACAGGAACATACCAGGAAAGTTGAGAGAATCCAAAGACCCTTTGAAGCAGGTGGATTGCTGCTTCCGGCTCTGTGGGACAGCTGAGGAACTGTGCCTCAGCTTGCTTTCTCAGCTGGGAGTCTGGTAGCCTGGAGCAAGTTCTCAGCCCTGCTCACTGGCTGCCTAGAAATAAACTCAGTGCTGTTGAGGGGCCACAGTGGGAGTAAAACTGGCTTTTCAGGCTGTGAGCTGTGTAGGAGCTGGGTGCGGCCAGTGGCTGCTGGTTTTCCCTCGCTTCCCTCAGACTTGTGTGACATAGCGGAGGCAGCCACAACCCTCCTGGGAACATAACTCCAATTGTTGGAACCGAGTGAGCACGAAATCACCACTGAGATAAAGACTAGGCCAAACTGCAGAGTCTTTATTGCCGGTGGCCACAGAGGACTCGTGTCTCTCTAACCTATGGCCTGAAAGGAGGATGTCAAGACCTTTTATGCCCATAAACCACCTCCGGGGCGGGGGTGAGGGTGAAGGGCTTTGGACATTCCCAGGGCCATGGGACTTTCAGGGGACTTTGAACATTCCGTAAACCACATCGTGGGCGGGGGTGAGGGTGAGGGGCTTCGGATATTCTGAGGCCAGGGGACTTTGGACATTCCAATTATTACTCAAGTGGTTCACAGAAGTCAAGATAAGTGTTAGTTTACACACTGTCTGGGTAGGGTGGAAAATTACAGTCCTTAGTTATTACTAGTCTTAGTTTTTCTTAAAATGGCACAGGAGCCAAAATGTCATTGGTTTGGACTGCTTGCCTGTCACATTAGGGTTACAGAGAGCAGTTTCAACGGAAAGCTGAGGTAGGGTCAAGGTATGCAGTTTATGGTGCAATTACCATGTCACACAATGGCCTGGAAATCACACCCTCATCCCCAGCAGCAGCCACAGCAAGCCCTGCCCAAGGGGAGTCTGAGCTCAGACATGCTTAACCCTGCCCCACTGGTGGTCTTTCTCTAGACCTGGTAGCTGAAGACAAAGGACATAATCCCTTGCGAGCTCTATGGCCCTGCCCACTGCCTGAGAAATCTGAATACTGAACCAGCCCACCCTAGGGCAAGTTTGCTTCCTCCCTGTAGTACTGCAGCTAATGCACTCTTGAAAGCGCCACCTCCTGGCTGGAGGCCAACTAACACAAAGCCAGCACACTAAACAAAAATACAACCGAAGACCCTCACAGGGTCTGTTTCACTCACTGCTGCCTCTACCAGAGCCGGTGCTGGTATCCATGGCTGAAAGACCTGAAGACAGACCACATCGCCAAGACTCTTTGCAGACACTCTCCAGTACTATCCTGGAGCCGGGTAGCTCCACTGGGTGGTTAGATCCAGAAGAAAAAATAACAATCACTGCAGTTCAGCTCTCAGGAAACCCCATCCTAGGGGAAATGGAAGAGCACCACCACATCAAGGGAGCACCTTGTGGGACAAAAGAATCTGAACAGCAACCTTCAGTTCCCTCTGACATAGTCTACTCAGTTGAGAAGGAACCAGAAAAGCAATTCTGTTAATATAACAAAACCAGATTATTTAACACCCCAAAAAAGATCACATTAGCTCACCAGCACACCAGCAACGGATCCAAGCCAAGATGAAATATCTGAATTGCCAGAAAACTAATTCAGAAGGTTGGCTATTAAGCCAATCAAGGAGGCACCAGAGAAAGGTGAGATCCAGCATAAAGTAATAAAATACATAATACGGGATGTGAATGGAAAAATCTTCAGTGAACTCCCAAAGTGCTGGGATTGCAGGCTTGAGCCATGGTGCCTGGCCTTCTTTCCTGCTTTTTCAGGAGCTAGGCTGTGATTCTTGGAATGCAGAGGGAGTTGATTAAGTCTATTATATACTTTATGTACCTATTATTTAATATGGGAAGTTCACGTGTATGTTCTTAGGCAGCATGTGTTTTCCCCCACTTCTGAAGCAAATTGTACATTACTTACACTCAGAAAGAAATAAGAACCGAGGCATTTGTTAAAAAAAAATCTTCAGTGAAGTAGATAGTATGAATACAAAATAAGCACAACTTCTGGAAATGAAGGACACTTAGAGAATTTCAAGAAACATTGGAAAACATCAACAATAGAATTGAACAAGCAGAAGAAAGAATTTCATAGCTCAAAGCAAGTCTTTTAAATTAACCCAATCTGAGAAAGAAAAAAGAATTTTAAAAATTGAACAAAGCCTCCAAGAAGTTTGGGATTATGTTAATCAACCAAACCTAAGAAGAATTGGTGTTCCGGAGGACAAAGAGAAATCTAAAACTTTGGAAACCATATTTGAGGGAATAATTGAGGATAACTTCCCTAGCCTTGCTAGAGATCTAGGCAGCCAAATACAGGATGCTCAAAGAATACCTGGTAAATTCGTACCAGAAAGATCGTCACCTAGGCACACAGTCATTAGGTTATCTAAAGTCAAGACAAAGGCAAGAAACTTAAGGGCTGTGAAGCAAAAGCACAGCAGATTTCTCAGCAGAAACCCTACAAGCCAGAAGGAACTGGGGTCCTATCTTTAGCCTCCATAAACAAAACAAGTATCAGCCAAGAATTTTGTATCCAGTGAAACTAAGCTTCATAAATGAAGGAAAGATACAGTCTTTTTCGAAGAAATGTTAACAGAATTTTCTGCTACCGAGCTGGCAATACAACTGCTAAAAGGAGCTCTAAATCTTGAAACAAATCCTCAAAATACACCAAAATAGAATCTCCTTAAAGCATAAATCTCACAGGACCTATAAAACAACACAATGAAAAAAACCCAAAGTATTCAGGCAACAAACAGCACGATGAATAGAATTTTATCTCAACATCTCAATACTAACCCTGAATGTAAATGGCCTAAATGCTCCACTTACAAGACACAGAATGTCAAAACGGGTAACAATTTACCAATCAAGTATCTGCTATCATACAGCATGGAATACTACTCAGCCATCAAAACAAAATTTAACAAATGACATTTGCAGCAACCTGGATGGAATTGGAGACTGTTATTTCAAGTGAAGTAACTTAGAAATAGAAAAACAAACACTGAATGTTCTTACTCATAAGTGGGAGTTAAGCTACAAGGATGCAGAGGCATAAGAATTGTACAATGGACTTTGGGGACACAGGGGAAAGTGTGGGCGGGAGGTGAGGGATAAAAGACTTCACAATGTGAACAGTGTACACTGCTCAGGTGACGGGTGCACCAAAATCTCAGAAATTACCACTAAAGAACTTATTCAAGTAACCAAACACCTCCTGTTCCCCAAAACCTATTGAAATAAATAAAAATAATTTTTAAAAATACAGTCATACATAGCTTAACAACTAAGATGTGCTCTGAGAATCAGACTAAATCATTAAGTGATTTAGTCATTGTGTGATACCATAGAGTAGACTTACACAAATGTAGATGGTATCACCTAAGACACAACCAGGCTATATGGTATAGCCTGCTGTTCTTGGCTACAAACATGTGCAGCATATCACAGACTGAACACTATAGGCAGTTGTAACACAATGGTGAGTTTGTGTGTATCTACACATATCTAATCATAGAAAAGGTACAATAAAATGCAGTAATAACATCTTATGAGACCACCATTATATATGCAGTTGGTTCATCATTGACTAAAATGTCATTATGTGGCAAATGACTCTATAATTCTACTTTCAGTGTCTACATCAGCTGTTCTTCATTTGTGTTGCTGGGAATACAAGTTTCAACAGATACTTCAGAAAGAGGTAGAGGGAGGGACAGAGAGGTGAAAAGGAGAGAGTTAGAATAGAAAAGAATTATATTTTCTTTCTCAGAAATTCAATTGTAGTATTTGCATGGTAAAGGTACTGAGAAATCCTGTGCTAAAGGAATCTGTTTAATTGACACATACCTGATTACATTACCCTAAAACACTCCTTTTTGTTTTCATAGCACTTCCAAATAGAGGAAAAACAGAGACCAATTAAAACCAAGAAGTTGAGAAGGGGCTGGCAAGATGGCTGAACAGGAACAGCTCCAGTCTGCAGCTCCCAGTGAGACCAATGCAGAAAGTGGATGATTTCTATGTTTTCTTTTCTTTTCTTTTCTTTTTTTTTTTTTGAGACGGAGTTTTGCTCTTGTTACCCAGACTGGAGTGCAATGGTGCTATCTCGGCTCACTGCAACCTCTGCTTCCTGGGTTCAGGCAATTTTCCTGCCTCAGCCTCCTGAGTAGCTGGGATTACAGGCACGAACCGCCATGCCCAGCTAATTTTTTTTTTTTTTTGTATTTTTGGTAGAGATGGGGTTTCACCATGTTGACCAGGATGGTCTCGATCTCTTGACCTCATGATCCACCTGCTTCAGCCTCCCAATTTCTACATTTTCAATTGAAGTCACAGGTACCACTGACTGGTTAGACAATGGATGAAGCCCAGAGATGGCAAGGAGAATTAGGCAGGGCATTGCCTCACCCGGGAAGTACAAGGGGTTGGAGAACTCCTTCCCCTAGCCAAGGAAAGCTGTGAGGGACTGTGCCATGAGGGACTGTGCTATCCAGCCCAGATACTATGCTTTTCCCACAATCTTTGCAACCCACAGACAAGTAAATTCCCTCGGTGCCTGCACCACCAGGCACCTGAATTTCAAGCACAAAACTGAGCAGCCATTTGGGCAGATATACCAAGCTACCTGCAGGATCATTTTTTCATACCATGGAGGTGCCTGGAACACCAGCATGGCGGAACTGTCCACTCTCCTGGAAGGGGGAGTGAAGCCAGGGAGCTGAGTGGTATTGCTCAGTGAATCCCACCCCCATGGAACCCAGCAAGCTAGGATCCACTGGTTTGAAATTCTCACCACCAGCACAGCAGTCTGAAGTCGACCTGGGGCACTCGAGCTTGGTTGGAGGAGGGGTATCCACCATTACCGAGGCTTGAGTAGGTGGTTTTCACCTCACAGTGTAAACAAACCTGCTGGGAACTTCAAACTGGGTGCAGAACCCACCCCAGCACTGCAAAGCCACTATAGCGAGACTGTCTCTCTGTATTCCTCCTCTGTGGGCAAGGCATCTCTAAAAGAAAGGCAGCAGCCCCAGTCAGGGGCTTAGAGATAAAACTCCCATCTCCCTGGGACAGAGCACCTGGGTAAACGGGTGGCTGCAGGCGCAGCTTCAGCAGACTTAAGTGTTCCTGCCTTCCAGCTCTGAAGAGAGCAGCAGACCTCCCAGCACAGCACTCAAGCTCTGCTAAGGGACAGATTGCCTCCTCAAGTGGGTTCTTGACCTCTGTGCCTCCTGACAGGGAGACACCTCTCAGTGGGGTCAACAGACACCTCATACAGGAGAGTTCTGGCTGGCATCTGGCAGGTGCCCCTCTGGGACAAAGTTTCCAGGGGAAGGAGCAAGCAGCAATCTTTGCTGTTCTGCAGCCTCTGCTGGTGATACCCAGGCAAACAGAATCTGGAGTGGACCCTCAGCAAACTCCAGCAGACCTGCAGCAGAGGGGCCTGACTGTTACGAGGAAAACTAACAAACAGAAAGCAATAACATTAACATCAACAAAAAAGAATGACCACACAAAAATCCCAGCCGAAAGTCACCAACATCAAAGACCAAAGGTAGACAAATCCACAAAGATGAGGAAAAAATGGTGCAAAAAGCCTGGAAATTCCAAAATCAGAATGCCTCTTCTCCTCCAAAGGATCACAACTCTTCACCAGCAAGGGCACAAAACTAGCTGGAGAATGAGTTTGACAAATAGACAGACAGAGGCTTCAGAAGGTGGGCAATAAGAAACTCCTCCAAGCTAAAGGAGCATGTTCTAACACAATGCAAGGAAGCTAAGAACTTTGATAAAAGGTTATAGGAATTGCTAACTAGAATAACCAGTTTAGAGAAGAAAATAAATGACCTGATGGAGCTGAAAAAACACTGCATGAGAACTTCGTGAAACATACACAGGTATCAATAGCCAAATTGATCAAGTGGAAGAAAGGATATAAGATATTCAAGATCAATGTAATGAAATAAACGTTGAAGACAAGATTAGAGAAAAAAGAATGAAAAGAATGTACCAAGCCTCCAAGAAATATAGGACTATGTGAAAAGACCAAATCAACGTTTGATTAATGTACCTAAAAATGACAGGGAGAATGGAACCAAGTTGGAAAACACACTTCAGGATATTATCCAGGAGAGCTTCCCCAACCTAGCAAAACATGCCAACGTTCAAATTCAGGAAATACAAAGAATACCACAGAGATACTTTTTAAGAAGAGCAACCCCCAAGACACATAATTGTCAGAATCACCCAGATTGAAATGAATCACCCAGGGCAGCCAAAAAGTAAGGTCAGGTTACCCACAAACAGAAGCCCATCAGACTAACAGTAGGTCTCTCTGCAGAAACCCTACAAGCCAGAACAGAGTGGGGACTAATATTTAATATGAAGAAAAGAATTTGAACCCAGAATTTCATATCCAGCCAAACTAAGCTTCATATGCGAAGGAAAGATAAAATCCTTTACAGACAAGCAAATGCTAAGGAATTTGTCACCACCAGGCCTGCCTTACAAGAGCTCCTGAAGGAAGCACCAAATATGGAAAGGAAAAAACCAGTACCTGCCACTGCAAAAATATACCACATTGTAAGGAAAATTGACACCATGAAGAAACTGCATCAACTAATGGGCAAAATAACCAGCTAGCATCATACAGACAGGACAAAATTCACACATAAAAATATTAACCTTAAATGTAAATGGGCTAAATGCCCCAATTAAAGGCACAGACTGGGATATTGTAAAAAGAATCTAGATCCATTGGTGTGCTGTATTCAGGAGACTCATCTCATATGCAAAGACACACATAGGCTCAAAATAAAGGGATGGAAGAAGATTTACCAAGCAAATGAGAAGCAAAGAGAAGCAGGGGTTGCAATCCGAGTCTCTGATAAAACTCACTTTAAACCCAACAAAGATAAAAAAATATAAACAAAGGTATTACATACTGGTAAAGAAGAGCTAACTGTCCTAAATATATATGCACCCAATACAGGAGCACACAGATTCATAAAGCAAGTTCTTAGAGACTTAGACTCCCACACAATAGTTGTGGAAGACTTAAACACCTCACTGTCAATATTAGACAGATCAATGAGACAGAAAATAAGCAAGGATATTCAGGATTTTAACTCAGCCCTGGACCAAGTAGACCTAATAGACATCTAAAGAACTCTCCACCCCAAATCAACTGAATATTATTCATCTCAGCACCACATCACACTTATTCTAAAGTTGGCCACATAATTGAAAGTAAACTCTCCTCAGCAAATGCAAAAGAATGAAAATCATAACAAACAGTCTCTTAGACCATGGTACAGTCAAATTAGAACTCAGGATTAAAAAACTCACTCAAAACTGCAGAACCACATGGAAACTGAACAACTTGCTCCTGAATGATTACTGGGTAAATGATGAAATTAAGGCAGAAATAAATAAGTTATTTGAAACCAATGAGAACAACGACACAACATACCAGATTCTCTGGGACAAGCAGCGTTTAGGGGGAAACTTATAGCACTAAACGTCCACATAAGAAAACAGGAAATACCTAAAATCAACACCCTAACATCAAAATTAAAATAACTAGAAAGGCCAGGCATGGTGGCTAATGCCTGTAATCCTAGCACTTTGGGAGGCTGAGGTGGGTGGATCACCTGAGGTCAGGAGTTCAAGACCAGCCTGGCCAACAGGGTGAAACCTCATCTTAAAAAAAAAAGAACTAGAGAAGCAAGAGAAAACAAATCAAAAGTTCGCAGAAGACGAGAAATAACTAAGATCAGAGCAGAACTGAAGGAGATAAGGACACAAAAAACCCTTCAAAAAATGAATGAATCCAGGAGCTGGTTTTTTGAAAAGATTAAAAAGATAGATAGACTGCTAGCCAGTATATAAGAAGAAAATAGAGAGGAACCAAATGAACACAATATAAAATGATAAAGGGGATATCACCACTGATCCCTCAGAAATATAAACCACATCAGAGAATACTATAAACACCTTTATGCAAATAAACTAGAAAATCTGGAAGAAATGGATACATTCCTGGACACACATACCCTCCCAAGACTAAACCAGGAAGAAGTCAAATCTCTGAATAGACCAATACCAAGTTCTGAAATTGAGGCAGTAACTAATAGCCTACCAATCAAAAAAAAAGCTCAGGACCAGATAAATTCACAGCCAAATTCTACCAGAGGTACAAAGAGGAGCTGGTACCATAACTTTTGAAGCTATTCCAAACAATAGAAAAAGACAGACTCCTCCCTAACTCTTTTTATGAGGCCAATATCATTCTGATACCAAAACCTGGCAGAGACACACACACAAAAAAAAATTTCAGACCAGTATCCCTGATGAACATTGATGTGAATATCCTCAATAAAATACAGTCAAACCAAACCCATAAGCACATTCAAAAGCTTATCCAACATTACCTGAGGCAAGGAGTTCAAGACCAGCCTGACCAATATGGTGAAACCCCATATCAACTAAAAATACAAAAATTAGCTGGGTGTGGTGGCAGGAGCCTGTAGTCCCAGCCACTTGGAAGTCTGAGACAAGAGAATTGCTTGAACCCGGTAGGCAGAGGTTGCAGTAAGCTGAGCCAAAATCATGTCACTGCACTCCAGCCTGGGCAACATAGAGAGACTTCATCTCAAAAAAAAAAAAAGCTTATCCACCACAATCAAGTTGGTGTCATCTTTCATCTCTGGGATGCAAGGCTGGTTTAACATATGCAAATTAATAAACATTATCCATCACATAAACAGAACCAACTACAAAAACCACATGATTATCTCAAAAGAAGTAGAAAAGACCTTTGATAAAATTCAACACTCCTTCATGCTAAAAACTCTCAATCAACTAGGTACTGATGGATCGTATCTCAAAATAATAAGAGCTATTTATGACAAACCTATAACCAATATTATACTGAATGAGCGAAAGCTGGAAACATTCCCATTGAAAACCAGCACAAGATAAGGATGCCCTGTCTGACCCACTACTACTCAGCATAGTACTGGAAGATCTGGCCAGGGCAATCAGTCAAGAGAAAGAAGTATATTCAAATAAGAAGAGAGGGAGTCAAATTGTCTCTGTTTGCAGATGACATGATTGTATATTTAGAAAACCCCATTGTCTCGGCCCCAAAACTCCTTAAGTGGATAAGCAACTTCAATAAAGTCTCAGGATACAAAACCAATGTGCAAAAGTCACAAGCATTCCTATACACCAATAATAGAAAAAGAGATAGCCAAATCATGAGTGAACTCCCATTCCCAATTACTACGAAGAGAATAAAATACCTAGGAATACAACTTACAAGGAAAGTTAAGGACCCCTTCAAGGAGAACTACAAATCACTGCTCAAAGAAATAAGAGAGGACACAAACAAATGGAAAAACATTTCATGCTCATGGATAGGAAGAATCAATATAGTGAAAATAGCCATACTGCCCAAAGTAATTTATAGATTCAATGCTATTCTCATCAAGCTACCATTGACTTTCTTTACAGAACTAGAAAAAAAAAAAGACTTTAAATTTCATATGGAACCAAAAAGACTATATTACACCAAAATATAGCCAAGATAATCCTAAGCGAAAAGAACAAAGCTGGAGGCATCATGCTACCTGACTTCAAACTATACTACAAGTCTACAGTAACCAAAACAGCATGATATTGGTACCAAAACAGATATACAGACCAATGGAATAGAACAGAGGCCTCGGAAATAATGTCACACATCTACAACCACCTGATCTTTGATAAACCTGACAAAAACAAGCAATGGGGAAAGGATCCCCTATTTAATAAATGGTGTTATGGAAACTTGCTAGCCACATGCAGTAAACCAAAACTGGATCCTTCCTTACACATTATACAAAAATTAACTCAAGATGATTAAAGACTTAAACATAAGAACTAAAACCACTTTGGGAGGCCGAGGTGGGTGGATCACGAGGTCAAGAGATCGAGACCATCCTGGTCAACATGGTGAAACCCCATCTCTACTAAAAATACAAAAAATTAGCTGGGCATGGTGGTGCATGCCTGTAATCCCAGCTACTTGGGAGGCTGAGGCAGGAGAATTGCCTGATCCCAGGAGGTGGAGGTTGCGGTGAGCCAAGATCGTGCCATTGCACTCCAGCCTGGGTAACAAGAGTGAAACTCCATCTAAAAAAAAAAAAAAAAAAAAAAAAAGAACTAAAACCATAAAAACCCTCGAAGAAAACCTAGGCAATACCATTCAGGACATAAACATGGGCAAAGACTTCATGACTAAACACTAAAAGCAATGGCAACAAAAGCCAAAATTGACAAATAGGATCTAATGGAACTAAAGAGCTTCTGCACAGCAAAAGAAACCATTATCACAGTGAACAGGCAACCTAGAAAAAGGGAGAAATTTTTTGCTATCTATCCATCTGACAAAGGGCTATTTCCCAGATCCTACAAGGAACATAAACAAATGTAGAAGAAAACAACAATCCCTCAAAAAGTGGGTGAGGGATATGAGCAGACACTTCTCAAAAAAAGACATTTATGCAGCCAACAAACATCTGAAAAAAAAGGTCATCATCACTGGTCGTTAGAGAAATGCAAATCAAAACCGCAATGAGATACCATGTCATGCCAGTTAGAATGGTGATCATTAAAAAGTCAGGAAACAACAGATGCTGGAGAGAATGTGGAGAAATAGGAATGCTTTTTACACTGTTGGTGGGAGTGTAAATTAGTTCAACCATGGAAGAGATTCCTCAAGGATTTAGAACCAGAAATACCATTTGATCCAGTAATCCCATTTCTGGGTATATATAAAAAGGATTATAAATCATTCTACTATAAAGACATATGCACATACATGTTTATTGCAGCACTATTCACAATAGCAGACTTGGAATCAACCAAAATACCCATCAATGATAGACTAGATAAAGAAAATGTGGTACATATACAACATAGAATACTATGCAGCCATAAAAAAAGGATGGGTTCATGTCCTTTGCAGGGACATGAATGAAGCTGAAAAATCATTCTCAGCAAATTAACACAGGAACAGAAAACCAAACACCACATCTTCTCACTTATAAGTGGGAGTTGAACAATGAAAACATATGGGAACAGGGAGGGGAACATCACACACTGGGGCCTGTCGGGGGGGCTGGGGATAAGGGGAAGGGATAGCATTAGGAGAAATACCTAATGTAGATGACAGGTTGATAAGTGCAGCAAACCACCATGGTACATGTATGCCTATGTAACAAACCTGTCTGTTCTGCAGATGTGTCTGTGATTTTAAGTTCTGTGAACTTAAAGCATTTAAAAAAGTCACTTGCATTTGAGGGAAATATCTAAGATGGCCATCACCGGTCCTTATACATAGAAGAACACCATGATAAATTTGCAGAAACTTGACTGTAAATAAAATACTAAAAAACCAAAACCTTGGCAGAATCCTTGTGGGTACGTAGAAGTTCTGGGTCCTGTAGAAGTTCTGTAATGAGATTCTTTTGTACCACTGGTCCCAAGACACTGTGACATCAAGTGAATGTAACATATCTCTCTGCAAATGATGTCCTTAGGGAAATGGCATAATGGTTCCACTCAAAATGTATACACAGTTTTCTTTGGACAAGGGATGGACATGTGGGTACTTGCGTATGTGTTTATTTGATTCAAAAGTTAGGCATCAGATGACTTGTAAGGATGAGGAGCCACATATGTGTCCCATAAAAGCAGGGAACCTCAAAAATGCTCAGTCTTAAAGTAGCAACATTTACCTGGAGTATTCTTTTCAACCAGGGTTCAGCAAACTTTTATAAAGAGCCAAATGGCATTTGCTTCAGGCTTTGAAGGCCATATGGTTTTCTGTTCCAACTACTCAACTCTGATGGTGTAGCACTGAAGCAAATGATACATAATTGAATGAGCATGGCTGTGTTCCAATAAAACTTTATTTACAAAAACCGGTGGTAGACCAGATTTGGCCTGGTGGCTATAACTTGCCTATGCCTGCTCTATACCAGAACGATTCAAGATAAATTTTTGCAATGATAAAAATTTTTTGATTCTGCCCTGTCCAATGGGCTAGTCACTAGTCACATTGACTATTGATCAACTGAGGAGCTGAATTTTCCATTTTATTTCATTTTAATTAATAGCTAGTGGCTACTGTACAGAACAGTGCAATTCCAGACAGAATAAATTGCTATAAATACTATCGGTGATTACTGGGTCCCACAGACAGTCTGGAGGGGAGGGACTGGATGCTTAGGCTAACAAGTAGGCCACAGGATTCCTCTGAAGGAAGGGCAGGATTTTCAGCACAAGGCTTTGAACAGGAAATGGTTTCTAGGAAGAACATGGACCTGATAATGGAGAAGCAAAGACAGAAATGAGGATGAGGGTGTTCTGTTGACAAGGATGTTTTTTGACCAAAACTTTGTCAGGCTCCTCATGTCCTTTCACACTAGCCCTGTCCTTGTGTTTTCCTCTGTGTCCTATGAATCCAGTTTGAGCCAGAATCCTGCTGACTACTTTAGCGACAACGACCCATCCTCAGGATCTGACCACCCTCCATGTCTAGTCACCCTGGCCTGCCTTCAGCACAAGTTCCATTGAGTGGATCTCACAGGAGTCCCCGTGCCCCTAATGCTTCCTCTTAGTCATTTTTCATCACCGACCTCACCCTACTCCTTGGCTGTAAACCCCCCTTGCCTATGCTGTGCTCTGAATGGAACTCAGCCTCTCTCCCCACTGCAAGTCCCTACACTGATGGCTATGGACCTCCTATATAAAGTCTACCTTACCATCTTCAGCAAGTGTCATGAATAATTTTTTCTTTGACACCACAAAGGCAACCTTTAAGGGTTGAGCTTTTTGCTGCCTTCCCTTGGGGGATAGTCAGAAGAAGAAACAATTCAAAATTTTTTCTTCTTTTATGCTGTAATTTCTGCTAGTTAAGCTAGCTCTTCAGTGAACTCATCTACCACACATCAAGCTCTGTAGATGGGATTGTGAAGGATAAAGGGCAGGGGGGTAAAACGTGGCAGGTGTCCCCTTGCCACTTCCCCCATTGTGATGGTCAAGGAAGGTAAGCAGCCTATGCTGGTGAGGGCCCCAGCCCAAGAGCTATGGCCTGGGGGCAGCAACAAAGTGAACTCCAGACTGGCTGGGGCTGAAAACAGTGGAGAAGCTGCAGGAAGGAGGGACACTCCCCAGGAGATGAATGAGGACGTGCTATGGAACCTAGTGCCAAAGGAATGCTGCACTATGGAGGATGAATGCTGGATCACATGCCAGTTAATATCTTGTGGAATTGGCATTTCAAAGAAATTACATTGGGAAACACCTACGGACTCACATATTAGGAAAGTGAGGTTAAATATAAAAATCTCTTTCTTCTACTTGGTGTTAGAAACTCAAGATCAATGTAGGGACATAATATTTCCTTTTCCCTCTTCTCATTGTCTCTTTCTCCCCCTAGTTTCCTCCTGCAGGCAAAAAGCAGTAATTAGTTCATCTTGCAAAGCCAATGAGATTTTCAGCATCTGGATATGACACATTTCTGATGTAAACCTGGGACTGTCCTCGTATTGCTGTCCTCACCACGAGGTTCTGGCTCGAGGCATCTGCGTGAAGATCTCTCATCTCAGCACCAAACACAAAGACTGTGGCCTCAGTCCTGACTCCTCAGGTATTCAATGAATGCTCCTTGCTTTAAAACAACGTCTTAGCACGACCTACTCTCCTTCCATTCCTATCCCACTTGCCCCTGGATCTTAATCTTGGCTCCGCCGCCCAGCAATGAAAACACACCACTTCCTCTCCTAGATGGCTCTGCAAGACAATGAAACACTGTATATTCTCACTCATAGGCGGGTGATGAACAATGAGAACACATGGACACAGGGAAGGGAGTACTACACACTGAGGTCTATTTGGGGAAATAGGGGAGGGACAGCGCGGGGGCAGTGGGGGAGGGATAGCATGGGGAGAAATGCCAAATGTGGGTGAAGGGGCAGAAGGCAGCAAAACACACTGCCACTTGTGTGCCTATGCAACTATCTTACATGTTCTGCACATGTATCCCAAAACCTAAAACGCAATAAGAAGAAAAAAAAAAAAAAAAAAAAAAAACTCCTTCCTCCAACAAGCAGGAGACTAGTTCCCCATGAACTAAATTCATAGGATCCCCACATGAGCAGACCAATGTTTCCACAACACGTCAGTTGTAGGAGCCCAC
>CM052658.1:99093573-99116145 GCA_028533165.1 Leontopithecus rosalia
GTTCTCTACTGCACCGTATACAAAGAGTTCACTTCAAACCAATATTGACCCACTCATTAATTTGTCTAGCAGATACTTACAGCATGTCTTCTGGTGTCAGACCCTGGACATATAGCAGTGAATAAAGGGGTTAAAGTGTACAGATCATTGGCAACAAATACATTTATGATCACTTCCTGGCCTTTGGGCTAAGATCAAGTGTATAAATACATCTATGTTCTTTTTTTTCCCTTCATCCACCCCCACCCCTCTACCGTTCCCAGCCCTGGATAACTACCAATCTGCTCTCTATCTTGATGAGATCCACTTTTTAAGCTCCCACATATGAGATATTTGTCTTTTTGTGCTTGGCTTATTTCACTTAACATACTGACCTCCAGTTTCATTCATGTCACTGTAAATTACAGAATTCCATTCTTTTTTTATGGCTGAATAATACTCCACTGTGTGTGTATACCACATTTTCTTCATCTATTCATCTGTTGTTAGGAACTTAGGTTGATTTCATATTTTGGCCATTGTGAACACTGCTGCAGTGAACATGAGTGCAGTTGACTTTTCCATAGATTAGTTTTCTTTCTGTTGGGAATATATCCAGCACTGGTATTGCTGGATCATATGGTAGCTCCATTTTTAGTTTTTGGAAGAACCTCCAAACTGTTCTCCATAATGGCTGCACGGATTTACATTCCCACCAACAGTATCGAAGAGTTCCCCTTTGTCCATATCCTCTCTAGCATCTGCTATTGCCTGTCTTTTTGATAAAAACCATTTTAAGCCGGGCGCGGTGGCTCACGCCTATAATCCCAGCACTTTGGGAGGCTGAGGCAGGTGGATCACAAGGTCAAGATATCGAGACCATCCTGGTCAACATGGTGAAACCCCGTCTCTACTAAAAATACAAAAATTAGCTGGGCATGGTGGCATGTGCCTGTAATCCCAGCTACTCGGGAGGCTGAGGCAGGAGAATTGCTTGAACCCAGGAGGCGGAGCTTGCGGTGAGCCGAGATCGCATCATTGCACTCCAGCCTGGGTAAGAAGAGCGAAACTCCGTCTCAAAAAAAAAAAATACAAAAGCCATTTTAACTGGGGTGATATCTCGTTATCACATTGTGGTTTTGTTTTGCATTTCTAATATGGGTAGTGATGTTGAGCATTTTTAATATACAGCAGCGATAAGACTGATGGTGCTCTTCTGCCCGGGAATCTCCTCCCGTTGACTCTGCACGAAGAGCTACCGCGCGGAGGCGCCGCAAAACCGCTGCACCAGCCACAAGAGTCACACTGGCGACCTGTTGGGCCTCTCCACTGGGAATCTTCTGGTCCGTGAGTAATGAAAATTCGTCTGAAACTGTGGCATCCTCTTGTTCTCTGCGCTTTCACTGGGAGCTACAATCCCGAACTGTTAGTGATCAGCCATCTCGGATCTCAGTCCTCATTCTTTTTCAGATAGTTAGCAAATATTTTCTCCCATTCTGTGGGTCATCTCTTCACTTTGTTGATTACTGTGTAGTAGCTTTTCAAATTGATGTCATTGTCTATTTTTGCTTTGTTTACTGTCCTTTTAAGGTCTTACACAAACTATCTTTGCCCAGACTAATGCCCTAGAGTATTTCCTTGACATTTTCTTCCAATGCTTTCATATATTCAGTTCTTAGATTGATGTCTTTAATTCATTTTGATTTGATATGTGTATGTGGTGAGAGGTGTGGGTTTAGTTTTATTCTTCTGGATGTAGTAATCCAGTTTTCCCAACACCATTTACTGAAAAAAACTGTCCTTTCTCCATTGTATTTTCTTGGTGTCTTTGTTGAAGATGAGTTGGCTCTAAATATTTGATTTATATCTGGGGTCATTGATCTGTGTGTCTGTCTGTATGGCAATACCATGCTATTTGACTTTTTGGTATATTTTGAAGTCAGGTAGTGTGATGTCTCCTGCTTTGTTCTTTTTGCTCAGGATTGCTTTGGATATCAGGGATCTTTTGTGGTTCCACGTACATTTCAGAATGTTTTTGCTGTTTCTGCAAAGAATATCATTGATATTTTCATAGGGATTGCATTGAATCTACAAATTGCTTTGAGTAGTATTGTCATTTTAACAATGTTAATTCTTCCAATTTGTAAGCACGAACTATCTTTTCATTTCTTGTGTCTTCTTCAATTTCTTTCATCAGTCGTTTATAGTTTTCCTTGTATTGACTTTTCACTTTTTAGTTTGATTAATTCCTAGGTATTTTGCATTTTTGAAGTTATTGTAAATGGGATCACTTTGTTGATTTCTTTTTCATATTGTTGGTATATATAAATGCTACTGATTTTGTATGGTGATTTTCATCTTACAACTTTATTGAATTTGTCAGTTCTAACAGCGTTTTGGTGGACTCTAGGTTTTTCTAGGCATAAACTCATGTTGTCTGTGAATAATGCTAATTTGACTTCTTCCTTTCCAATTAGGATGAACTTTATTTTTTTCTGTTGACTAAATGTTTTGGCCAGGAATTGCGGCATCATGTTGAATAAAAGTGGTGAAAGTGGGCATCTGTGTCTTCCTGCAGTTCTTAGAGGAAAGTTTTTCCCCACTCAGTATGATGTTAGCTGTGGGTTTGTCATATGTGGCCTTTATTATTTTGAAGTATGTTCCTTTTATGCCCATTTTGATGATGGTTTTGTCACAAAGGTATGCTGAATTTTATCAAATGATTTTTAGGCATCTGTTGAAATAATCATATGATTTTTATTCTTGTTTCACGTTGGTTGATTGATTTGCATATATCGAACCATTCTTGCATCCCTGGGATAAATCCCACTTGATTATGGGTAATGATACTTTTAATGCATTGTTGAATTTGGTTTGCTAGTATTTCATTGAAGATTTTTGCATCTATGTTTATCGTAATGTTGGCCTATACTTTTTTCCTTTTATGTTGTGTTCTTGTCTTCTTTTCATATCAGGGTTTGGTAGTATTTTTCCCCCTTCAATTTTTTTAAGAATTTGAGGAGAAATGGTATTAGTTATTTTTTTAATGTTTGGTAGAAGTTAATAGTGAAGTCATCTGGACCAGGGCTCTTCTTTGATGAGAGACTTTGTGTAATGGCTTTGCTCTCATTACTTATTATCAGTTTTACCAATTAATTATTAATGAAAACAACAGTGACTTTAGAGTGGGGAAATGGATCAAAATTAACATCATCAATATTGGAACTAACCAACTTCATGTGCTTCTTGATACTGAGGAGGTCACAACACGGCTTACGAAATAATCCAGTCCAAACTTGCATTATTTGAGACATCAGAAAAACCCAAACTGAGAGGATGCCCTAGAATGTAACTGGCATTGTTAATGATATAAAAGACAAAGGGCCAAGAGTCTTTTCCAGATGACAGAAGTCTGAAGAAACATGATTATGAAATGTAATGTGTGCAGCAGAACTGGACCCTGGACCAGAAGCTAAATGGCTATGAAGACATTTCCGGAAACTGAGAAATTGAATAGAGATTGTGATTTTGATCATCATATGGCAACAAGGTTAAAGTTCCTGAATCTGACAACTATACTGTGGTTATGATGGAAAACGTCCTTGTTCTTAGAAAATACATGGTGAAGAATCACGAAGTCAATGATATAATATATGCAATTGACACTCAAATGGGCTCAAAAAAAATTGATATATGGAGAGAGAAAAGAAATATGGCAAAGTATTAATTAGGATAAGTCTGTATGAAGAGTGTATAGGAGTTCTTATTCATTCTTACAACTTGTCTACAAGCAAAATTATTTCAAAATTTAAAAGGGAAAAAAATAAAATATTATGTGTCAAGACACCAGAGATTGAAAAATAAAATTGAGTATTTTTTCTTTCCATTCCAAGTCTCAGTTTCTTCATAAGCACAATGGGAACTTAATATCCCTCTCAATGGCTATTGAACATTCAATAACATGTGAAAACATCAATTACAGAATTCACCCATAATAATGGGCATTCAATGAATGCAAGTTCACTCTAAAATGTTGAGTAATTATCTCCCAAAAATAGATAAAGGAAAACTGGTGGAGTACATGCAGCTTACCCTTTGTTACTAAAAATAAATAGTATTGTGCCCTCCAACTGTGCTAATTAAAGTGAGTTATATGACTATTTTCTTTCCCTTGGCTAAGATGTTTTCTAACTTTGTTCAATTTTATTCTACATGCAAATATGTTTTTGTGCCTAATGTTGACTCTACAAAGTGTTCACTATGTGAGCAGCCTCCAAATTCATTTTTTTTAAAAAAAACAGATACATTTTTTTAAAAAAAACATGACATTTAATAATACCTGAAATAAAGCATCAGCAGTCACCTAAACACCAGTGCCTTCACTAGATTTGGAGACCAATGTCTGCATAACATTTTTCACCTTGAAGGTTTGAGAAAGTTAAATGGAAAATGAGACAGAATTTTTTCAAATTTGAAGATCAAGTTCAACAAACACTAGAATTAACGTGAGCCAATACAGGCAGAAGGAGTAAATGGGAAAGAAAATTACCTTAGAGATTTTTGAATCCAATGTTCTGAGAGTAACCACCACTTGCTGAGTGCCTTATACGTGTGAGGCACGGTGCACACCCATCCTGTAAGTCACATATTATTATTCCCATTTTCTAGATGAGGAAAGTAAGGTCAAAGAGTAACATATTTGCCCAAATTGCTATTTGCTTAAACAGAGATCTCTTGAATCCTAGGGCAGTTTTCTTTTCTGGCCTCCAGATGAAGCCACTAAAGGCAATTTTCTATTTGCATCTGAGCTCATGCAGCCCCAATCTTCTCCTACTGTGTCTCTTGCCCCTCCCACGATGCTTTTTTATGCATATGCTTCTGTTCCAAGAGAAAAGCAGAGGTTAGGAAGAATTATGAATCTATTTCATCCAGGTTGCTTTCTTATTTATTTTTATGTATTTATTTGTTTTTTTTTTTTGAGACAAAGTCTCACTCTGTCACCCAGGCTGGAGTACAATGGTGCAACCTCGGCTCACTGCAACCTCTGCCTCCCAAGTTCAAGCAATTCTTGTGCCTCATCCTCCCAAGTAACTGGAATTACAGGGGTGTGCCACCGTGCCTGGCTAACTTTGGTGTTTTTAGTAGAGATGGGGTTTTACCATGTTGACCAGGCTGGTCGCAAACTCCTGACCTCAGGTGATCCACCTGCCTCAACCTCCCAAAGTGCTGGGATTACAGGTGCGCACCCAGCCCAGGTCGCTTAATTTGCCCCCAGCAGCATCCCTAGGTTTTCCTGGAGGCAATGACCCAATTCAGTAAAAACAAGACCACAAAGGAATTAGGAGATTCGAGTTTAGCCCCAGCCGCTCCACCACACAGGTGCCCCATGGGCGCACCTGTCTAATCAAAGCTTAATTCCTTTGACTTTGTTCCCCCTGAGGCATTGAGAAATTGAGTCCTATGATTAAGTCCTCCAGCTCAGCACTCCAGAGAGGTACACACTAGGGATCAGTCGTACCAAGGATCCCCCAAATGCATGGTTCTGAGAAACCCTCTGAGAGCAGAGAAAACAAAAGGAAGATGGTTCTGGACACGTGATCAGGAGACAGGCTAGAACATTGGAGCCCGGCATGGGGCCCCCGAAGATTTCTCTGTGATCTGAGTGACATCATCAGCTCTCACAAGATGTGGGGCTCTCAGCTGTGGACAGCGAGGGCTGGGGGTAAAATCCAGATGGAGAATAGAAAATTAGCCCATGGCAAATATTGATTTGAATGTTTTCTCTTTTTTAACATGCAGTTTTTACCTATTTTTACAGCTTAAGAAAACTTCAAAAACATTCCAGGAGGATAAAAACATGGCAGACACACATCTGTCTTCCTGAACAACACAATCCACATGGTGTGCAGCAGGTGTGCAGGAACTTGATTAGACATGGGCGCACATGGTACTCCCAACAGGTAGGAAGGATTTCCTTACATGAAATCAATCAAGTTAGAAGATCACACTCCAGGCCACCCAGCTAGCAAGCAGAAGCCAGTTTTCTGAGTCTGTTGCTCTCTCCACTCTTCCATACTCTCTGGTTCTCTTGACAGTACTTTCAACCACATCAAACTCATATGATTCCAAGATAATTTGTCCCCAAAGTTGCCTTTATGTTAAATCAAGACACACCCTGGGTTGCGCTTTAAACACGGTGGGACGCTGTGGGGCTGCACACAGGCACGCCAGTCCCTCCTTCCCAGAGAGGGTGGCAGGTTCTGCTGAGACGCCTTGTCTCCCCTCCCTCCCATGATGCCTTACATGGAAAACCTGATTACTCCTATCCTCCTGTTCATTTAAATCCCCTGCGGCATCAAAGATTTATTTTTTTTTACTGACAATGATTGCCCTTTCCATGATAAAGCAGCAGCCAGGAGGGAGACAGCCCCATGTGTGTGCTCCTCGTGACTAATTAGCCACCAGCCAAAGAGGGCAGCCCCACACAAGTGACTGATTTCAATGTGTTTCTCAAATGTGATTGAATGCAGAAGCACATCTTTGAAATATCCATCTTGTTGTCAAAATGGTAATCATGACACAGGGCTGCTTTATTACACAGAAGCAGAGTCAGGCAGTTACAGACGCAGCAAATGATGGGCTCTACAGATGCTCTCTAAAAATAAAACATAAAAGGTCCACCTGCCAGCCCCACTTAGATCCTGCTTCTAAATGTTCCTGCAGTCTTCTCAAGACAAGTGGAATAAACTTTCTGAAGCACTTAGGCGACTCTGATTCTCAAATTCAGCTCCCAAATTCCAGATCCACTGGTAAATTTGACAGTCATTTTCCTGACACTAACACCATGTCTATCACCAACTCAAAGCATCAGGGAGTAAATGTTTAGAAGTTTTAGTTAAACAGAACTTAGTTTTTCCCAACAGATGGAGAAAAGACAGCATGGTTCAACAGGCCAGTGTCAGTGGAAGTCAGCTAAGCAGCTGCCGCGCTGCACCGTTTGCTCATCACGTTCATGCCCTTTCCTCCCTTAGCCCTGGAAAACCACAGCTGCCCTGTGGACCGCAGTGACCTAGCTGAAGGTCAGGACCTTAGCCGGATGGACCTGGGGGTAGAGACCAGTGTGGCATGTCCTGGGCACGTGCCTCACACAGAAGGTGCCCCGTGCATGCAAGTGAGGAGGTTGGCAGGGTCATTCATAGCAGTGGCTCCAGCAGAGCACGTTACCACTCACCCAGCAATGGGATTTTATCCAAAGAAAGGGGCACTTCTTAATCACCTGCCCAGCTCCAGAGATATAAAGGCTCCAAGGGAATATACAAGCTCATGGTCTGCCCAAAATTGAAAGAATACAGATGAAAAGCAAGTAGTTGGTGATGTTGTACTAGGAATGGAGACAGATGAGCCTGGAGTTTGGTCTGTAATCAATGTGCTGAATTTTACATAAGAGAAAGCTGCTCTTATGCAAAGAGCCATGAGCTGTGAGAATGAGCTATGCCCCATGTGGTAGCTGACCTCCAAGAGCCTCCCCATGATCCCCACTTCCTGGCATTAAAATCTTATGCAGTCCCTCCCACAAGCTAGCACGGCAGAAGTGATTCTGTGCCTCAGGTTATAGACACGGCCTGCAGCTTCCGTCTTGGGCACAACTTTGCTTGTCTGATGCTCTCTCTGGAACCACTTGCTCTCGGAATGGCCATGTTGTGAGCAGCCCCATGGAAAGATCCACAGGGTAAAAATGGAAGCCTCCTGCCCACAGCCATGTGAATGGGTCCTCCAGCCCCAACGAATGTCCTGAGACTTCAGTGCCACCCTTGGATTCCTGCTCCCCAGAGTCTGTGTGAGATAATACATGCATGCTGTCTCCTGCCAAGTTTCAGGGTACTTGTTGCACAGTGATAGGTAACCAATAAAGCTGGTGAGGAAATGACAACTCTGCCAATGAAAACAACCCAGCCGAGTGTGGCTGAGTCAGCAGTGTGGAGGAGAGGCTTCCAAGTGAATCTTTAAAACTTTTCATTGAACAGGGCTAGAGGGAACAGCATCGGAGATGCTCCCCCAACCCCTGTATTAGTCTGCTGGGGCTGCCGTAGCAAAGTACCACAGTTTGTGAGGCTTAAACCACAGAAATGTACTTTCTCCCAGTTCTGGAGGCTGGAAGTCTGAGATCGCGGTGCAGCACAACCCTCCTTCTGAGAGGAGGCTGAGAGGGAAGGACTTGCTCCCTCTCCTGGGCTTGCAGATGGTGTGTTCTTCCTGTATGTTCACATCGTCTTCCGTAAATGCATATCTGTGCCATACTTCCCCTTGTCAGGACAACAGTCCTATTGGATTGAGGCCCACCCTGATGACCCCATTTTAACTTGATTACCTCTGTAAAGACCCTGTCTCTATATAAGGTCACATTCATAGGTACTTGGGAGTAGCGTTTCAACACAGGAATTTTGCAGAACATAATTCATCTTCTAACAGGTCCTCATTCTGCATCCTCCAAAGCACCTGCCTTATTACTAGGTGAGAAACAGGAGGCCCATCAGCAGGCAGCAGATTTTAGCAAAAGAACCCATCTCTGGTGTTGTTGGTTTTTTTGGGTTTTTTTATTTTTATTTTCTTTCTTTCTTTATTTTAAGATGGAGTTTTGATCTTGTCACCCATTCTAGAATGCAGTGGCATGATCTTGGCTCACTGCAACCTAAGCCTCCCAGGTTCAAGCCCTTCTCCTGCCTCAGCCTCCTGAGCAGCTGGGATTACAGGCATGCACCACTATGTCTGGCTAATTTTTGTATTTTTAGTAGAGATGGGGTTTCACCATGTTGGCCAGGCTGATCTTGAACTCCTGACTTCAGGTGATCCACCCACCTCCCAAAGTGCTGGGATTACAGGCGTGAGCCACCACCCCCAGCCAAGAACCACCATGCAGTGTTCTAAATCCACAGCTCAAACCCACTGTGAGCAAAAGGGCCTGCACAGGTGTTCCTTGTGACTTTGCCCTGCAAGAGGGAAAAGACTGAAAATGAAGACAGTCTTTCTATTGTTATTTCTCCACGGTTGCTTATTAAACTAATGCCCTGTCAGCCACACAGAGGTGACATTCAAAACCGAAGTCGGTCATAGAGAGTTATCTATATGTATATGAAGCCATTTCCCTGTTGTTGGTTAAAATGAAATCCGTAATACCCTTTCTTGTATCATTATTGCTTTTGTAAATGTGTACCCAGAGGCCATTCTGTGACGGCCACCTGCAAAATTTAGAACAAATATGTTTCTGGAGTTGCCACAATTATTCAAATGTAAGAGAAATGTACAGTTTCCTGAAAGATTCTATTTGAAGTAGTTTTGTTTTGGTATTCAAAAAAGCCATTCACCTTTGAATGGCTATAAAAGATACAAGTCTTTCCTTTCCCTAATGCCTAAGAGAAGTACAAAGCTCTTTAATGCCTGTCATGATTACCTTTCTCTGCAGGTTGCCAGGATACTCTGGGAGTGTGTGCTTTACTGCCAGTGGTAAATGACCATGTCCACCCATACTCGAGATTTAATATGCAGAGCTAGAAATGGCATAAGAACGATGACGCCTCTGTCATTTTGCTGCAACCTTCCTACTGATGTGACTGGTAAGGTGGGACTGGAGTTAGAAGACACTGAGATTAGTTTCAAGCACGTTTAAGGAGTATGTAAACTGTTTCTTTATAAGAGGATGTGATAACATAAATCTCAGAATAAACGATGTAGATCCTTCCAAAAGCACAAAATTGGAAGTAACAAGTAAAACTCTAGTACGAATCAGAAAACACATACCAAGAAAATAAAACTGACTTATTGTAACTGTAACTTATCCTCGTTGGGTTTCCAAAACCTAGACTAGAACGTAGGAAGAAGTGAGAATTAAGTCCCTTCTGGTTCTGGTACCTACTGGATGCTGAAACCTCTCTCTAACACCCCTGAGCCCTGCCTTCATCCTCTGTAAGAGAGACATTTAAATTTTGTGTAAAAGGCATATGTTAAGGACTAGAAAACAGAGTTGGCCATCTATCATTAAATAAATCAGATCACAGAGCTAAGCATACTATTCAAACAAATTTGATAAATGTTAAGTCAAATCTTGTTATAGGCATTGGTATACATGAGGGAACAAAATGAAGGCCTTATGAAGCTCATAAATGAATGCAATACAGGACAAGCAATGGGAAAGGCTACCAAAGACCAGAGGACGGACCCTGAAATGAGACTGGGGGCTGGAGACAGCCAGGCTATTTCTTCCTTGAACACACTGTACTGTGCCTGAGTGCCTCATATATGCCCAAAATTCTGCCAAGAAAAGCCCTGTTTCTGCCTTCTGGAATTTAAATTCTAGTTGGGAATATAGACAATTAAATAAGCAATTGAAACGAAGTCATAATCACAATTAACTTTAGTTCTCAAGTAAGAAGTCATGATTATGATAATTAAATTACATGACAAAGTGCCTAGCACAGAGTAGGCACTCAAAAAATGCTTGGTATTTTTACAGACTAAACAATTTTACTTGTATGCAGAGAGAAGTTATAACAATAGTACATTGTAACCATTTCAGGAGCAGAGAAGGTTAACACAGGAAGTTTGGATGGATCATATAACCTTGAATTAAGTACAAGGTCCTTGTTCCCCATCTCTATAGACTCCTATTTGTCCAGCCCAGACTAATTTTTCTCTCCTAATTTCATCGTCTAGGAGAGCTCATTAAGAGATTTACCTGATCAGACTAAATGTTTCTTTCCTTAATCCATCTCATTACACTTTCAACACCCCTGGTACTGGCCTAAACATTTGAATTTCATAGCTCCATTAATGCAAATAGAATCTCATCAAGGTCTAAAGATTCCTAGGAGAGCCACCAATGAATGTCTTCATTTGAATGCATAAGATAGCAGCATCCCCTTGCATATTTCCCTTGTTTACAATGATTCCTTCAGCCAGAGGTGAGATCCTCAGTGCTAGGCAAAGTGAGTGAATACATTTCAGATTCTCTAAGAGCCTGAATGAACCCAGATCCCTTTATTCAACTTCAGACACATCCAATAACGTGTTTGTGATAAGATGAAGTAGGCATTGAGCAACGACCTATACAGAATTATTAACATTCAAATGCAGTTGATACTTAGGACAACATGAAGAAGAACCATAAAAGACAATAAATAAATAAATTAAAAGATAGAAGGAGAGGTCATTGACAAAGTATGTACCAGTAAGAAACTTCTGCTGCTCTCTCAGAGGACCGAGAGAAAATCGGCCTGCAAAGAGCAAATGTGAACTTGAACCCCTACCTCAGTTCTACCAGTTAAGAGACCTTGAAGTCAATAACCGGCCTTTGCCTACCTTCTCCATCTGAAAACACGGACAATAACCTTCCCATCAGAGCTGCAGTGAGGACTCAGACAACAGCAGACTAGAGGAATTATTTACACAATACTTGGAAAATAGATAATGTACAAAGAACCAGAGATACAACAGGAATTAATTTCTACAAAACTGTGTGTACACACTTAAACACTCATACAAACACATACAAGGAATCAAGAAAGACTTGATTTCTTTCTTATTCAAACTAAGATAAGAGATTTTCTAAAGGCTAAAAAACACCCAACTCATTATTCGGCTATTATGAGCTTGATATCAGAATTTAAAAAGGATAGTACAAGACAACATAATTAGAAATCACTCTCATTAAGGAAAAAGGACAATATTATATAAAAATGCCTACAAATTATTTTCCACAGGGGACTCTAAGAATGCACAATGACCAAGTAGGACTTCTCTAAAAAACACAAAGACGTTGCAACCTCAAAAATCAATTTTTGTTTGTTTGTTTGTTTTAAGACAATCTTACTCTGTTACCCAGGCTGGAGTGCAGTGGCACGATCTAGGCTCACTGCAACCACCACATCCTGGGGTCAAGCGATTCTCCTGCCTCAGCCTCCCAAGTAGCTGGGATAACAAGTGCACACCACCACGCCCAGCTAATTTTTGTATTTTTAGTAGAGAAAGGGTTTCACCATGTGGGCCAGGGTGGTCTCAAACTTCTGATCTTTTTTTTTTTTTTTGAGACAGAGTTTCGCTCTTGTTACCCAGACTGGAGTGCAATGGCATGATCTCGGCTCACCGCAACCTCCGCCTCCTGGGTTCAAGCAATTCTCCTGCCTCAGCCTCCTGAGTAGCTGGGACTACAGGCGCCCACCACCATGCCAGCTAATTTTTGTATTTTTAGTAGAGACGGGGTTTCACCTTATTGACCAGGATGGTCTCGATCTCTTGACCTCGTGATCCACCCGCCTCGGCCTCCCAAAGTGCTGGGATTATAGGCGTGAGCCACTGCACCCGGCCCAAACTTCTGATCTTAAGTGATCTGCCCACCTCAGCCTCCCAAAGTGCTGTGATAGCAGGCATGAGCAAATGCACCCGAACAGAAATCAATTTTAATAATTTAGAATAATTATTTTAATAATTAAAATAATAATTTTCATAGAGCAATAAAAAATTACTATTTCAAAATAGTAAAATTGAATATTTATGATTTAAAATACACTTAGCAAGCTGGAATAAAAAGGATTTTCATAGCCTGATAAACGACAGCTTACAGGAATCCAGAGCAAACATGATAACTAATGCAGAAACAAAGCAAGAAACAAAAACAAATTCTCACCATTTTCATTTAACATTGTACTGAAGATTTTAGTCAGTGCAACAAGAAAACTTTCTTTAAAAATTAGGAAAAAAAATAAATCAAAGTCTCTGTTCAAACAACATATTGCAAATAGTATGGCATCTCAAATAATTACTATATTAAAATGTTTTTATGAAAAGAAAACTGCAAGGCCGGGCACGGTGGCTCACGCCTATAATCCCAGCACTTTGGGAGGCCGAGGCGGGTGGATCACAAGGTCAAGAGATCGAGACCATCCTGGTCAACAAGGTGAAACCCCGTCTCTACTAAAAATACAAAAATTAGCTGGGCATGGTTGTGCGCACCTGTAGTCACAGCTACTCGGGAGGCTGAGGCAGGAGAATTACTTGAACCCAGAAGACGGCGGTTGCGGTGAGCCAAGATCGTGCCATTGCACTCCAGTCTGGGTAGCAACAGTGAAACTCCGTCTCAAAAAAAAAAAAGAAAACTGCAAGGAGAGATATCAGCAAGGTGGCTGGCTAGGGGTACATAATGTTTACCCCACAACAAAAAAAGAACCCTAACAACAACAAAAATTAACCACATTTCAACTAGAGTGCCTAACGAAGACACTGGAATACAGCAAAGGATGACAGAAACCCTGTGAAGCATAGAAACTCAGGGTGGTCCCATAAAGAGAGAAGTGATATTTTCTGCCTCTGCAAAATCATTCCCAGCCAGGATAAGCTCAGAGCCAGTAGGGACTTCTCATTGTGGGGGAAAGGTGAGCAAGAGAGTCCCAGAAGTCCCCATTAGCACTACAGACTCCTGCAGACCTTGCTACAGGAGAGTTCACAATTCTCACAAGCCCTGAGGCTAGTTTACAGCTCTGCCTGGAGTCCACGTGGCTGCATTGCTCTAAAGAAGGAGCCCACGTGAACCAATCTGCTTCAGAATAGCACTTCATGAACCAAACTGCTTCAAAACAGCACCATCTTGAGAAGAAAGGCACTACAAGACTGCATTCAGCTCCAGGGGTCATCTGGAGGCAGGATGGGCTCGGTTGTTATTCCCCCATGCTCACACAACTAGCTGCAACACTACGAACCTGGCTACTCAAAGCCTAGACCCAGCAGACCAGCCATGTCACTAGTACCCAAGCCCAAGTGGATCTCTGCAATCCAAAAAACAGGAAATTATTCACAGCAGGGAGGCTAACCCTGTGACCAGCAGGACCACCATACTTTTTGTACCTCCTTAGGGACTAAAGCCTCCTCAGTGACCTCACTCTCCACACTGTCAACCCTGCCACTGGCATAACCACTGTGCTTTGTGCTTGCCCTCCAGGGCCTGAGGACCAGCTCACCCAGCAGCAACACAGCCAGCACAGCCATGCCACTGGCTCCACAAATATTTGCAGCCTAAACCACTGAGGAACTCACAGACACCATTGACACTGATTATAGCTGAAGAAATTATGTGAAGACTACAATAGTGCACCTCCCTAGAATCCAAGCCAAAGTATCCCACCCAAACAACAATCTAGGACCCATCTGCAGAAAAAAGTATTTTCTTACAAAAGCTACTCCACAAAATTGGAAGAGTCAACTGTCCCACCATGATGCAAAGATAATCAGATTAGAACACACATAAAAATGACAAGGCAAAAAGATGACAACTTCAAAGAAAAACAGTAATTCTCCAGTAACAGACCCCTCTCAAAAAAGGAAATCTGTGAAATGCCTGTAAAAAATGAAACATAATGATCTTAAGAAAACACAGTGAAACATAATACATATAAAAAGCTCAACAAAATCAGGAAAGCAACTTGTGACTTTTAATGAGAAATTCAATGAAGAGATAAATATTACAAAATAATGAACCAAACACAAATCTTGGAGCTGAAGAATTCAATGAGTGAAATTAAGAAATATAATTGAGTGTTTCAACAACAGATCAAGCAAAATTAAGTTTTGAACTTGAAGACGGATCTTTTGAAATAACCCAATCTGACAAGAAATAAGAAATAAAGAATAAAGAATAAAGAAAGTCTATGGGGCTAATGGGGTACCATAAAGTGAACAAATGTTTGCATTATGGGAATATGAGAAAGAGAAGAGGAAAGAAAAAAGCCATATATGACAAACCCATAGTGAACATTATACAGATCAGAGAAAAACAGAAAGCTTTTGTTCTAAGATCTGGAACAAGACAAGGATGCTCACTATTTCCACTCAACATAGTACTGGAAGTTCAAGCCAGATAGATCAGACAGGAGAAAGAAACAAAAGGCCTCCAGATTGAAAAAGAGAAAGTCAAATTGTCTCTCTTTGCAGATGAAATGATCATATACATAGAAAATCCTAAGAACCACACACACACACACACACACACACACACACACACGCACACACACACAAACAGTACTAATTAAAAAAAAGTAGCAAAGTTGCAGGGTACAAAATAAACATGCAAAAATCAGAAGCGTTTCTGTATGCCAATAGCAAGCTCTTTGAAAAAGACATCAAGAAAGCAATCCCAGTTACAATAGCTACAGATGATAAAATACTGAGAAATAAATTTAGCTGAGAAGGTAAAAGAGCTTTACAATAAAAGCTATGAAGCATTGATAAAATAAATTGAAGAAGACACAAGTAAATGGAATGATATTTACATTTGTGGACTGAAAGAATTATTATTGTTTAAATGTTCACATTACGCAAACCAATCTACAGACTGAATGCAATCCATGTTAAAATATCAATGACATTCTTCACAGAAATAGAAGAAAACAATCCGAAAATGTATTTGGAACCACAAATGTTCCTGAAAGCCAAAGCAATCTTCAGCAAAAAGAACAAAGCTGGAAACATCACATTGCCTGACTTCAAAATTTACTACAAAGATGTAGCAAATGAAACAACACGAGTATTAGCATAAAAGTAGACCCGGAGGCCAATGGTGCAGAATAAAAACCCAGAAATAAACCCATGCACTTACAACCATTTGTTTTTTATGCAGGCATCAAGAACACATGTTGAGGAAAAAGAAACAGTCTCTTCGGTAACAGTGCTGGAAAACCTACATATCCATATGCAAAAAAAACCAAACAAAACAAAACTAGACACCTTTCACTATCTACAAAAAATGAATTCAAAATTGATTGAAATGTAAATGTAAGCCTCGAAATTATAAAATTACTAAAAGAAAACATAGGGAAATCTGGGCACACTGGCTCACACCTGCAATCACACCTCTAATCACACACTTTGGAAAGTCAAGGTGGGTGGATCACCTGAGGTTAGGAGTTCAAGACCAGTCTGAACAACATGGTGAAACCCCATCTCTACTAAAAATACAAAAAGTAGCCAGGCATGGTGGCACACACCTGTAATCCCAGCTACTTGGGAGGCTAAGGCAGGAGAATCTCCGGAAGGTGGAGATTGCAGTGAGCCAAGATTGTGCCACTACACTCCTGCCTGGGTGACAGAGCAAGACTGCATATCAAAAAAAAAAAAAGAAAAAAAACAGGGGAAATGCTTCATAACATTGATCTGTGCATGAACTATTTGGACAGGAACTCAAAAGTACAAGCAACAAAAGCAAAAATGGACAAATGGATTACATCAAACTAAAAAGCTTTTTTTACAGTAAAGGAAGTAACAAAGTGAAAAGACAACCTAGAGCACAGGAGGAAATACTTGCAAACTGTGCATCTGACAAGGGGTCAATATCCAGAATAATAAGGCACTCAAACAATGCAATAGCAAAAGCAATAATCCGATTAAAAACTGGGCCAAGACTAAAATAGAGTTTTCTCAACATGTATGCCATACAAAGAGGAGGAGGCAGAGTAAGAGGACTTCATAGAAGCCTCCACCAATCATCCTCACCACAAAAACACCAGATTTGACAACTATCTACACACAAAAAAACACCTTCATAAGAACTAAAACCAGGTGAGCAATCACAGAACCTGGTTTAACGTATCAATGAAAGAGGCACTGACAAGGGTGGGAAACACAGCCTTGCACTGCTGGCACAGGCCTTTCTCAACCCCCAACAGTGATTACATGCTGCATAGAGAGAATCTGTAAAATTGGGGTAGGGAGAGTGCAGCAGTTGTGTGACATTGCATTGGAACACAGTGCTGCAAACATCAGGCAAAATATGGCCAACACCCATGGAGGAAGCATTTAGACCAGCCTTAGCTAGAGGAGAATCACCCATCCCAGTGGTTAGAACTTGAGTTTCAGCAATCCTTGGCACTGTGGGCTAATGTACTTTGGGGTCCTAAATAAACATGAAAGGCAGTCTAAGCCAAAAGGACAGCAAGTGCTGGTGCTGTGCTGAACTCGCAACCAGTGGACATAGGGAGCACATGACCTAGTGAAACATGAGCCAGGGTGGCTAAGGGAGTGACTTCCCCCAACCCCAAGCAACACATCTCACTGCTACAAAAGAGACTCATTCCTTCTGATTGAGGGGAGGAAAGGAGAAAGAAAAAAAAACTCTGTTTTGCAAAGCAGATACTAGTTCAGCCACAGTAGAATAGGGTACCAGGCAGATTCATGGAGCCCCTATCCTAGGCTCTAGCTCTCAGATGTCATTTCTTTTATTATTATTATTATTATACTTGAAGTTCTGGGGTACATGTGCAGAACATGCAGGTTTGTTACACAGGTATACACAGGCCATGGTGCTTTGCTGCATCCATCAACCCATCATCTACATTAGATATTTCTCCTAATGCTATCTCTCCCCTATCCCCTGACCCCCTGTTATTCCTCTCCTACCCCCCCAACCCCCCGACAGGCCCTGGTGTGTGATGTCCTCCTCCCTATGTCCATGCGCTCTCATTGTTCAACACCCACTTATGAGTGAGAACAGGCAGTATTTGGTTTTCTGTTCTTGTGTCAGTTTGCTGAGAATGATGGTTTCCAGCTTCATCCATGTCCCTGCAAAGGACATGAACTCATCCTTTTTATGGCTGCATAGTATTTCATGCTGTATATATGCCACATTTGACACACTCTGGGCTGGAAGGGAAACTACTGCCTTGAAGGGAAGGACTTAGCATTGGTGAATGTATCACCTGCTGACTAAGAAGCCCTTGGGTCTTGAGTAACCCACAGCAGTATCCAGGTAGTATAAGCTGTGGGCCTTGGGTGAGACTCTGAGACATGCTGGCTTCAGCTGTGACCCAGGATATTCACAACTGTGATGGCTATGAGGACAGACCCCTAATACTTGAAAAAAGGAGAGAGAAAGTAAAGGGGACTTTGGCCGCTTAGGTACCAGCTCAGTCACAGTGGAGAATAGTACCCAGCAGGGTCTTAGGGTCCTCAATTCCAGTTCCAGGTCTTGGCTCTTGGGCAGCATTTCTGGACCTACCCTGGGCGAGAGGGGAGCCTGCTTTCCTGAACAATAAAATCCAGGCCTGGCAGCATTTGCCATAAGCTAACTGAAGAGACTCTGAGCCTTAAGTGAACAGCAGCGGTAGATTGGTAGCACTATTCCTAGGCCTGTGGTGGTGGCAGCAATGGGGAGAGGCTCCTCTGCCTGTGTAAAGGGGAGGGAAGAGTTGGAAGGACCGTGTCTCATGGTTTGCTTGCCTACTCAGCCTCTAGATTATCTAGATTATAAGGTTTCTAAGGTAGATTTCTAAGGTTTTTGACTCTAGTACCTGGCTCCCAGGTGGCATCTCGTAACCCACTTGGGGCCTGGGAGAACTCACCATCCTAAATGGGAGGAAGCAAACATGGCTGGCTTTACTACCTGCTCAAGATCTTGTAGAGCCCCAAGGTCTGGAGCAAGCATAGGTGGTAGCCAGGTAGTGATTTAATATACCCTGAGCAAGACCCAGTGCTGTACTGGCTTGAACCTGACCCAGTGCCATTCCAGTCACAGTGGCCACAGGGATTCTTGTGTTATCCCACCCCAAACTCCAGGTGGCTTAGCACAAAAAGAGAGACTCATTTGTCTGGGAGAAAGTAAAGGAAGAAAACAGGCAGAGACTGGTAATCCAGAAAATTCTTCTGGATCTTATCCAAGACCACCAATGTGAATCTGCAAGATTCACAGCATGACTGGGTGTTGAGTGCCCCTTAATGTAAGTATGTTTTATACCACAGAACCCAAGTCCTTTCAAATATCTGGAGAGCCTCCCCTAGGTGCAAATAAGCCCAGACAGTGATGACTACAATAAATACCTAATTCTTCAATGCCCAGATACTGACAAATATCAACCAGCATCAGTAACATTCAGGAAAACGTGATCTTACCAAAAGAACTAAATAAGTTACCAGGGAGCAATACTGGAGAAAGAGGTAGATAAGTGACTTTTCAAACAGAGAATTCAAAGTAGCTGTGCTGAGGAAACTCAAACAAGTTCAAGATAAAACAGAGAATGGGTTTCGAATTCTATCAGATAAATTTAACAAAGAGATTGGAATAATTAAAAAGAATCGAGCAGAAGTTCTGGAGTTGAAGAATGCAACTGACATACTGAAGACTCTTTTGAAAGCAGAGTTTTTTAAAAGCAGAATTGATTAAGCAGGAGAAAGAATGAGTGAGCTTGAAGACAGGCTGTTAGAAAATAGTCAAGAGGAGATCAAAGAAAAAAAGAAAAAAGAAAGCACACCTACAAGGTCTAGAAAATAGGCTCAAAAGGGCAAATCTGAAAGGTTTTGGCCTGGAAGAGGAGGTAGAGAGAGAGATAGTGGTAGAAAGTTTATTCAAAGGGATAATAACGAAGAACTTTCCAAACCTAAAGAAAGATATCAATATCCAAGTACAAGAAGCTTACAGAACACTGAGCAGATTTAAGCCAAAGAAGACTATTTCAGGACATTTAATAATCAGTCACCCAAAGGTCAAAGATAGAAAAGATTCTAGAAGCAGCAACAGAGAAGAAACAAATAACATGCAATGGAGCTATAATATGTTTAGAAGCAGGCTTTTCGGTGGAAACCTTACAGACCAGAGGAAAGTGGCAGGACATATTTAAAGTGCTAAAGGGAAAAGCTTTTATCCTAGAAGAGTATATCTGGTGAAAATATCTTTCAAACATGAAGGAGAAAAGAAGATTTTTTAGACAAACAAAAGCCGAAGAATTTCATCAACATTGATCCTGACCCACAAGAAATGTTAAAGGGAGTACTTCAATCAGAAAGAAAAGGAACTTAATGAGCTGTAAGTAATCATCTGAACGTATAAAACTCACTACACAGAACAATACAGAATATGTTAACACTGTAAGTGCGGTGTGTAAACTACTATTATCTTATGTAAGAAAACTAAAAGATGAACCACTCAAAAGTAGTAACTTCAACAATTTTTAAAGACATAGACAGTAGAATCAGACATAAATAGAAAAAACAAAAAGTTAGAAAGCAGTGGGTGGGATAAAGTTGAGATGTAAAGTTTTCATTAGTTTTTTTGGCCTGTTTTTAGTTTGTTTATGCAAACAGCGTTAAGCTGTTGTCAGCTTAAAATGATGGGTTATATCTTAGTATTTGCAAGGCACATGGTAATCTCAAACCAAAAAAACCTATAATAGGTACACAAAAAGTAAGAAATTAAATTATACCATCAGAAAAAAGAATCCTTCCATAAAATAGAAAGAAAGCAAAGAAGAAAGAAAAGATCTTAGAACAACCAGAAAAAAAATTAATATGGCAGGAGTTAAGTCCTTACTTATTAATTATAACACTGAATGTAAATGAGCTAAAATCTCCATTCAAAAGACATAGACTGGCAAAAGAAATTTAAGAAGCAAGACCCAATAATGTGTTACATATCAAAAAAACACACTTTACCTATAAAGACACATATAGACTGAAAATAAAGGAAGGGGAAAAGATATTCCATTCAAACACAAACCAAAAAAGAATAGGAGTAACAGTACTTATATCAGAAAAAAAAATAGATTTTAAGATAAAAACTATGAAAAGAGACAAATAAAGTCATTATATAATGATAAAGGGGTCAATTCAGCAATATAATTATAAATATATATGTACCCAACATTGGAGCACCCAGATATATAAAGCAAATATTATTAGACCTAAAAAGAGAGATAGGCTCAAATACAGTAATAGCTGGCAACTTCAATACCCCACTTTCTTCATTAGACAGATTTTCCAGACAGAAAATCAACAAAGAAACATTAGATTCAAGCTTTACTATAGACCAAATGGATCTAATAGATAGTTACAGAACATTTCATCCAACAGCTGCAAACTATACATTCTTCTCCTCAGCACATAGACCATTCTTCAAGATAGGCCATATGTTAGACTCAAAAGCAAGTCTTAAACACCAAAAAAAGAAGTTGAAAAAATGTCAAGTAACTTCTATGACTACAATTTAATGAAACTAGAAATCAGTAACAAGGAATTTTGGAAACTACACAAACATATGGAAATTAAATAATATGTTCTTGAATGACTAGTAGAGATTAAAAAAGAAATTCAAAAATTTCTTGAAACAAACAATAATGGAAATATAACATACCAAAATCTATGGGATTCAGCATAAGCAGTACTAAAAAGGAAGTCTGTATGTATAAGTGCCTACATCAAAAAATAAGAAAAACTTCCAATAAACAACATAATGATGCATCTAAAAGAATGTTAAAAGCAAGAGAAAACCAAATTCAAAATTAGAAGAAAAAAGATAATAAAGATCAGAGCAGAAACAAATGAAATTTTAAAAAAAAAGAAAATAATATAAAAGATCAGTGAAATGAAAAGTTTAATTTTTAAAAGATAAATAAAATTGACAAATCTTAAGCCAAACTAAGCAAGAGAAAGAGAAACCAAATATATAAAATCAGGGATGAAAAATGAGACAACTGATACCGCTACTTACCATTAGAGACTACTGTGAGCAACTATATGCCAGTAAATTGAAAATCCTAGAAGAAACTGATGAATTCTTAGACAGATACAATCTACCAAGATTGGGCCTTAAGGAAGTCCAAAATCTCAACAGAACAATAACAAGTAATGCAATTGAAGCCATAATAAAAAGTCTCCCAGCAAAGAAAAGTCCAGGATCCAATGTCTTTACTGTTGTATTTTATCAAGCATTTAAAGAACAATTAATACCAATCCTATTCAAACTACTCAGAAAAATAGAGACAAAAGAAATACTTCCAAATTCATTCTATGAGACCAGTATTATCCTGATACCAAAATCAAAGACACATCAAAAAAAGAAAACTATAGGTCAATATCTCTGGTGAACATTTATGCAAAAATTTTCAACCAAATACTAACAAACAAAATTCAACAACACATTTAAAAGATCATTCATCATGAACAAAAGGGATTTATCCTAGGGATGCAAGGAGGATGGTTCAACATATGCAAATCTATCAATGTGAACACATTTTATCAATAGAAGGAAAAACAAAATCATATAATCATTTCAATTGATGCTGAAAAAGTATTTAACAAACTTCAACATCCTGTCATTATGAACACTCTCAAATGACTGGGTAGGGAAGGAACATACAGGAACATAATAAAAGCCATATATAACAGACCCACAGCTAATATCATTATTAGGAAAGAAAAACTGAAAGCATTTCCTCTAATTTTGGGAACATGACAAGAATGCCCATTTTCACCACTGTTATCCAACAGAAGTCCTAGCTAGAGCAATCGTACAGGAGAAGGGTATAAGGAGGAACCAAATTGGAAAGGAAGAAGTCAAATTATTCTTTTTTATAGATTATATAACCTTATATTTGGAAAAGCCTAAAGACTCCACCAAAAAACTACTATAACTGATAAACAAATTCAGTATATTATATATACTGAAATAAATATTCAGTATATTATATATACTGAAATAAATATTCAGTATATTATATATACTGAAATAAATATTCAGTATATTATATATACTGAAATAAATATTCAGTATATTATATATACTGAAATAAA
>CM052658.1:99116245-99143042 GCA_028533165.1 Leontopithecus rosalia
TATATACCAACAGCAAACAATCTGAAAATGAAATCAAAAATTAAATCCATATAAAATACAAATAAAATTAAGAACCTAGTTATTAACTTAATCAAAGAATTGAAAGATCTCTATAATGAAAACTACCAAACATTGGTGAAAGAAATTGAAGATGACACAAAAAATGTAAAGGTATTCCATGAACATGGCTTGGAAAAATCAACATTCTTAAAATGTCCAGACTACTCCAAGCAATCTACAGATTCAGTGCAATCCCTATCAAAATAGCAATGACATTCTTCACAGAAATTGAAAAAGCAATCTTAAAATTTACATAGAACCACAAAGACCTAGAATAGCCAAAGCTATCCTGAGCAAAAGAAACAAAACTGGGGGAATCACATTACTGGACTTTAAAGTATGTTACAGACCTATAGTAACCAAAACAGCATGGTACTGGCATAAAAACAGACACATAGACCAACAGAACAGAGAACCCAGAAACAAATCCATACATCTACTGTGAACTCATTTTCAACAAAGGTGCCAAAACATGGTGCTGAGAAAACTGGATATTCATATGAAGACTCCTATCTTTCACCATATACATAAATCAAATCAAAACAGATTAAAGACTTGAATCTAAGGCCTCAATCTATGAAACTACTACAAGAAATCTTTGGGGAACCTCTTCACGATATTGGACTGGGCAAGGATTTCTTGAGTAATAACCTCATAAGCACAGGCAACCAAAGCAAAAAAAAATGTACATATGGGGTCACATCAGGTTAAAATGCTTCTGCGCAGCAAAGGAAATAGTCAACGAAGTGAAGAGACAAACTACAGAATGAGAGAAGATATTTGCAAACTACCCTCTGACAAAGGATTAATAACCAAAATATATAAGGAGCCCAAACAATTTTAAATACAAAATATATATAATAATCTGATCCAATAATGGGCAAAAGAATTGAATAGATATTTCTTAAAAGAAGACATTCAAGTGCCAAATGGCATATGAAAAAGTGCTCAATATTATTGATCATCAGAGAAATGCAAGCTACAATGAGACATCATCTCACTCCAGTTAAATCAGCTTTTATCAAAAGAGCAGCAATAAAAAATGCTGGTGAGGATGTGAAGAAAAGGGAACCCTCATACACCGTTGGTGGGAATGTAAAGTAATACAATCACTTTGGAGAACAGTTTAGAGGTTCCTAAAAAACTACAAATAAAGCTACCATATGATCCAGCAATCTCATTTCTTAGATATATATTCAAAAGTAAGGAAATCAGTATATCAAAGAGTTATCTGCACTCCCATGTTTATTATAGCACTATTCACAATATCCAAGATTTGAAAACAACCTGTGTTCACCAACAGATGACTGGATAAAGAAAATGTGGTACATATATGCAATGGAGCACTATTCAGCTACAAAACGAAATGAGATTATTTTATTTGCAGCAACATGGATGGAATTGGAGGTCATTTGTTAAATGAAATAAGCCAGACACAGAAAGACAAACTTCACATGTTCTCACTTCTTGGAAGGAGCCAAAAATTACAAATAAACTCATGGAGCTAGAGAATAGAGGGATGGTTAGCAGAGGCTGATAAAGGTAGTGGAGGGTTGGGAGGAACATGGGAACAGTTAACGAGTGCAAAAAATAGAAAGAATGAATAAGAACTATTATTGTTACTATTATTATTTTTTTGAGACAGAGTCTTGCTCTGTCGCCAGGCACCAGCTTGGAGTGCAGTGGTGTGATCTCGGCTCACTGCAACCTCCACCTCCTATGTTGATGCAATTCTCCTCCCTCAGCCTCCCGAGTAGCTGGGACTACAGGCACACGCCCCAACACCTAGCTAATTTTTGTATTTTTTCAGTAGAGACAGGGTTTCACCATGTTGGCCAGGATGGTCTCAATCTCTTGACCTCGTGATCTGCCTGCCTCAGCCTCCCAAAGTGCTGGGATTACAGACGTGAGCCACCGTGCCCGGCAAGAACTATTATTTGATAGCACAACAGTGTGACTATGGCCAATACAATTTATGTACATTTAAAAATAGCAAAAAAATATAAATGGATTGTAACACAAAGGATGAATGCTTGAGGTGATGGATACCCCATATACCCTGATTATTATATATATTTATTATGTATTATTATTTACAATTAAATATATTACATATATTTATAGGGTATATGGGACTTTTTATATCAATGAAATTATTACACATTTTATAATCATGCGTCATATGCCTATATCAAAATATGTAATATACCATATACCCTATAAATTTTTTTAATGGAAAGGAAAAGGGTCATTTCTTTCATTTTTATAGTTTTTAGCCTGAGTAGGCTCAGGACTGTTAAAAGAACCACAGGATATTGTTTCAGGCAATTATATCTAATAGAAAAAATGTGGGTGGAAACCTCAGCAAACAGAACAGCAGAGAGGGAAAAGCTTATATTTAACAGCTATCTGAATGACTGCTGATATGGTTGGGATCTGTGTTCCCACCAAATCTCATGTTGACTGAGAGTTAAAGGTAGGGCATGATGGGAGGTGACTGGATCATGGTGGTGGAGTTCTCATGAATGGTTTAGCACCATCTCCTCCGTGCTGTTCTCTTGATAGCGGCTGAGTGAGTTATCATAATATCTGGTTGCTTAAAATTGTGTAGCACCTCCCTGCTCTCTCTCCCTTCTGTTCCAGCCATGTGAAGATGCCTGTTCCTGCTTTACCTTCTGACATGCTAAAGTTTCCTGAGGCCTCCCCAGAAGCAGAGCAGATTCCAGCATTATGCTTCCTGTACAGCCTGTGAACCATGACCCAATTAAGCCTCTTTTCTTTACAAATTGCCCACTCTCAGTTATTTCTTCATAGCAATATGAGAACAGACTAATACAACTGCTGACTTCTACTCAGAGAAATCATAAAAGTCAAAGGACAGTGGAACAACTGTTTTAAAGACTGATATTAGCAACCAAAGGGGGAGATCATGAGGGCTTAGACTGTATTTGGAATAAAACCCAAAGCAAATCTGATCTTGTAAATAAATCAAATATTCTTTTTCTAAAGGATATAACAGTGAGGGTCTCTTACTTCTTCTGCCAGTATTACATGGCCAAGGAAAAGCTAACAAACACTCGAAACAAAAAAAGGAAGAACAAAATGAAACACAAATGTCTACTTTTATTTGTTTTTTTAAAAAGGGTAGAGTTTAGGAAGATAGACCAACAAGTCAAGAAAGACAGATTGGGAATAGTGATTAAAAGGAAAATCTACACCACAGAAGGAGAGAAATGTACTGTAATCACTAATGAAAGTAAATGAGTTCTTCGTAAACGAAGGAAAAAAAGTACATGCCAGCCAGAATTCTATGTGGAAAGGGAAAAAAAGAGACAGAGACTGATAAATGGATAGAGGGCGGATGAACGATAAAGGCAGAGGAGTGAAATGTTAATTGAGAAAAACAGGTGCTGGACATACGAATGTGTACTGTACAATTCTTCTAACTTTCCTATATATTTGAATGTCTTCATAATAGAATTTTTAAAATAAAACAATGATAGAAATAGAGATCGAAACTCTAGAATGTTTACACTCTGACTACATAAATGAAAGCAGCAAGAACAAAATTGCTTTCACAGTATTGCTGAGCTTATCTACTGGACTTCCCGGGGATTCCCTTGCCAGAGTGACTTTATTCTTAGCCCAATAAAAATAGTCTTGTCCATTCTCTCTAAGTGTGTTTTAAGCATTATGTATACCTGTGGTGTGCCTAAATTTTCAAACTGAAGACTATTTTGTTCCAGTAATTACCTCTCCATGTTTCTGACCTTTTGGTGACTTAGCCCAGTCAAGGTCACCGTCTGGAGCTGAGAAAAGAACCTGCCACATAGGAAGTTGCTGAGCAAATAACAAGTGAATAAGAGAGTGGGAGCAAGAATGGTGATTTAACCATTCTACCATGGAAATCAGGAGGCAAAGAAAGGTTTGCAACACAGAGTTAAATGTAGTGCTCAGATCATAAGAACTACACGAAACCAACTCTCTGTTTTGGCCACAGACCTCAGTAATTACAGATCCTACAATGGAAAGAGTGGTATCTCATGAACCTAAAAGATACAATGCTCTTCATTTAACTCAGCCTCCCTAGGTTTGCATAATTTCTCTCCTCTTCTGGTTTTATTGTTTTTCCTTGCACACTTCTGATCCTTCCCTTGGCTCTTCCTAAGAATTCTCTTCTCCTCCACGTCCTCTCTAACATTTCTTATGCACCCATCCTCCACCTCCCCTCTCCCTTCTCTCTCCGCTGCCTGGTACACTGTCTTTCCTCACCACCTCCTTTTAACCTCCTCTGCTGTGCATCCTCTCCTTTTCACCTTGCTCATGAAATAATAATGAGAATGACAAATTGAAAATAGTGAAGGTCTCTAAGGAATTCACAATTCCACCGAGTACACAGATATACGAGCAGGTTTGAAATACTGATGACCGAACCTTCATGTGAGTTTGATAGAGACCTTCTATTAACTAAACCCAGAGAAAGGGCAGGAGCCCGCAAGGTAATTTTTAATTACAGGTACTTTATCAAACTCCTCTTTTGAGATGACTCATCCTGAGCCAGAGGGAATTAAATGAACAAAGAAGGCAAAGCACAGTCACACATTAACCCTAGATTTGTTTCAGAAAAATGGGTCAGAGCTGTACATTTATAATCTGCTAGTGCAATGCTGACTATGAATGAGTGGCTACCCAGCCTCTCAGGCCCGAACTAAACAAACAAAAAGTAAGGATACACTTACCATGCAGCACGCTATGAGCCTGGTGGGAAATGTGATGTCTGCTGGATATTGCTGTAAGGGTTATTTTCTTGTGAGGTTTATCGCCAAGTTAAAAATGAGGAAACTGAGGCCAGCACAAAAGATTAAATGCCAATTTATTTGGCTCCTGGGCAAGTTTCTGCGGTCCCGGGGAAAGAGGCCAGAGAAATCACACCCAACTCCTCTGGGCGCGGGTTAAGGCATTTGATTGGCTCTGGAGAAATAGGACATGAATGTAGCAAGCTGCTATAGGTAGGTAGGCGGGATTTCCGGAAGGAGCAATGTGCTATTGGGCAGGTTTTGGCAGGGCTTTCCAAGGGCAGGCTAGGTGCCGAGTGCAGAGGGGATTTCCAAGGGTGGCGTTGAGTGCCCAGTGCAGAGGGGATATCCAAGGCGAAGCTAGATGATGGGCATATTCTGAAGATGTAATTTTCAGGCGGGGAGAGGGATAGGCGTATCCAAGCTCCCAGCGAGGCAACCAGCCTTACAATTTCTCATGTTGTATGTGGGAATCTGGACTCTACAGAGAGTCAAATACAAACCTCAACCACAGGTTTCACTAATGTAAAATGCGTAATCCCATATCTGTGAGGATTTCTATCCTAGTCAATGTGAACTAATGGGTACTGTTTTGGGAGAGATTATTAGAAGTTAAAGGGTGGGTTAGTCTGAACCTCAGTGCTAGCCACCACCACCACCATTATCAACGGGGAGGTGGCAACTTGGAAGGCAATGTAGAAAAGTGGTTAAAAGCAAAGACAATAGGGACTGGAGAAAAGCCAAGTTTACAGGGAGTCCTGCCTTATCCTTAAGTAGCCAGATAACCTCAGGGCACCTGTTTCGTTTGTTCATTCACTTATTTTTAGCAAAGTTGTACATATACGTGTATATGTGTATGAGTACATACATACATATGTATGTATATACATGGATATGTGTGTGCATGTGTGTATGTCAAATAGGTTCCTGTCCATTATCACTGAAGACCAAAGGTAAACACTTTAAAATTCCTTTAACTGATTATGCTAATATTTATATTTTCTGGTATCGTTGCAACCAGGTTTCTGGGGTTTCTTTCAATGCATATAATGCTATTTTTTGAGGTTTCTGTCTCAGATCTTGTTATTGGATTCTACTAAACAAATGAGGACTTAAATGTCTAACATTCCATCCCAGAAACCCTAACATAGCGTACCTTCCCCTAGGCCCCCAGTACAGTTATATCAGAAGTTGTGGTTAGCTCTGTATTTGTTGTTCACTTCCCTGTGAGTACACATTAGTCACAGCTGAGCCATGAAGTATTATTACATTATTTTCTGGGGTCAAAGTAGCATTTTCCCTAGAGTAAGTAATCCCCTCTGTCAAGCTTCGCCTTGCCTCTTTCTCACCTTGTCTCTCAGGGGAGAAAGAAGTTTCTTAATTTTTGTGTACATTTGAGGCATCCTCAAAATCTCACACATGAGGATAAGTCCCCTCTCGATTCACCCAAACACGTCAAATCCTCCTGGATGTGACAAAGCTACCATCCTTGGGCTTCCATCACCACTGTGCTGAAGAGTTCCTTTCCGTAGGGTGACTGCTATGAAGTGAATATTTACATCCTATGTGTTGAACACTGACCCTTCAATGTGGCTGTATTTGAAGTATGAAACAGTTAAAGTTTGATGAGGTTATAAGGGTGAAGTTTAACCCTATAGGTGCAGTGTCCATAGAAGAGGGCACCAGTGACCACAAGTCAGGGGGAGAGCCCTCACCCGAAGTTGACCCTCCTTGACTTCAGTCTAAAATATCCAGCCTGGAGAACGGTGAAAATGTAAATTGTTGTGTCAGCCATCCTACGGTATTTTGTTACAGCAGCACCAGCAGATGAACACACCCTCCATCTATTTTTCTGGAGCCTGTGCCTTCCTCACTACTGCTTACACCCCTCAGAAATCGGGTGGAACACATTGTCCAGGAGCTTCTTGAGAAGAGGAGAAAGCTAAAATGTTTGAGACCTGGAAATATCTTTAGTCTACTCCCACACTTGGTTGAACATCAGACGGGGTATGAAATTCTAATTTTTAAGTCATTTTCCCTTAGAACATTGCTGCCATATCTTGTTTCTAGTCCAGATTTCTACTAGTTTCCCAGGCCATTCTGAAGGAGTATGGTCCCATTTCCACCTTGATTCTGTGAAAGTAACGTGTGTGTCCGTTAGTGAGGATGTTGATGTGTATGTGCCTGGTATTTTTTTTTTTTTGAGTCTCACTCCGTCAGTGTTGTTTTTTACAATCACTTTGTCCCCATTATTCTGAAACTTACCATTTGCTACTTAGTAAAGATCTATTTTTATCCACTTTGCTGGACATTCAAGCAGAGTATTCAACCTAGACGCTCATGTATTTCAGCTTGGGAAATGTATTGAGTCATCTTTAAAATGAGTAGCTTTCTATTTTCTCTGCCCTTCCTTTTTGGAACCTTATTATTTGGATGTTGGATCTCCAGGACTGACACTTATTATTTTTATTTTTTCTTTTCTGTCTTATATTTTTGTCTTTTAGTTCTACTTTTGGAGACAAAAGTCTATCATCAATTCTATCTTCTAATTTATATATTTAAATTTTTGTTGTGATAAATTTTAATTTCTGGAAGTTTTGTTTTGGTTCTCTATTTTTGTTAATAACCTCCTGTCCATGTGTCATAGATGACATGTATTCTCTTATCTGTCTAAGGATTTTAAATATTTGTTTAAGTTTTCCATTTTCTGCATGTGTTCTGCATACTCCAAATTAGGTTCATTTGTTTTGTTGTGTTTGCTGTTTGTCTGTTTTTTAAATCTTTCTTTCAAGTTAGAGGTTTTCTAAAAATATCTTGACATCTGTGGCTGTCTGCTTATATTTATGGGAAAGGGTCAAAAGGTCATTCAAAGCCCCTCTCTGTGGAGATAGTCTTCTTTACTCACCAAAGAAAGGCCTGGCATGACCACTTTAGGAATCACCTTCCTATGCCACCATCTATAGGATTTTCTCTTTGGTTGACCAATTTTTTAGAAGAGTACTTCTCTAATCTTCTCCAGTCTTCTTTTTCATAAACCTGGGTTCTAATATCTTTCACAGTCTGGGACCATCACATTGTTCCCTGTAGATTTCCACTTGACTCTCTGTTGTCCCAGAGCAGTGCTTCCCCCATCAGCTATGCCTGGGGACTCTAGTCCAGAATTCCTCTGATTTAGCCTTTACAGCAAAAGTCCAGTGTTCTACTAAAGTTAGAGAGAGGCGGTTGCTGGGATCCTTAAGGTATGAGTAGGGTTCCAGGAGTTTAAACACCTGATATACATGATTCAGAAAATCATTTCAACCCCACCTCTAGCCCTACTCTTTCAAGTCCTTGTTTCCTTCACAGTCCTGAACTCTGGGCTGTGAAAATGAGCTAGCTTGCCACTGGGCATCCCCCATCACTGACTCACTTTCCAGTGCCTGCAAACTGATAGGTTTGTTTCGTCTCACCCTTTGCTGCATTAAAAAAATGTTACTGCTATTTCCTTTTCACCCATACTCTTGGACCATCTGAGTATATAGCATTTAAAAAGTAATTTGGCCGGGCGTGGTGGCTCATGCCTATAATCCCAGCACTTTGGAGGGCCAAGGCGGGTGGATCCACAAGGTCAAGAGATCGAGACTATCCTGGTCAACCTGGTGTAACCCCGTCTCTACTAAAAATACAAAAATTAGCTGGGCATGGTGGTGCACGCCTGTTGTCCCAGCTACTCGGGAGGCTGAGGCAGGAGAATTGCTTTAACCCAGGAGGCAGAGGTTGCAGTGAGCCGAGATCGTGCCATTGCACTTCAGCCTGGGTAACAATAGTGAAACTCTGTCTCAAAATAAATAAATAAATAAATAATAAAAAGTAATTTACCATCACTGTGGTGATACTTTAGGAGGAAATCGATAAACTCATGGATTCACTCTTGGTTCTGAAAACACTTCCCAGATATATGTACTTAGTCAAGTTATTACTTTCCTGTACCTCAGTTTCCTTAGTTCTAAAATGGGGGGTAATAATAATAACCAACTGTGTAAGATTTTGCTGAGGATGCAGTAGATAATACCTATGAAGAGCCCAAACAAGAAATTACATAACCAGCAGCAATAGCCAGATACTACATCAAGAAACTCAGGTGAGCCTTTGAGACTTGCTGGCTTCAGGTGAGACTCAGCACATCACCAGCAGTGGTGGCTATGGGGCAAAACTTTTTCTGCTTGAGAAAAGCAGAGGGACAAATAAAGGGGACTTTGTCCTGCAGCTTAGGTACCAGCATGGCCATGAGTGGGCAGAGCACCAAGTTGGCTTTTAGGGTCATTGATTCCATGGCTTGGCTCTTGGATGGCATTTCTGGACCTGCCCTAGACCAGAGGGGAGCCCACTCCCCTGAAGGGTGGGTCCCAGGCCAGGCTGCATTCACCACAAGCTGACTTAAGAGCCTTTGGGCCATAAGGGAACATCAGTGGTAGTTTGGCAGTACTTCTCACAGCCTAGGGTGGTGGTGGCTATGGGATGAGGTTCCTCTGCCTTTGGAAAGGGGAGGGAAGAGTGGGAAGAACTGCATCTATGGTTTCAATGCCAGCTTAGCTGTAGTACAATAGAATACCAAGTAGACTTCTAAGGTTTTTTGCTTTAGTCCCTGACTCCTAGATGGCACCTCAGGACCCAGAGCCTGGAGGACCTCACTGTCCTGAAAGAGGGGACACAGGTCTGGATGACTTTGCCACCAGCTGATTGTAGGTCCTTGAGTAAGCATAGGCAGGAACAAGGGAGTGGTTATAGCAAGCTTTGGACAAGACCCAGTGCTGGCTTCAGGTCTGTCCCAGCACAGTCATAGCAGTGGTGGCCCCGGGTGTGTTTGTGTCACTAAATCCCCAGGTTTAGGTGGCTCAGAGAAGAAAGAAAGAAACTCTATTTGTTTGGGAGAAAGAAAGGAACGAGAATAAGAGTCTCTTCCTGGTAACCCAGAGAATTCTCCAAGATCTTATCCAAAACCATTAAGGTCTCTACAAGTCTGCAAGAACCAGTGTTACTGGGTGTGGGTTGCCTCCTAAAGCAGATAGAGCTTAGGTCATAACACTTAACTTCTTTCAAATATCTGGAAAACCTCCAAAAAAGAATAGGTACAAAAAGACCGTGAAGACTATAGAAAATACCTAACTCTTCAATGCCCAGACACTGAAGAACATCTACTGGCATCAACAACATCCAGGAAAATGTGACCTTGATACAAAAATTATATAAGGCACCAGGGACCACTCCTGAAGAAAGAGAGACATGTTACCTTTCAGATAGAGAATTCAAAATAGCTGTGTTAAGGAAATGCAAAAGGAATTCAGAATTCTCTGAGATATGTTTAACAAAGAGATCAAAATAATTAAAAAGATTAAAGTAGAAATTCTGGAGCTGAAGAAGGCAATCGATATACTAAAGAATGCATCAGATTCCTTTAGTAGCAGAATTGATTAAACAGAAGCAAAAAATTAGTGACCTTGAAGATAGGCCATTTGAATATACACAGTAAAGAGACAAAAGAAAAAAAGAATTGAAAATAATGAAGCATGCCTACAGAATCTGTAAAATAGTCACAAAATGGCAAATCTAAGAGTGATTGGCCTCAAAGAGGAGACACAGAAAGAGATAGGGTGGAAAATTTATTGAAAAAGATAACAGAGAAATTCCCAAACCTAGAGAAAGACATCAACATCTAAGCACAAGAAGCATAAAACACTAAACAGATTTAAGCCAAAGAATAGCTTGAGATGTTTAATAATTGAAATCTCAAAAGTTGAGAATAAAGAAAGGCTCCTAAAAGCAGCAAGAGAAAGAAAACAAACAACATCCAATGGAGCTCCGATATTTCTGGCAGCAGACTTTTCAGTGGAAACCTTACAAGTCAGGAGAGTGAGGCATGACATATTTAAAGTGCTGGAGGAAGAAGCTTTTACCCTAGAATATTATAGTACATCTGGCAAAAAATATCATTCAAACATGAAGGAGAAATAAAGACTTATCCAGACCAGCAAAAACAGTAATTTCATTAACACCAGGACTGTCCTACAATAAATGCTAAAGGGAGTACTTCAATCAGAAAGAAAAGGATGTTGACGAGCAATAAGAAATCATCTGAACATAGAAAAACCATGGATAATAGTAAGTACACAGAAAAACACGGAATATGACAATGCTGTAACCGTGGTATGTAACTCTGATCCTAAGCAGAAAGACTAAATGATGAACGAGTCAAAAATAATAACTGCAATTTTCAAGACATAGTGCAATGAGCTATAAATAGAAAAAAAACAAAAATTTAAAAGTCAGGAGTCCAAAGTAAAGGTGTAGCATTTTTATTTGTTTTCTTTTTCTTTGTTTTTAACACTGCAAACAGTGTTAAAATAATGAGTTATAAAACAGTATTTGCAAACCACATGGTAACCTCAAACCAAAAAACATATAGTGTATACACAAAAAATAAAAACCAAGAAACTATATCATAGCAACAGAGAAAATCACCTTCACTAAAGGAAAACAGGAAGAAAATATTAAAGAAAGAAAACACCACAAGACAGCATTAAACAAACAGTAAAATGGCAGGAGTAAGTTCTTATGTCTCAATAACATCATTGAATATATATTAATTAAACTCTCCATTCAAAAGACATACACTGGCTGAATGGATGAAAAAACAAGATGCATTTACCTGTTGCCTACAAGAAATATACTTAACCTATACACACATAGACTGAAAATAAAAGGATAGAAAAAAATATGCCATGCCTAAGGAAACCAAAGGAGAGCAAGAGACTATACTTACATTCAACAATATATATTTCAAGGCAAGAACTAAAAGAGAAAAAGAAGGTCACCATATAATGATAAAGGGGTTGACTGAACAAGAGGACATAAGAATTTTAAATATGTATGCACCCCAAACTAGAGCACCAGATATATAAAACAAATATTATTAAAGCTAAAGAGAGTTAGGCCCCAATACAATAATAGTTGGAGACTTCAACACCCCACTTTCAACATTAGGCAGATCTTCCTAACAGAAAATCAACAAAGAAACATCAGACTTAATCTGCACTATAGAACAAATAGATCTAGTAGATAGTTACAGAACATTTCATCCAACAGCTGCAAACTATACATATTCCTCTTAAGCACATGGATCATTCTCAAGGATAGGCCATACGTTAGGCTCAAAATCAAGTCTTAAAACATAAAAAAACTGAAATAATATCAAGCATCTTCTCTGACCACAATGGAATGAAACTAGTAATTAATAACAAGAGGAATTTTGGAAACAATACAAACATATGGAAATTAAACAGTATGCTTCTGGGCCAGGCACAGTAGCTCATCCCTGTAATCCCAGCACTTTGGGAGGCTGAGATGGGCAGATCACCTGTTGTCTGGAGTTAAAGACCAGCCCTGCCAACATGGTAAAACCTTGTTTCTACTAAAATACTAAAATTATTCTGGTGTGGTGGCACATGTCTGTAATCCCAGCTATTCAGGAAGCTGAGGTATGAGAATCACTTGAACCCAGGAGGCAGAGGCTTCAGTGAGCTGAGATGGCACCACTGCACTCCAGCCTGGGTGACAGAGTAAGACTCTGTTTCAAAAATATGTATATATGCTCCTGAATGACAAGTGGGTCAATGAAAAAAGAAGGAAATTCAAAATTTTCTTGAAACATATAATAATAGAAACATAGCAAACCAAAAACTATGGAATAAGGCAAAAGCAGTACTAAGAGAGAAGCTTGTAGCTATAAGTGCCTACATCAAAAAAGAAAAAAAAAGCTCAAATAAACAATCTAATGATGCATCTTAAAGAATTAGAAAAGCAAGAGAGAACCAAACCCAAAATTAGTAGAAAAAACAAAATAAATAAAGATTAAAGCAGAAATAAATAAATAAAAATGATAAAACAGGGAGAAAACGAAACGCTGCTTCTTTGAAAAGTGAAACAAAATTAGCCAGACTAAGAAAAAAAGAAAAAATACAAACAAATAAAATCAGAAATTAAAAAAGAGACTTCACAACTGATACTGCAGAAATTCAAAGGATGATTAGTGGCTACCATGAGCAACAACATGCCAATAAACTGGAAAAATCTAGAAGGAATTGACAAATTCCTAGACACATACAACCTACCAAGACCTAACAAAGAAGAAATCCAAAACATGAACAGACCAATAATTATTAAGGAGATTAAAGCTGTAATAAAATGTCTCCCTCTAAAGAAAAGCCTGGAACCCTATGGCTTCACTGTTAAATTCTACCAAACATTTAAACAAGAACTAATACCAATCCTACCCAAACTATTCCAAAAAATAGAGGAAGAGAGAATACTTCCAAACTCATTCTATGAGTCTTGTTACCCAATCCAGAAAAAGACATATCAGAAAAAGAAAACTCTAGGCCAATATCTTAGATGAATGTGGATGCAGAAATCCTCAACAAAATACTAGCAAACTGAATTCAACAACACATTAGAAAGATAATTCATCACAATCAAGTGGGATTTATCCCTTGGATGCAAGGATGGTTCAACATATGCAAATCAATCAGTGTGATACATTATATCAACAGAATGAAGGATGGAAACTGTATAATTATATCCACTGAAGTGGAAAAAGCATTTGATAGACTTTGATATCCCTTCATGATAAAAACCCTCAAAAAAAAACTAGAAGAAACATACCTCAATAAAAGCCATATACAATAGACCCACAGCTAGTATCATATTGAATGGGGTAAAACCAAAAGCCTTTCCTCTAAGATCTGGAACATGATGGAATGCCCACTGTCACCATTATTATTCAAGACAGTACTGGAAGTCCTGGCTAGAGCAATCATAAATGAGAAAGATATAAAGGGCATTCAAATTGGAAAAGAGAGGCAAATTATTCTTGTTTGTAGATGATATAATCTTCTATATGGAACAATCTAAATACTCCACAAGAAAACTATTAGAACTGATAAATTCAGTAAAGTTGCAAGACATAAAATCAATAAACAACAATCAGTAGCATTTATATGCCAACAGTGAACAATCTGAAAAAGAAACAAAAAAGTAATTCCATTTACAATAACCACACATAAGATTAAATACCTAGGAATTAACCAAAGAAGTGAAAAATCTCTATAATGAAAATGTAAAATACTGATGAAAGAAACTGAAGAGGACACCCAAAAATGGAAAAATATTCCATGGTCATGGATTGGAAGAATCAACATTGTTAAAATGTCTGTATTACCCAAACCAATCTACAGATTCAATGCAATCTCTTTTAAAATACCAGTGATATTTTTCATAGAAATAGAGAAAACAATATTAAAGTTTATATGGAATCAGAAAAGGCCCAGAATAGTCAAAGCTATCCTAGCAAAAGGAACAAAAATGGGGGAATCACATTACCTGATTCAAATTATACTACAGAGCTATAGTAACCAAAACAACATGGCACTGGTATAAGACAGACACAAGGGACCAGAATAGAGACCAATGGAACAGAATAGAGAACCTGGAAACAAGTCCACATACCTACAGTGACTTATTTTCAATAAAGGTACCAAGAACATACACTGGGGAAAAGACTGTCTCTTCAATAAATGATGCTTGGAAAACTGGATATCCATAGGCAGAGGAATGTAGACCCCTATCTCTCATCATATACAAAAATCGAACCAAAATAGATTAAAGAATTAAATTGAAGGCCTCAAACTATAAAACTAGTACAAGAAAACATTGTGGAAATCTCCAGGACATTTGTCTGGGCAAAAAATTCTTGAGCAATACCCCGCAAGTACAAGCAACCAAAGCAAAAATGGACAGATGATATCACATCAAGTTAAAAACCTTCTGTACAGAAAAAGAAACAATCAACAAGGTGAAGAGAAAACCCACAGAATGGGAGAAATATTTGCAAACTACCCATCTGACAAAGGATTAAAAACCAGAATATGTAAGGAGTTCAAACAACTCTAAATGAAAAAAACTAATAATCTGATCCAAAAATGGGCAAAAGATTTGAATAGATATTCCTTAAAAAAAAGACATACAAATGGCAAACAAGAATATGAAAAGATGCTCAATATCATTGATCATCAAAGAAATGCGAATCAAAACTACAGTGAGATATCATCTCCCCCTAGTTAAAACGGCTTACATCCAAAAGACAGGAAATAACAAATGCTGAGGATGAGGAGAAAAGGAAATTCTCATACAGGGTCAGTGGAAATGTAAATTAAGCAATACCATTGTTGAATATATAGCCCAAAGAAAGGAAAGCAGTAAATCAAAGAGACATCTGCATGCCTATGTTTGTTGCTGCACTGTTTACAATAGCCAAGATTTGGAAGCAACCTACGTGTTCATCAGCAGATGAATGGATAAAGAAAATGTGGCACACATACACAACGCAGCATTGTTCAGCCATAAAAATGAATGAGATCCTGTCATTTGCAACAACGTGGATGGAACTGGAGAGAATGTTATGTTAAGTTAAATCAGCTGAGCACCAAAAGACAAACATCACATGTTCTCATTTATTTGTGAGATCTAAAAATAAAAACAAACTTATGAACATATAGAGTAGAAGGATGGTGACCAGAGGCTGAGCAGTGAAGTTGTGGGGGCTCTGGTGGGCAAGGTGAGGATGGTTAATGGGTACAGAAAAAATAGTTAAAGAATGAATAAGACCTACTATTTGATAGCACAGCAGGTTGACTATAGACAATAATAATTTAATTTTACATTTATAAATAACTTGAAAAGTGTAACTGGATTGTTTGTAACCCAAAGAATAAATGCTTAAGGGAAGTAAACCCCATTCTCCATGAAGTGCTTATTTCAAATTGCCTGCCAGTGTCAAAACATCTCATGTACCCAATAAATACATACAACTACTTTGTACCTACAACAATTTTAAAATAACAATAAAAATTTTTTAAAGAGCATGATTTTGATGGCACACAACCTGGGTCCAAATCTTGTTTTCATTATTTACTAGCAAGGTGAATTTATGTAAGTTAATTACTAGTTAATGCCTCCAGTTCTTCATGTGTGAAACAGGAAACACAATAGCTCCTACCTCAGTGATTACTTGTGAGGGAGCCATGGGATATTCTGCAAAGTACTTAGAACTTAGCAAGCTCTCAGTGAAAATTAAGCTATAGTGTCATTTTATGTTAGTGATCATGAATATATTTCTAAAAGCTTCTATAGTTTTCACTGAAAACTCAAGTTTTCCTGTTTATCTTCTCTAGAAAGTTCATATCATGTCACAAGCAGAGCTGTAAGAATATAACTCGGTGGTTTCAGAGGAAATACAGCATTTCCAGGAGATCAGATATTTTTATCTGCAAATGTGCTGAACAATAGTCAATGGTGTTGATAAAAGAGGCTAACAGTGATAAATGTGAATGGTCCCCTTGTAACCATTGCATTGAGCAAAATTTTGGCAGGAGTGGTGGGACCTGGGAACTTTTTCCAAGTTTAGAGTAAGTTTAGAAAGTTTGACAAGCAGGTAGGTCATTGCATGAATAAATAAAATTCCCAAGGATCCTTAGACTCAGAGACACCAAGATAATACATGAGCATAACTGAAAAATGAGGCAAAGAGATGCAGGAAGAAGAGATGAGAAGACATGGCACAACAACAAGAGTGCAGAAAACGTCCAATTACGAAAGTGGCTGTCAACATTTGTTCCCGGATCACAATGTTGTCAGAGCTGCTCAGAAGTATCCCCCCGCCATAGGATGCTATAGCAACATCCTTGTCACATGAAGTCATCATTACTCAGTTAACCAATTTTAAGTTTTTGTTGCATTTCGTTTTTTATTTTCTTTGGAGGGGGAGGTTGTTTTGTTTCATTTTGTTTTGTTTTGAAATAGAGTCTTACTCTGTCACCCAGGCTGGAGTGCAGTGGCACTATCTCGGCTCACTGCAACCTCTGCCTCCCAGGTTCAAGCGATTCTCCTGCCTCAGCTTCCCAAATAGCTGGGATTACAGGTGTGTGCCACCACGTCCAGCTAATTTTTGTACTTTTAGTAGAGACATGGCTTCACCACGTTGAAATCAGACTGGTGCTGAACTCCTGACCTCAAGTGATCCACCTGCCTTGGCTTCCCAAAATGCTGGGATTACAGGCATGAGCCATTGCACCCAGCCAATGTAGGTATTTCCTCTACTAAAATATTAATACTTTTTGTACCTATTCCTGCCTTTAGAACCTTCCCTCCTGAGTTTTGCAGCAGTTTGGCTCTGAGACCAGCTCTTCCTCCTGCAGCCCAGGGCTAGAATCTTGGTAATGACTTAATTTCCAGTTCCCATTAGTTTCCATTGCACCCAAGTGAACCCTGCCTTACACAATCATCTCTTAGCTGACTTGGTCATATTTTAAGCCAACGGCTTTCCATTTTAATGCTTTTCTTATTTCTTACTATAAAAATAATACGTTGCCATTGATGAAAACCTGCAAAATACAGAGAAACACAAAAAAGACAATTTTAGAATCACCTCCAGGGAGAGCTACAGTAAATATTATATCATTTTCCAGTAATTTTCTGTATATTTTTATAAAAATAAGATCATGTAGTGTAAACATGCTATGTAATAAACATTTTTTTCTGTACTCACTCTTCTGCCACAAAGCTTCATGGTAGACTTATGAATTCTAACTTTTGTATATGTGCAAGATGTACTTCATGGATCCTTCTATGTGAGAATTTAGTATGTTTCCGATATTTCACTGTTACAGATCATGCTAAAAATATTCCTTTATCTCCTTTAACGTATCCAACATTCTCTGCCACAGTACTTTAAAAAGAGAGTCAACATTCCTCTGCTTTGGAAGGCAGAGAATTGTATTAGGAATATTTTTTTATAAAATAATTTGGGAAAGTTGTTATTATAAATGAATAATGTTTTAAAGATGTTGGAAGTAGGTTGTCAGTTTGTTTTGTGCTGCTATAACAGAATAGCATAGATTGATTAATTAATAATTACAGATATTTATTTGGTTTATGTTCTGAGGCTGGGAAGTCCAAGATATAGCGAGGGCTTTCCTGCTGCATCGCAAACATGACAAAAAGCATCATATGATGAGAGAGAAAGGGCTGAACCCATTCTCTTACAAGGAGCCCACTCCTACAATAATGGCATTAATCCATTCATGATGGCAAAGCCGTCATGACTCAATCACCTCTTAAAAGTCCCACCTCTCAACACTGTTGCATTGAGGATTGAGTTTCAAACATACGAACTTTGGGAGACTCATTCAAACCATAGCAGCAAGCTTTATTCATTTACTTCTGTATCTCCTAAATGAACTGTCTCATTCCTCCAAAATGTCAAGGAACGTGAGAAACATTTTACAATAGCCAATGCAGAGGAAACTAGTAACAGCTAATAGATAACTTTTCTTTCCTGCTGCCCTGGCTATTGCTTGTACCATTCAGAAAAAGTCAGGAAACAAGAGAGAGTCAATACAGACAGAAGAACACACAGACAGCTGGAGGGGAAAGGAAGTTTATTCGAACTTCCCTCATTATTCATAGAATGAGACTGAGGTTCAAACAGAGAAAGTGACTTCCCCAAGATCAACAGGGAATCCTGGCAGGAACAAGAGCTTCAGACGCTAGCGTTCTGAACAAAATCTTTCCTTCTCTAAAATGCTGGCTCTGTCAAAGCCACATCCATGGCTCACTCCCCAGAAAGACCATCAGCATGAGTTGTTCATGAAGTGAAGGGAAGTTTATTAGACCTACATCAGCAGTGGGAAAGAACACCAGCTTGCGTGAGTCTTACAGGTGTCTTGGAAGAAAACAGCCAGAAAAGGGATTTTGACAGGGTCTGGGAGACTGGCCTCCAGGGCTCTTTCAAGGTGGAGAACAGATTGTAAATGGGTGCTGCTCATGACTTAGGACTGGGTAACACAGAACGGCGAGCATTTTAACCCTTCTTAATAAGTAAACTGCTTGATAGGTAAACTCTCAGCCAACTAGACTTGAGAGAATAGTTATTGTCCAGATAAGCAAATTCTTTCCCCAGAGAAACTGGTTTACAGGAAGTTCCTACAGCAAACACTGAATGACTGGTTGGTTTATAGACTGATGTTCTTGGAAAAGAATGTCCTGTTATAAATAGTTATGGGGTGATGTCACACAGGGTGGTCTTGGTGCCCAGTCCTAAGACTTCAGGTATGTGAATTCAGGGATTCCAGTTCTCAGCCACTTCATGAAGGACTCTGCAGTAGGGATACAGCCTGTCCACGTGGCCACCTGAGGAAAGGGGTCTACCTCTGACTGAGGGGTCTGGACTGGATAACTGAGGAATGGTCACAAAACATGGTGTCATAGGAACCTGGTGAAGTTTCAGCTACCTGCAGCAACTCCTACTGAATCAAAGAAACAGAAGCATAGAAAGCATGAGAATCCTCCTGCTCCGAGCTGAGCTGCCCTTCAGCAGTTCTTCAGATCTGGAGCAGTCATGTCCTGGCCATACTTCATCTAACCTCTTTAATTCAACCTCCATTAATTTAAAATAAATTGATTAAGTGTCCACTAAATGCCAAGGAACAAGCTAAGCATTAAGATATGTCTTAAAGGGTGTGTGATCTAGTGAAGGATACATCACAGTATAGAAAAAGCTCCGTTTAATGGAGTAAAGTGGTTAGAAAAAGTCTCACAAAGATGACAATCACACTGGGTCATAAAGGATGATGGATTCTGCAGGTAAAGACAGGAGGGAAGGGCATTTCACCAGAAGCATATGCAAGTGATCTCAAGAAATGGGGTCTTGTGAGGACACGGGAGAGCACAAGCTCTCTGGCCAGGAGCAGAGCAAGATGTGATGGGAAAGGCAGGGAGGGGATGTATCCTTGAAAGACTTTCATGCCACTCTAGAACTGATTTCTTAAGGAGATATGAGATAGTGAAGATTCCCCCATGAAGATTTTATATTCGTTTTATCCAGATACTTCTGGCACCTTGGTGGAGGACAGATTGAAGCAAGGGATAGAGGAGGGGACAGCGCCAGATTAAAAATCACTTGAACCTGGGAGGTGGACATTGCAGTGAGCCGAGATCGCACCACTGTACTCCAGCCTGGGCAACAGGAGCAAAATTCCATTTCGAAAAAAAAAGGGAAAAGGTGAAGGTCCTCAACTTAATAAGGGAAGAAAAGAATTGTATGCTGAGGTTGCTAAGATCTACTATTAAAATGACTCTTCCATCCACAAAATTGTGAAGAAAGCACAAAAAAATTCATGCTAGTTTTGCTGTCACACCTCAAACTACAAAACTTATAGCCACAGAATGTAATAAGTGCTTTGTTAAAGTGCAAAAGGCATTACATTTGTAGGTAGAAGATATGAGCAGAAACACATTCCTACTGATGGCAATGCATTTCACCAGAAAGCCCTGAGCATACAGGAAGACTTCAGTCAGGGCTCTCCTGAAACAAGTGACACCACACCATTTACCACAAGTAGGGATGGCTATGCAGATTCAGGGGCACGGAAGGTCAAGGGGAGCCCAATGCCACATCACAATGCCTGCATCATCACATAGGCATTGTATCATTTCACATCTTCACAGGCGGACAAGGGGTGTGTGTGTATAGCACAATAAGATATTTTGAGAGATAGACACCACATTCACATAACTCTTAGTACTGAATTTGTTATCATTGTTCTATTTTGTTATTTGTTTATGTTGTTAATCTCTGACTGTACCTAACTTTTTAAATTAGAATTTATCATCTGTATGTATGTATAGGGAAAAACGCATATATAGGGTTAGGTACTATCTGCTATTTCAGGCATCCACTAGGGCAGCGGTCCCCAACCTTTTTGGCACCAGCAATCGGTTTCGTGGTAGACAATTTTTCCACAGACCAGCAGGGGGAATGGTTCCGGGATAATTAAAATGCATTACACATTCATTGTGTACTATATTTCCATTACTATTACATACTCACCATAAGGTAGAATCAGCGGGAACCCTGAACTTGTTTTCCTGCAACAAGATGGTCCCATCTGGGGTTGATGGGAGATGTTGACAGATTATCAGGCATTAGAATCTCATAAGGATCATGCAACCTAGATCCCTCGCATGTGCAGTTCATGGGTTGGTGCCTCTATGCCAATCTAATGTCACCACTGATCTGTCAGGAGGCGGAACTCAGGCGGTCATGCTCACTGGCCGGCCACTCACCTCCTGCTGTGTGGCCTGCTTCCTAACAGGCCACAGACCAGTACGGGTCTGTGGCCTGGGGGCTGAGAACCCCTGCACTAGGGGAGTCTTGGAATGTGTCCTGAGGATAGAGGGGAACTACTCTATATTAAAACACCAAGTCCCAACTCAGAGGAAGGGAATAATTGACCTTTTAAAAAGGCCCTTAGCATGATAAGTGGAAAAATTGAGAATCAAAACGAACTTTTTCTTAAGTAATTTGTTTTTATTCTCAGTGAACTAGTGGTCTGTTTGTAGTTCCCTACAGAATCACTGACCAAATTAATATTTAGGTCAACCTGACCTCGGATAAAGATGTTTCAAAAGCAGATTTGCAACTTGGCAAGGGACAACTGTCCTTTGCATTTAGAGCTGGGACCCATTAGTAATTGCTGAGGTTTAACTCTGGGAATGGGTTCAGTGCATCCTCCAATCAGCGTTAGATCTACTCAGCCTCCACACTCGGCAGGGTGGTGAGAAGTATTGAGAAATTTTAGAGAACCGAGGTGCTTCAACACAATTAAGGCAGCTGGTCGAGGCAGCACACCTCAGGGAGAAAGTCGACGTATAATCTTGCCTTTGTGTCTGCTGGCTCCTTTAATTTTGCTTCTGAATATGAGGCACGCTGTTCTCACTTTCCACTTGTGACTGGACTCTGATAAGTTCACAAGAGATCATTTAAGATTGCCATCATCTTGAAAAGGTGCTGCATATTCACAAAGACACATTTGTAGATGTGTCTCTTGAGAAATCTAGAATGAGTCTGATGTCTTCTACTAATTAGGAGTCTGGTCTAATCAATAGCATTGATAGGAAGCCTTACAGGATGCCCAGGTACGTCAGATACTTGCAATGCTAATGAGCAGTTTCTATGCATCACAAAATGTGGAGGATCCACAAGGAGAAGAGATACCCAGCCCAGATGCCCAGGGACATGTATATTCCCAGCGAAGGGGAGGATCGCGTTTGTAGTATCAGACCTTCCATTTGTAATGAACGTGAACAGCCGAGTGTAGTTAGAGTAATGGAGCTGCTGTCATGCAACTGAGAGCTACGATACTGGGGTAAGGTGGAGGAAAGGTGATTAAACTTTTATACGATTTTTGCTCCTAGAGACTAGCCTTGATTGTTCACCCTTTGCTACTTCTCGACATTATGAGTCAATGACTTCTCCTCCAGCCCATGTTTCGTTCATTACCCGAGCCAGAAGGGAGATCATCCTACTAAGGTGGTTGGTGAGAGGTTCTGAGGCTGATGTGGTGACTTTGCAGTCAGACAGGCCGAATTTCAATCCTTCCTGTTTAAAGAATTACTTTTAACTCTAGGGATTTTCTGACTGCAGTAGACTGCCAGCCGTAGTCTCCTCATCTACAAAATGGGAATCATAACATCTATTTTGCAGAGATCTCATGAAAATTGGCTGTAATACATGTAAAGTATCTCAAAAATAGTAAGCATCGTATTTGTTGTATCCGTTCTGAGCCAAACATCTTAGCTGAACAATCTGGAGAAACCAATTCATGGATACTGTTTTTTGAAATGATTTTTTAAAATGTCTTTATAACCCTCTATCTGGCACTCTCCAAGACAATGCAGTGAATTTCAATATACATAAAAGGTTTCTTTGCAGAACACTCTGTGGTCATTTCCCCACAGAGATGACTCATTTTGTCTCTGGCCAGCATGTGACACGAATCGAAGTCCAATGGATGAGTGTGCACAGACAGGGCGGCTTCCAGGGTGCTCCGTGCTGCATAGACTTTGCAGAGTTGCTACCAAATGTCAGTGTGAACACAAGGGTATAATTTCCACAAGTCAGAAAAAAATGAAACTGTAAATCAGAGACTCTAGAGTCAAATTATTGAAATTGCTGTGCCCTCAGCACGTGGGAAATGGTCAACCATTGTGATAATAAATAGGTCCACCTGAAATCCCAGAGTAGGAAGGAGGTTTTATCTCAAAGGAAATAGATTCAGTTCTGCCTCTTGGCTTTCCAAATAGCATTCTATTGGAAATGTGCAAATAAACTTTAAGAAATTAGGCATTTGATGACTGAATTTAAATCAAGATGTAGCTATGAGGTTCACATCCATTAGCTTCAATTCATCTCGAGAAATCTGAATTTAGAAACCCATAGCCGCAGCCTTCTCTGGCATACAAATAATTCAAATTTACATCTTTTTTGCACAGCTATAGCTGTATATATTTCCTGCCTATCACCAAGGAGAAGTCACAGAGCTACAATTGAAGGACAGTTGCCTCTAACACTGGCCCTGGAACACAAGTCAGATCACCTGACAGCCACGATGCATTGCAAGTCGTAAAGTTCACAAAGCACTCACATGCCTCGGCGAGTAGCGTAGCTGGACCTTATGTGGCTAGTGCTCGCAAGGACAAACTAGTCCCCAGAAAGTTCAATGTCTTCTCCAAGGTCACTAGAAACAGAGAACAAGGAAATGCATGCCTGTGGCAAGGTGAATCCTGACATGTGAAAAAAGAGATGGCCAGGTAAATAGTGAGATGACACTAAAAATCCAAGGTGGTGACAGAGCTCTTTGAAACTGAAGTTAAATTCAACAGCCTCGCTCCACAGATGGAAGTGGCTGCATGTAGGAAACCTACCCAGAGAGATGTCAGGTTTAGAATCAAGTGGATCCGACAGCAAACCCACACGTTCCACAGCACTGACACCCCAGGACCAACACATCCTCCTCCACACTCAACTTTCATTTGTGGTGGGGGAACAGAAAGGAAAATACTGTCCTTTCAACAGTCTTAATAATGAGCTATCTGAGCAGCCATCTTAGAAATGATGTATTAATTGGGCTTAATTAATCACCCTCTGGGTTATCTACAGATGGAAGAATGGAGCTTTCTAAGGAGGTCAGAGGGTATCAGTGGTTTAGAGGTTTCACCAAGAAAAACAAAATCAAAGTTTTCTTAATTACCAAAATTACTGTAATTCACAGAATAATCTGAAACAGCTGGTCATCTGTTTAGGAGACAATTTCACATCATCACATAGAGTAAATGAGTGCCAGGATCACTGCATTTGCCTATTCTTGACTGCATTAACTCACAGTTGGAACAAACGCTATCAGTAATAGACTGCCATCTCTGTATGAGCTGCAGCCTTTCTTTGCCATTTTGTGTACTACACAGCATGAATTTTTTTTTTTTGAGACAGAGTGTTGCTCTGTCACCAGGCTGGAGTGCAGCGGCACAATCTCAGCTCACTGCAACCTCTGCCTCCCGGGTTCAAGCAATTCTCCTGAATTAGCCTCCCAAGTAGCTGGATTACAGGTGTGCGCTGCCACGCCCAGCTAACTTTTGTATGTTTAGTAGAGACGTAGTTTCACCATGTTGGCCAGGATGGTCTCAGTCTCTTGACATCGTGATCCGTCTGTCTCGGCCTCCCGAAGTGCTGGGATTACCAGTGTGAGCCACCATGCCCAACCCATAGCTTGAAATTTTTACAGACTTTTATCCACCAAAATAGAAAAGGCATTTCAGAACCTTTCATATGAAAATACCCAATTTTTCCTACAACTGAGAGATAGGACAATCAGCAATTCTCACTTTCTTTATATCAAGGTTTGGATGATTTTAAAAGCTCAGATCAAGGGCGAATGTTTGTTTTTGTTAAAAAAAATAAATAAATAAATCCTGGATCCTGCAGCTTCTGAGGCTCTCAGATTTCTCATGCCGAGAGACAAGTAAGACGAGAATGCCTCTTGGACAGCAGCCATGAATGAGAAGACCAGCCTGGTGCACAAAGGGGACCACTGTTTTGCTGTTCAACAGTGTTCACTTGGGGATTAGAAAGCAATTATAACTGTCTTAAATTTGCGTATGCCTTATAGCTTCAAGAATTGCCAAAATGCAAAGAAAACTAGATGCATCTACAATAACAGTGGGAAACGCAATACATTTTTTGTAACTGATAGAATGAGTACAAACAAATGTAAGTGTGATACCAAATATTTGATTCATATGAGTAAAATGCTGCCATTTAGGAGATTGACGAGGTCTAAAATAATGCCTGGACAAAACGCTTTGCTTATAATAATAGCAGAAAACGTCAAGAAATATTCAAGAAATATACCGGCAACATCACGTGGGTAGTCAGCGTGACCTCAGTCTGGCTGAGATGGACCAGTGGAATTGCAGTTGCGAATATCTCACCAGGATACACATGATGTGCAGATGTGAAGCCTGTGTCACACAGATTCCGGACAGGTTGCAGGAAATGGGGAAAGAGGCAGAGAGGTCAGGAACTGAGGGTTTGGCAACACAAGGGAGGATCGGGGTGCTCGTAGGTGAAAATGTTTTCAGTGTGATCCCAAGGGGACAAGAACAGGACTGAAATATATCTCCAGGATACCCCCACCCAGCCCTGGCTCCTCTCCTGGTCACTTCCTACATGTGGCACAGCCACTGGGGATCCACCTCCTACTCTGAGCAGAGAGGGTTTTACTGAAAATCTGTCTTTTGTTCAGGTTCTTTCAGAATGAACCAAGTGGATCCAACAGTGATCACTGTGTTTATACTTTGCCCCATTAAAAAACAAAAAAAAATGTATATTGCAAATATTAATACTAACTCAATGAAAAGGGCACTCTTGCCTGACTTAGGCGATCCATCCCGCTGAGCCACTGCCTAACTGCAACATATGAGGTCAAGTGGCTGCCTCGAATAGCCAGCACCTATCCTACCTGTGGAGACAAAGAACTGCCTGAAATCTAAGCTTCGATAGTCATGGAAAACAGCCCCAGGGTTCCCCAGAGAATCAGAGCAAGGATGGCTGCAAGGTGGAATGCCCAGCCTCAGCAAATAAACACCCAGGAGGCTCTGGTCAGCTTGAATTTCAGTAAAGAACAAATCATATTTAGTGTAAGTGTGACTCAAGTAGTCATGGAGCCAGATGCAAGCACACAGTGGCATGGAGGACATCGCACACTGGTGTTTCACCTGGCCACCCTACTCCTGGAGGAAGTATTTGGAAACTAAGAACTTGCATCGCCCACCCCATGCCCTGGCACCACAGCAGTCCATCCCCATCTACAAATACCAGCAACAGTGGAAGAGTCAGCATGGCCACATGCCTCCCGTATCACACCTGACAGCCAACTGTTCATGTCTCTCAGCGGCGGCTGCGGCTGCCACTTCGGCTGCCCAGCATGGCACATGGCATGTGCAGGGCCTATGACCAGCAAACATGCACGTACCTGTCTTAGTTTCCCCTTCGGGTTCTGTTTTAGCCCACAAACCTCAAACAGTGAAGGGAAAAAAAAGCCTGCGAGGAACAGCTGATGCTGAGAGGAGAGGCAGAGGCTAAGCTCTGACTTTCCTGCTGAAGGCCCACGCGGTGGGGGCCGAGCCGTTGAGGATGGGAGAGCAGCACTCCGTGTGCACCATCTCCACTGCCTCAGAGAGCCTGGAGGCTCACACATGCGCGCACACACACAAAAACGCTCACACTAACACACACCCACACATACCACACACACACCTGCACACACTCACCACACACCCACACACACACGTACACCCACACACCCACACACACATTCACACACCCTCACTCACACATACCCACACCCACACACCCTCACACACTTACACATCCACACACCCACGTACACCCACACACCCACACATACACATTCACACACCCACACTCACACATACCCACACCCACACACACA
>CM052658.1:99143542-99246299 GCA_028533165.1 Leontopithecus rosalia
ACACATCCACACACCCACATACACCCACACACCCACACATCACACACATTCACACACACCCACATACACTCACACACATACCCACACCCACACACCCTCACACACTTACACATCCACACACCCATGTACACCCACACACCCACACATACACATTCACACACCCACACTCACACATACCCACACCCACACACCCTCACACACTTACACATCCACACACCCACGTACACCCACACATACACATTCACACACCCACACTCTCACACATACCCACACTCACACCCACACACCCTCACACACATCCACACACCCACATACACCCACACACCCACACATCACACACATTCACACACACTCACATACACTCACACACACCCACTCACACCCACACTCTACCCACAAGCACCTACATGTACCCACACACACCCACACCCCTTCACACCATTCACACACACCCACACCATTCACACACCCACACACACATCCACACACACCCTCACTCTGGCGCATACCCGCACTCCCTCACACACCCACACTCTTGCACACACACCCACAGACCCACCCACACCATTCACGTGCTCACAGACCCACACACAACATTCACATGCTTACTAACATTCACACATCCACACACCATTCACACATCCACACATATTGTACACACCATTCACATGAACACTCACACCCACAGCATTCACACACCCACACACATACCATATACACCACTCATGCACTCTCACACACATCCATACATTACACACACTGACAAACACACGCTCATTCTCATGCAATCACACACTATACACATTCAGACTGTAACACACTCATACTTTACACACATTTACTCAAATAGAAACACTTGCACACAATACTGTCACACACATTCATACACACACTGACGCACACAAATGCACATGCTAACACACACAACACAAACTCAGTCTCACTTTCTCTGAGGCACATGATTATCTTGGCAGTGCTATGCTATGGGCGGCATAGGGTCCTCAGCTCCGTTTTCAAGGCAAATAGCTGTATCGTATATTGTCAAAAAGTTGTCTCATTTTTTTAACGTTCCGTCAACATACTGATGACTCAGGTTCACTGCGGCTTCTCTAAAGTCTTAAGAAGGAAAAAGCGACCTAGCTTGCACTGAGGAAATGGTTAGTCCTCCAACAATCCTTTATGACCCCTTTGATAACTTACAAGAGTTGTGCCCACCTCTGCCTGCATCCTCCCTGGCCTGCAGGGACCCATGGCCTCCCCACTGCTGTGGCTCCGAGGACCTCTCCCCCAGCTTCTCCTTTCAAAGTCTCGCCTTACCTCCTTTCTTCCCAAGGTCCTGACTTCTTTCTTATGACTGGTCTTGAGTCTTTTGTTAAAGTAGGTATGGTACACTCATGATCTTTTAAGAAGCCAGTTCTCTTTTTAAAGTATGCTCCCGATAAGCTAAGAGTTCTTCCGGGAGAGCCTTAAATAAAGCAGCAGGGGATGATAAAGGCTCCAACTGAGAGGCGGCCCCTTCGCTCCCTGTAGGAGACATCCCAGGGCCAATGGCTCACAACTCGTCAACCCAGAAAGGAGTGAGAGTTTGCAGAGAGGAGGGCAAACTTTGCAGCAGAAGCACTGGACTGAGAAGTTTGATGAGCTGACCTTTAAAGCAGAGCCTCGTTAACTAAGGACACTTTGCACTCAGCCGTGTGCCGACTGCTCTGAACTCCATGATCTGATTCCATCTCCTGGGGGAGCAGGGGTCTGAGTGCTAATGGACCCGAATGACCGCAGTGTGAACGTCGATCTGGCCTCCTAGGGAAGCACTTTAGAAAGGGCTTCTTGGTGGTCAGGACTTAAAATAAGCACATGGTAAAATCAGAGCCCTGGTTCCTCTGCAGTCTCCAAAAGCACGTGGCACTCAGACTCTGGGCCCCTATGGGGCAGAGCAGCTCCCAGAACTGTCCCAGACCCAGAATCCAATCCTGTGAGAGGACGGCAGTCCTGGGGTCAAGCCGCCAGCAACCCGGCTGTGGACGCCCTCACCCACCCTCAGACCCAGTTTCAACCCAACATGGCGCCTCTGGCCTGGTGAGAGACACACATGTTGCCAGAGTTTTATAGCATACCTGAGAGCATACATGATTAAAAAAATGAAAAGATACCCAGTTACAGTCCTCTTCATGCAAATGTCCCTGGGTTTTAACAGCCTGCGAAGTTAAATGTTCACACAGTTCTCTGATTTTCTCCATATGCTTTCTTGGCAACTGTGGACACTGAGTCACTGGTGTCCTTGTGAGTCTCTTCCTCCTCTTCTCTAGTGTGGTGCTTTGCAAAGTGCAATCTCTGGACCTGGGCTTGTTAGCCATGCAAATTCTCTTCCCCATCCCAGACGTCCTGAATCTGGATCTCTGGGGATTGAGCATAGAAAAGAGTTTAGGGGCCTTCCTGGAGGTTCTGCGGTACTTCCCTAGGAGACCCATGGTTACAGGAAGACCTGTGCTCCCCACTCTCATCCCAGACCACATCAGAGGCCTCCCAGAGGCACTGTGTCCCTCAATACCACTGGCCCATTCCCAGGGTAGCCCATCATGTCCCCTCTAGAAGGTGGTCCATGCTGTTCCTCAGAGGCGGTTGCTGTGGGGAGAACTCTGAGCCCTTGTGCAGATGCAGGGCAGCACCGTGCTAGCTCAAGGACTTCGGGCAACTCCTCTCTGATAATCAGGTATCCAATGGTGATAATAAGGCCTTCCTCGTTGGATTCACATGAAGGGTCACCAAAGCAATACAAGCAAAGTGCATTGCATATAGTAGAGGCTCAATAAATAATCATTATTTCCTTCCACCTATAAAGAGGTACCCGTCTACCCTTCTCTCTTAATTGTACTATGCATCATTTAACACCTGTTGCTAATGCTATTTCCTCACTTATTGTCAAATAAAAATTTATGCAAACACTTGCTAAAAATGGTAAGGCAGACTTTAATCAGGGGGTGCAAGGTGATCAGTGTAGGGACCGCTGCAACTCGGGCTTGCTGTGGGAAGAGAGGCTGGGCTTGTCTCTGACCACAGCAAGGGTGAGAGGATTTGTAGCCTAGGGGTAGGCAGTGGGTGGTGACGGAAAAAGACTAAGAGGAAATGGCAGGGACAAGGGGACAAGGGGACTGTCGTTAGACCCACTCAATGGAACTTGTGCTGACGGCAAGCCAGGGTGACGAGACACGGAGAGTGGTCAGATCCCAAGGGTGGGGGTCAATTGATTAATGACTCAGCAGAATTCTTGCTCAAGCTGGATTCCACAAGGAAAGAGAGGGAAACACCAGGTCGGACCCCATCTAAAAGGACTCGGAAGAACCCAGTACAGTTCTGGTCAAAGAGTGCCCCCTTGTCACCATGAAGATGTTCTAACACTCCAAAGGGAAGTGATCTCTCCCCCTTTTGAGCCCACTGCCGGATTTCTTAGCTTCTGTGACACCCTGCTTTGGTTCATTGTAATGAACAGGATTCTATTATTTCACTACGGAGCTGCAGTTGCTCCCCAACGGGCATAAGTACCCCGTACTCATCTCTCATCCAACCAAGTACCTGCACGAAGCCCTCAAGGGTCTGTAACACCTGCTGGGGTGTGACCGCTGTGTGCCAGGGGACGCCCAACCAACACCTGATGCCTGCTTTCATCGCCTTCCTTCTGTTCTGCAGTAAGGAGAAGACCACACAGCTGCTCACACGAGACTGTTTTCAGTGCCCTCCCAAGACGTGGGGGACGTCATCTAGTGGGCTCCTGCCACTCTACTGAGTACCGCAGTGCTGCAGGCTAAGTTGTGTCTCCCAAAATCTGTATGTTGAAGTCCTAACCCCAGTTTTTCAGATTCGGACTGTATTTGTAGACGGGCCTTTAAAGAGGTGATTACATTAAATTGAAGTCTTTATCCTGAGTCCTAATCTGAATGGTGTTCATATAAGAAGAGATGAAGACACAGACACACATACACACACACAAGGGAAGACCATGTGAGGACACAGGGAGAAGACGGCACCTGCAGGCCCAAGGGCGAGGCTTCAGAGGAATCAGTCCTGCCCACACCTTCATCTCGGAACTCCAGCCCCAGAGCTGTCTGGCAATGAGTTTGAACTTTCCGGTGTGGTGTTTGACATGGTGGCCCCAGGACACCCACACAAGCCTGACCAGGTGCTCAGTGGTGCTCTTACTCCCACCCCTGGCCAAACACAGGAGACACAGCCCCCGAGAGAAGCTCACATCTTCCCAAGTGGACGGTGCAAGGCGAGGAGGTGGGCCTCACTCCTTTGAAAGGCGTCTATGACTCTGCATCTTAATCTGATAAGAATGATGAAGAGGACGCTGAAAGCAAACCTTTCTGGAGTGCTGGCGGTTGGCTCTGCACCCCAGGACCCTGGCATGGAAAAGGGACCTCCACACTGGCCAGGAACAGCCCCCACCAGCCCTGACCAGCTTCTTCACCCTCAAGCTCCCAAGGCCCATTTGGCCCCAGGAATTCCTTCCTCCCTCCAGAGGCGAATGCACCATCACAGAAGCTCCCGGGGTGCTGATACCAGGTGCCAAGTGCAGAGCCATGGGGCTCCATGGAGTCCCTGAGCTGGGGAGGGCACTCCTTACAAGCGTGCATATGAAGTGTACCAACAAGATGTTATTTTTTCTGATATCAAATACTTCCGTATTCAATGGGGAAAAGCACACTTCACTAGCTCAGTGAGGCACTGCATGTCCTTTCCACTTCCTCCAGCTCCCTGGGTCCTGCACCCTGGCTTTCTCAGCCACCTCCCTTCTCTCATCCCTGCCGCTCTGACGGGACTTCTTCAGGCCCCCTGCTGGGGAAGCCTGAGGCTGCTGGCTCCATTCCCCAGTTGTCCCTTGGCGGTGCTCACGTGACACCCCAGGCTCCAGTGCTAGCCTCAGAGAGGGAGGAACTCCTCACCGGCTCACTCTGGCTCCCAGTCAGACCCTCATGCAGGCTCGCCTTGCTCTCTCCCTGGGAGATGTCACTAAGACATCCAGTGCTCACGCACCTTCCTGGACGTGCTCCTGGTGGAGGCTGGTGCGCGTATCGGTGCTGGGTAGAAGGGGCGGCCTACATTCAATCACCCATCCCACACCCTCTTCTTGAGACCTGTGTGTCTGTCTCAACCTCATCTTTCCTCCCTTCTGTTCAGGGAGGCTCCGCCACTGCTACTTTAACTGGGTGCCTAGTGAGCCACTCTCATGTCCCCACTTTGGACAAACCGTGGCATATACCATTCCAGGAGGAGACCCTCAGCTGTGACGAAGAATGCCCCCATGTCACTCCTGTGGTCTGTAGCCCCTCCCTCGGCCTGCAACCAAGTTTGGAACAGGTGAGGAGGGGACGATGTCACAAATGCTAAGGGAGAATACAGCTAAAGAAATAAACCTGCCAGTGAGACCCAGCCTTGCTGCTCTGGGAGCTGGTAAGAAACTGAAATGAACCACAGGGCTTATGTTCAGAATCAAAAACTACCCCAAATTTACTAACATTTTAATTCATGATTTTATATTCTCAGAATGGGAGGAAAAAGAAGAATACATCGCATCTCTACATTTATTTTATTTTTATTTATTTTTCTATTTTTTTAGACAGAGTCTTGCTCCATCACCAGGCACCAGGCTGGAGTGCATGATCTCGGCTCACTGCAACCTCCGCCTCCTGGGTTCAAGCAATTCTCCTGCCTCAGCCTCCCAAGTAGCTGGGACTACAGGCGCGTGCCACCACAACCAGCTAATTTTTGTATTTTAGTAGAGATGGGGTTTCACTATGTTGGCCAGGATGGTCTCGATCTCTTGACCTTGTGCTCCGCCCGCCTTGGCTCCCAAAGTGCTGGGATTACAGGTGTGAACCACTGCGCCTGGCTGCATCTCTACACTTTAACCCACTTTTTGGTCTATAAATCTTGAAAAGGTAACTACCAAGAAAGGCTTAGATCCTCCTCCCAGCACACAGTCCTCTTTTCCTAGCCTAAGCAGTGTTTCCACACAAGACTGGACTGTCCTGCTCTTGAGTTTCTGCATAAGAACACAGTGCCACTGGCTCTCAGATTGACCTGTCAGGCCCATTAGGACTCAGAGGTGTCTGAGCTGTCCTTTCCCTCCCGCCCTTCCAGGCCCTCATCCTGAGTCCTGCCTCCCGCCGTGCCTGCATTCCTGGCTATTAGCACAGGGAGGTAACCTTCCTGGAGACCAGTCTTTTCCTCCTGTGTAAAGGTGCCGGCTCCACTGGCCATCCCGCCTGGGTCTCCTCCACACCGTTTTTCTGGACCTCTCCCCTGTGCAGGTGCAGATGCCCACATCTGTCTCCAGGAGGAGGCACTGAACCTCCCAGGAGCTGCCTCTCCCTCACCACACATGGGACATCAGACCCGCCAGGTGCCCAGCAAAGCGAATTCAACAGGGATGGATACGACGCTACTGCGTGCAGGACAATTCACTTGTCCAGCACTGCTGCAGGAAGAGTTTTGTTGCTGGTGTTCTACAGAATTCTCAAGTCATGAGTTTTTAGCTAGGAAGGAAAGGGTTCTGGGGCGCTCTGTGCTGGGTGGGGTAGAGATGGCACCTCCTCCGCATGTCACCTTTGGTAGCAAAGGTGATCCTCCTGGCTCACGCAACCCCAGGCTCTGCCTCCCCGAGACACAGACCCCACCACCCAGGGAAGACTGAAGACTGTTAGCCTGGGATGACACCCTGACGGCATGGGAAATAGCACAACCCTCTCCCCACCACAGGAAGGGCGCCCTGGGCGGTTCTCTTCCAACGAGGCACCAAGGGGAGCCCGTGACTGCCCTGGGAGCTGGACGGAAGGCTGGACCAGAAAGGCACTCACCGAGGTGTGCACAGCTCTGGCTCAGAACCGCGGGCGACCCTGCGCCTCCGTCCCCCGTCTGGATCTGTGTCTGGGGGGGCCGGAGCGGGAGGAGGGCAGGAGTAGGAGGAGAGGGGTCCTCTGCCAGCCTCGTTGCCAAGTTACTGCTGGCTGGTCTCTCTTGTCGCCTGGATGTTGTGTTCCGGGCTTACAAGTCCAGGAATTCTCTAAACAGAAGAAAAGGAAGAAACGTTATTACAAGATTTCATTGTCATGTTCTTGAGCTTTGCCGTTTAAGAAACAAGTGTCATTGGTTTTCAAATTAAGCCTAAGTTGTCTCAGTAGGATTCAGCTGTGTCTGGGCATAACCACGAGGCTATTTACAGGTAGATTTTATATGCACTCACATCGCATATACACACACAGAGGAGGGAGACGTATATGCATGCATATGTATCTCCGTGTGTAGTTACATACATATAAGTATATACATGCATGTACATATATGAAATACGCAATGCATTTGCCTAAAAACAATGGGGAGTTGGACATGCAGCCTGAGAAATCCCTGGGAAAGGGTTCACTGAATCACAGAATAGAAAAAAGCAGAGTCCTGCAGGCACCCTGTAGTACACAGGCCTGATGTCTAGCACACTCACATAGGCATTTACCCTTTGACCAACCCCATCCTCCTTCTCTGGAGTTATCTCAAATAAGCCAAGTAAAACCTGGCCTATGTGCACAAAGCTGAGCATCACAACATAGTGAGACAAACAGCTGGAGCCAACCCTCACGTCCATCACCAGGGGATTATAAGGGGCCGTGTCCACCTCCATGGAGCCTGTGCAGCTATAAGCAGGAAGAGCATCCTTGCCATGTGCATCTGGAGTGTAGTTTTCCAGTCTGTGCTGTAAAGGAAAAAAAGAGTGAAGAATGGTGTGTATGGCAGGCTGCCTTCTGTGTTAACGATGTAAATATCCACATGAACGTGTTTGTATATACTACGTATTATATATCATGTATACTGTAGTATACGTGATATACTAGACATATACTACACACATACAGTATATCACATATACTGCCTTCTGTGTTAACAATGTAAATATCCACATGAATCTGTTTGTATATACTACGTATTATATATCATGTATACTGTAGTATATGTGACATACTACAAATTTACAGTATATTACATATACTGCCTTCTGTGTTAATGATGCAAATATCTACATGAATGTGTTTGTATATACTATGTATTATACTACACATATACACTATATCACATATGCTGCCTTCTGTGTTAACAATGCAAATATCCACATGAATCTGTTTGTATATACTATGAATTATATATCACATATACTACTGTACACATATACAGTATATCACATATGGTTGCCTTCTGTGTTAACAATGTAAATATCCACATGACTGTGTTTGTATATACTATGTATTATATATCACATATACTGTAGTACACATGTGTACACTTTATAAACTTTAAAACAGTATAAAGATAAACTAAAAACAAATCAAATGGACATTGTCTTTCAGGGAAGTGAAAGAACTAAGAGGGGGCTGAGAAGGAAGCCAGGCTTCTGATTGTGACTTGTTTCAGTTTTGACTTTAGAATGTGTAAATATTTTACAAACACTCACCAAAATAAACTAAATATATTTTCTAAAATCCCTAACAATTGGAAAACAAGCTGAGCACCTTGACTCATGCTTGTAATCCCAGCACTTTGGGAGGCCAAAGTGGGTGGATAGCTTGAGTTCAGGAGTTTGAAACCAGCCTGGCCAGCATGGTGAAACTCCCTCTTTACTAAAAATACAAAAATTAGCTGGGTGTGGTGGCAGATACCTGTAATCCCAGCTACTCAGGAAGCTGAGGCAGGAGAATCTCTTGAATCTGGGAGGTGGAGGTTGCAGTGAGCCAAGATCAGGCCATTGCACTCCAGCCTGGAGTGCGACTCTGTCTCAAGAAAAAGAAAAAAAGAAAAAGAAGAAAAAAATCCAAAACAAATAGAAGCTAACCGTAATTCATGTTAGTGGTACTACCATACTGAGCAGAATTATCTCAAGGGACTTGAAACTCATTATTTTGACTCTGCAACCCCAGCGGAATGTAGCATAACAGTAAGAAGTACTCCACAAACAGCCCTTAAACTACAGTCACCAGCTTCATAGCTGTAGTAATGGCGGTATGTTTATATGCATGCTAATAAATGCACATATTTATATGTTTATATGTACATGTATAATAATATGTTTATATGTATGTAGCAGGACTAAGTAAATAAGTAATTATATCAATTATCATTTTTTTAAATTATAATGAAAGCAGGTTCAAGTAAAAATCAAAGAAGCCAAGCAACATCCTTGCAATGCCAGGTTTGCATTGAAAACAATAGGAACAACCCGTTTTTTGTTTCTCCCCTACATATTTTTTAGCTTTTGGAAAGGCCTGAAAGAAATGACAATCCAGCGTTCACGAGCAGCCGCTGATCCCCAAATTGTCCGTAAATATACTTCCCACCCACAGAGACCAGAGGCCAGGGAGAAATGGGTGGGGCAGGAAATGTAGAAAAAGAGTCTGAGAGATTTTATTGTACTAGAAAGCAAAGAAGTTGTCAAATACTGCTGGGATCATATCCAAAGGGCTGAGATGTCATCTTGAAGGGGCTCAAAAGAAACAGCTTGAGTCTTCCAGATGAATAATAATTACAACATATTGAAATACATCAATTACATAAAAGTCATACTCAAAAAACAAAAATCCACCAAAATACAAATATAAAAACAAACAAAAATGCTTATTTCTGATTGGAGATCACTGGGGCACTGATTCGTTATTATGCAAAGGGAGTAAAACAACTCTTACCTGTCTTGGACAAATTGTTTTTCATAACAAACAATCATTGAAATAAATCATTTTATAGAAGAATCCACATCATAAATGCAGGCTGAAATTTAGAATTTGAAGCCTCACCATTTTGAAATCACTCATGAAGACAAGATGGGTATGGGCGGTCGCCATCCATGGCCGGTTAAACTATTATGTGAAAGGGAGATGGGGACCTTTAGTTTTGATAATCACACTGACACCACCTGAACCCACTGACCTGTGTCATCATCAGCAAAATGGACAAGCAGGCCATGTGTCTGGGACACAGTGTATCCCACGTCCCTGTGCTGATAGGATAGGGACACAGCCGAAGGAAGTTTTCTTGCCAAAAGATAAAACCATCAGCATCTAAGCAAGCCTCCAGGTCCCACTACAGATTTACAAGAAATAAAGCGTTCCAACAAGTACATGAACTGTGAAGGGTGAGCCTAATTTGGATCCTGATTCAAACAAACCAAGCATGGAAAAAAAAAAAAGGTTTATGTGATGGTGAAAGAAAACTGAATACAGGGTGGGCATGAAATGATATTAAGAAATTGTTATCAATATCATTAGAAGTGATCACAGCATTGAGAATAAATCTTGTCTATTACAGAGTCCTACTAAAGTATTGGTGGGTGAAATGATATACATCTGGGATGTTCTAGCAAAAATAATAGGAGACATCTGAAAGAAAATCAGCAAATGGATGGTACTGATTGCAGCTGGATGTGATTGAAATTTTCTGAAATAAAAATTAAACCAAAAGAACTGATGAAGCAGCCTCTGAGGGAAACGGGCCTGTCACTGACATTCCCTCTGGCAGACACGCTGGAGTTGGAGCTGAGGCCTTCAGCTCCAGGGCTGGAGGTCAGGAGAAGAGAAATGACGCCTTCCTCACCATCTCTGATGTTAGAGGTTGCCCAAAGTGGGAAGATGGACAGGTTACATGGCCATTTTAGAAATTCCTTTTGGAGTACTTAAAGCACAGAACAAAACCAGTGGCCTTAGCAGTAGATTAGGCAGGCAGACATCTGGGGCTGAACAAAACAGGCAAAAAGAGACCACAGACAGAACTTGGGGCGACGTCAGACACGTTCTGTGGTAGCATGAAGGTGGTGGTAGTACCATGGCAAGGACGTGGAAAAACTTGATGGGTGTTAGCGTTTTATGCTTGTACCCCCCAGACTGATATGTTGAAACTTGATCCCTTGTGTGGTGATCTTAGGTGGGGCCTCTGGGAGCCAATTAGATGATGAAGACCTCGTGATGGGACTAGTGTCCTTACCCAGGAGGCCCGAGGGAGCTCATTCACCCCTACCAACGTGAGACAATACGGCCAGAAGGTGCCGTCTGTGAGGCACAGGTCCGCAGCAGACACCAAATCTGCTGTCATTTTGATCTCGGACTCCTCAGCCTCCAGAACTGTGAGAAATAAATCTCAATGGTTTGTAAATCACCCAGTCTAAGGTATTTTGCCATAGCAGCCCAAACCAGTTAAGTTCAGACTCATTCAGATGGAAGTTTCTGAGGGAGGTGTGTATGAAGAGGTGGAGTTCACACAAAGCAGCAGATTGAAGAAGCAGAGAAATGAGGCCAAGGAAAATCCTTGGTACAGAGACGATATTAAGACCTGTCTCACAGGGCCTGCCTTGAAATGACAAAAGAGGCACTAGGGACCCTTATAAGGAGCCTTCTCAGAACTGAGCCTGTGTCAGGCGTTCCAGCATTTGAATCCCCAAAGCACCCTATTGGGAGAAACACATGCAGGTCTTCTTCCTTTTCCCTTTTTCACTGAAGGGCAGGCTTCCCGCATCTGATGCCCATCTGTAGATGCAGAGCCACCTCAGCTTTGAAGTGCTCCCCAGAAGGAGGCTCTAGGGTTGCTTTGATCCCGCCATGGGATCCCCCACTCCACGTGGTCATGCTTCTCTTCAGGGTAGCCTGGTGCACAGGGAGCTGGGCTCATGCACACTCAGGGATGCCCGCCCCATTTTCCCAACACTGGCATCCTAATAACAGAGGTTCATATTACATCGTTTCATTGATACAGGCTTTATAGGATGGAACCAAGGTCCTGGCTGCCAAGAGGCCCTCCGGTAAGTATATACATGAGCCGTGCAGGGAAACACCCCTTAACTTAACTGAGACCTCCTTAACCCAAACCCACTATGCTACCATTCCAGTAGGAACCGCCCCTCCTCCTCTGAAGGTTGACTCGACAGACAACCCTGCATATGCCTGGCTGTGAAAATTAGCTTGAAGGGAAACCTCTAGGCCTCTACTCCAATCTCACCTGCTCCAGAGACCAAAGGCAGACCCCAGAAATGACTTATACCCTATGCCAATATGATTATGTCATTGAGTGTCTGTAAAAACCCATGACCTAGATGTGAAGCTGGAATCGGAGGGTGTTAGACCCGGGAAGAAGTTATGCAATTTTAGATTAAGATAAATGCATTTATAGGAATGCATTTGTTTGCTATTTTAAACTCCAAGTCTGAGCTGCAGCAGCGGGGGTGGACAGGATGCTAACTGCTTGCTAGGTTGGTCAACTAAAATTTGAACTGAAGGACGGTCATCCTAAACAAGATGAGATACTAGGGATTCTTTAATGTAACATAAAAGATGGAATCCGAGCATCTGGGAGACAGAAATGTTGGAGTATTTTTCATCATATCTGAGCATTTATTTTTCTCCAACTTGGTGACATGAAGAAAAGCATCAGAGAGGCTTCTCAGCACCAGCGTTTCTGAGGAACAGGGATGATGATTCCCCGGCGGTCAGGGATAAAAGTGGTAGACATCCCATTAGCGAACTGTCTGGTATCAGTGGCAATTACATGTTCTCTGGGTGACAAGCTTAGAAACTAGAGACAAGAAATCATTGTTACTGGAATAGGCAGCAGAGCTAGGATGTGACTCAAAAGGGACTGACCCTAGAGAGAATTAGGGGTGGGAGTGAGGTTTAATTGAATAGAGTTCCTAGAGCTGAAATAAGTGAGCAACCTAAGACTAAACCTAAAATCTGCCTTGATGTACATGGCAAGCTTGTTAAACAGAGACTGAAGTGCGTCTGGCCTTCCATCATCCTGCATCTCACTCAGTTTATAGACAGTGTTAATTATGGTAGATGAGGCCGCAGTAATAACATAAACTCCCAGATTACAGTGCTTTAACAAAATAAGGGGGGGACGAATGTTCGAATATGATCAATTCATTCGAGCATCTCTTTCTCTCTAACATTTGGATTTCTTCACTCAAATAACATCAAATGAGAGTGCCCTGGTTGGTGAGCAGCTGTCCCTCATGCCATAATTCAGCCTTCTTCCATCTTTTGCCTCCACCATTCTCCAGGGCCTTGTCATTTTCATCCAGCTGCCAGAAGGAGAATAAGCGCATAGTGTAGATATGCTTCTTGGAATCCTTGGCTTGGGATTACTGAACAGCATGAGTCAAAATAGCCACACTTCCTACTTAGCATTATAATGAATGTAAGGGGTCAAAAAATATTTGTCAACAGATCTCCAACTCTGTTAGAGAGGCCCAGAGCCCCTTGGAAGGGAGGCCTGGCAAGGCTGAGGAAGCATATGGAGTTCTTCCTGGCTGATAGGTATTACAAATATTCTCCTAAGCCTTTCCCAAAGGAATCCCATCTATTTTCCAAAGTTTCTAAGTGCTGTGAGGAAGGAAATAACTAGACTAATGAGGGATTGTTAGAAACTGACTCTGAACTGATGTAGCCATCAGGGACCTATGTCCCTGTGGTTCATCCAATAGACCAGGGCTTTCTGTGTTTCTTATGTTGACCATTTTCATCCTGAAAGGGGTAGCAATTGCTGTTCCTCTCATAACCAAGAAATGTGGGTCTAGCTATCAGGAGGTGATGATGGGAGTCCACTGTGCATACTCTTCCCGGTCCCCCGACTTCAGCCCCAATCTCTGCATCTCTGAGCTCTACCGGTTTAGACATTTTGGCACTCAGGGTGAGAATGTTTCAACCAGGTGATGCAAAAATGCGTCTACTGAATTGAAGGGTGAGATCATTGTAGGTACTTTAGGTTCCTTGTGACACTAGGAAGAGAAAGGTACAAAGGAGAGCCTACATTCTTGACTGGAGTGATTAGACTTGATCGTTAAGGGGGATATGAGGATATATATATGGAGAAGGCAAAGTGCAACTGGATCTGAGAGGTCCTGCACATTTTCCTAGAACTACGAAGATGGACACCCAGTGTTAACACTCAGAGAAAACTATAGCAGTATTGTACTTCCAAGACTATCAAGGCACCAAACCCTTCAGAAAGCAAAGGGGTCACCCACCATAAAGAACTCTAACCAGCCAAGATACTGCTGAGAACAGCAGAAACATGGGCTGTGCCAGAAAGAGGTTATCATGGTGACCACAGCTTCTGGCAGGTGCAGAAGCAGGAATGACTGTGCCCACCTCATCTTGCCTCTTGCTTGGCCTCACACTTATTCATATCTGTAAGTGGGGTTGGTTTTGCCCTCTCTCATGTCTCTGTCGTGTATATAAACCATTTTTCTACTGTTAACTTTACTCATTAGTCTACAGGTACAAAATATGAAGCCAATTTCAGGATACCACCACGGAGGACAATCCTTGCTGAGTTTCCATGACATAACCCACTTCTCTCCATCTCCATCCCCTCGTGAATGCTCGACTCTCCCCCTTTGTCTTTTTTACAACCCTTTTTGGATTAGCATTTTGGGATACGTACAATGTCACCTTACCTTTGATCCAAAATTCATGAAAATCAGCCCTATGGTTTGAAATCTGGTGAAATCCCCATCCCAAAATTCAAAAGTTGAAATCTAACCCCCATTGCAATAGTATTATGAGCTGAGGTCCTTAGTGTTTAGTGGCCCCCTTATGAAAGAGTTGGACGAGAGCTGCCTTGCCCCTTCTGCCATGTGTGGACGTATAGAAGGCACCATCATGGAAGCAGAGAGCAGCCTTACCAGACATCAAATCTGCCTGCACCTTGACCTTGGATTTCCCAACCTCCAGAACTGTGAGCAATAAATTTTTATTATTTATAAATTGCCCAGTCTCAGGTAAGTATTTATGGAAACCCAAACAGATTAAGACAATCTGTCTGCCCTTCATAATGATAATTCCTTAATTCCCAGTCCTATAGCAGTCCTCATTAATCGGAGTTCCCTCCAGACCATTCTACTGAAATGACTTTCACTGAGGCCTCTAATTAAGAAGCACAGGACAGACTTTTCTGGATCTGTTCTTTGGCACATATTTTCTGCCATATTTAACACTGCTGGTTATTCCGGCCTTAAACTTCTCCACTCCATTCACTTATGTTTAGGAACACGGGTGGCACTGTGACATGTGGTCTTCCAGTTCTCTTTCTACTTGGTTAAGTTTTTGGTTTAGGAAATATTTCTTGGGCCTATATTATATTGCTGGGAAATGAGAAAAAGCTTTCTGAAAAGAGTGACAAGTTAGCTGATAGCTGTAGGAGGAGTGAGAATTAATCTAGAAAGGAATGAGGGAAAGAGCATAGAAGACATTTAAGACAGAAAGAAGAGCTTTCTTTTTTTTAAATGTGGTTTAACACTTTCCCCCCCTTTTTATTGTACTTTAGGTTCTGGGGTACATGTGAAGATTATGCAGGATTGTTGCATAGGTACATACATGGCAAGGTGGTTTGCTGCCTCCATCCCCCCATCACCTTTATCTGCCATTTCTCCCCATGTATTCCTCCCCAACCTTCCCACTGTCCATTGTCCCTCCTCTAGCCCCTGCCAACAGACCCAGTGTGTGATGCTCTCCTCCCCGTGTCCATGTGTTCTCATTGTTCAACACCCATCTATGAGTGAGAACATGTGGTGTTTGATTTTCTGTTCTTGTGTCAGTTTGCCGAGAATGATGGTTTCCAGATTCATCCATGTCCCTTTCTTAAAGATGACAGGTAAAATTTTAAAAAGAAAGAAAGAAGGAAGGAAGGAAGGAAGGAAGGAAGGAGAAAGAAAGAGAGAGAAAGAGAAGGAAGGAAAGAGAAAGAAAAGAAAGAAAGAAAGAAAGAAAGAAAGAAAGAAAGAAAGAAAGAAAGAAAGGAAAGAAAGAAAGAGAAAGAAAGAAAGAGATAGAAAAAGAAAGGCATACTCAGGATATTACAAGTAGTAGAGACTAGGTGGGGCATCCACTTTGAGGAAGGAAATAATAAAAGATGAGCTCAAATATAAACTATGAAGGTTTTCCATTGCATTCTTCAAAAATATGGGTTTCATAGAGAGGGCAATGGATATTCATGGAAGGTTTGTTAGCAAGGAAACAGCAGAGGATTGCACCTCAGGAAGATCACTCTTGTGGAACTGTAGGGACAGACAGTCTGAAGACCAAGACAGGGAGCACAGTGGAAACGCATGCTGGTAATATAAGTGGAAGATAATGGTGGCTGGTATTTCCACAAGAAAGATGCAGAACAGCAGACATACTGGAGCCACAGAATGGTTTATAGCACACAAACGTTCATCACTTGAATTAGCTACAAATGACTGATTGATTGGAGAACACACTTACTGTTATAGGATAGCTGTCAGTTACAGCATCAGATAATGAGACGTAACACTGTAGAAACTATAGACAATACTGTAAGAACAGAAAGTTTCCACACCAGCAATACAACTGCTTTCTTTGCATAGCCTTATTCTTCTTTCACCCTGATGAGAGTGGGTGAAAAGCCTCTGCTAACGACAATGCTGGTGATGTTAGGAAAAGAGAAGCCTTTCTCTTGCTCAAGAGCTAGATGGACTCAAATGCCATTACTTCAAGGACATTCTATTTCTATTGATACGCCTACAAAAATTGAAAATGCACTTATTAAAGAAATCTACAAGAGGTACAGAAGCAAGGACAATTGTGCCTATCTCATCCTATCTCTTGCTTGGCCACGCACTTACGTCTGTCAGTGCATTTGATTTTGCCCTGCCCCATGTCTCTCTCTTTTATGTAAATCATGTTGCTACTGTTAGCTTTATTCATTAGTCTCTAGGTACAAAATATCAAGCCAAGTGCGGGATAAAATCAGAAGATCATAGTAGAAACTCTGTTCTTACAGTCTCAAAAGCTTTGGCCCTGAATCATCCTTTCCCCTGGAGACTTTCGATTTTGAAATATGAGTTCCGATAAACGCCATGACTTCAGTCTTTTTATAGAGCAGTGGTTCTCAACCAGGGGCTGTTTTCCTCCCAACAAAGGACATTGATAACTTCTGGAGACATTTTTGGTCATCACAGCTGGGGAGTGGGTGCTGGCATCTAGAAACCTACATTTTAAATATTCTACAATGCATGTAACAGTCTTCTGTAACAAAAAAATTATTTGGCCCCAAAATGTTGATAGTGCTGACCCTGTATTTGAGTCTAGATTCCCTTCTGAGTTTCAGACTTTTAAACTGAAGTAAGAACAGGTCTACCTTAAGGAAATCATCCCCATTTTACAGATAAAGAAACTAAGACCCAAAATCATTACTTAATTCATCCAGGGTCTCAAAGCTAGTAAATTCTGGAGCTGACACACAGTTGAGAGATATCTGCTCCACCACAAAATGTGGCCTCCCACATCCTCCTCCACAGGAGAGAAGGGGGCAGTGTCACCACTAAGCTTCTCCTGGATCAGATCAATGCCATTGTTATATAGGATAAAGTAGCTCCATACAACCATTTATTTTAATATCTATTAAGTTATAGCAATTTAGTTTGGATCTCAGATTCTTTTTCCCAGTTTTTCAAACAAGGAAAATACTTTTAGCTTCAGATTTGAGCCCTACAAAGTAGGTCAGGGAATCCGGGCTTCATCCATAACAGCAACCACAAGGCTCACATCTTCTCCCCTTGCCTGTTCACATTGCTTTGTGGCTCTGGGAGGAACAGTCATCTTTTAGAGGTCAGCTCTTGAGGCAGCATGCCGGGTCTCGAGCCCAGATAATAACACCTTTCTGCATACATCTGTTTATTAAGACCTTATCTTTTTATTCCACCTAGTGCTTCCTGCCAGCTTGCTTCAAATCTCCTTTAGAAGCAAGCATCCCAGTATGCCTTCCACAGCATTCGTGTTACAAACAAGGTGCAGTTTGCAGGCACACAGTGCACTCTTAGTGAGTCTGTTCCTTTATTATGCTACAACTGCATTCCCTAAATGGTGATCCTCGAAATGCTCTTTCGGGAGAGGTTAATAAATGTGACAGGAAGAAAAGGGAGGCGGGAGATTGCCATCCAAAAGTTTGACAAATGCTGCATATGAAACTTCTTCGTGGAAATTCAAAAAGCATGTTTGCCAACAACCGTTTCTGAGAAGACAAAGGGAAGGATAGATAAGCCTCTTTAACTTCATCTTACCCAGACTTTCCCAGGCTTCTTTGACTATCAGACCCGTTTTCCACCAAACATATTAGCCAGCAGGCCACTGTTTCATACAGCATCAGAAACGCTGCACTGAGATGGAAGAAATTAAGGTGTGGTTATGTCCATTTTACAAATGAGAAAACTGAGACTCAAAGAAGTCACATGACCGAACTCAGTGTCACCCAATAAATGCAACTTGGCACCAAGACTTAACTCAGGGTTTGTGAATCCAAAATTCTCTCTCCTCTCTACCACAGTATTTTCATTCTCATGAAATTTTCATACATGAGGAATTTCCACAAAACAGCACACTACCAGGCCATGCCTGGTCCACTCACAAAAGCCTTCACCCTTCCACTCACACAACTGGAGACCTTTGACAGGCTCTTAGTCACCCAGGATAGTGGGATCCATCTTGGTTCATTCTTTAGGACTCATCCTAAAACAGACAAGTGGGGTGAAGAATCACTGGCTTCGCATGTGGGGCTCAACATGAAGTTATCAGGGCTTTTGGCCGGGCCCTGGACTTGTTTCCCAGTTGTGACAACTGGTCATCTGTCATACTTCTAACTCAGGACTCTTGCCTTAGTTCCTGGCAAATACCTCTACACTAATTCCCCTTTCAGCTACCCCAGGTGCTTCTGCAGAGAAGTACTGCCTTGCTCTTTCTGGGAATCCTGTTCTAGAGCGGGAATATGGTTCAAACCCTCAAGGATGTCCCATGTCAATGGCATGGCATGTCCATTGTTGCTCACCCCAAGGTACTCTCAGCCTGGCTGCAGAAGCACCCACCACTAGCTCAAGGAGCCTGATAGCCCCGTGCTGTTCATTATCTCACTCTCCAGCCAAACACTCTTTCTGCTTCCTCCGGAATTATCTATTTCCTGACTTCGCTAAGAAGAACAAACCCAAAGCCAGCTCAAAAAGAAACAAAAACAAAAAATCCATTCATCTTTTCAGTGAATGAAGCACACAGCACCCAGAAATAGTCATTGATTTAATAACTGCTGAGTGCCTCCTATGTCTCAGAGCTGGGTGACAGAGCCTAGCTGAGGACAGGACAAAGCCCCTGCCCCTGTGAATTAATACATAAGGCAAGGTCAGGTAGATACACACGCCAGACAGGAAGCCCAAACAGGGTGAGGACCGAGCGGGTATCCAGGATGGACTCTATCAGATGATGTCAGGCAAGGTTGGAGGATGGGAGGCTGGGAAAGGATCTGCATGAACAGAGGCAGATTAGGGGAAGAGAGTTCCAGGCAGACAAAACACTAGCTGCAAAGACGCTGAGGTAGCAGGAACAGCAAGTAAGCTGCTGTGGTGAAGCCATGCCCTGGAACCAGAGAGTGCAGAGAGGAGGTCAGAAACACAGCTGGAGCCTGGAGCCTCCTCAGAGAGTGAGAAAGCCATGCTTTAGAAACACAAGTGTAATCCCAGCACTTTGGGAGGCCAAGGTAAGCAGATCATGTGAGGTCAGGGTTTCGAGGCCAGCCTGGCCAATCCCCAAGGTGAAACCTCGTTTCTACTAAAAATACAAAAATTAGGCTGGGCATGGTGGCAGTCACCTGTAATCCCAGCTACTCGGGAGGCTGAGGCAGGAGGATCATTTCAACCAGGGAGGTGGAGGTTGGAGTGAGTGGAGGAGATTGCGCCATTGCACTCCAGCTGGACAACAAGAACAAAACCCTGGAAAGAAAGAAAGCAAACAAGAAAGAAGAAAGAGAGAAAGAGAGAGAAGAAAGGAAAGAAGAAAGGAAGGAAGGGAAGGAAAGGAAGAGAAAGAAAAGAAAAAGCAACACAAGCGAATGTGGTATTATTCAAAGGCCACTTTGGTGTGAATGGGCAACCTGAGAGAGGAGCCCCGTCCACAGTCCAGGCAAAAGAAGAGCGTGGCTCGAATGAGGAAGCACTGATAGAGAAAATGAGAACTTGTCAAGACCCAGGAAAATGATTCAGGTACAAAAGGCAGGACTTCCCATGAAAAAGGACAGACAGATGCCTGAGGCTGCTGTGCCTGGACTCAAAGGAGTGCACCAGGGTGGGGAGTTCAGATATGGGCATGCTACACGTGGGAGCCTGTAGAGGAGGAGGTTTCTTTCCTCACCTGCCAGAGTTTCAGGGCAGAGGCTCTTGTAAGAAAAGACAGAGAAACAAGAGAAAAGCACGCATATGGATTTGATGTAAGTTTTACATGGCACGGAGCTTTCCAAAGTGAAGACTCAAAAGGAGAATCTGTGCTTTTTATGCGTTTTTTTAAGCTAGGTTTGAGGAAGAAGCAGATACTTTTGGAGTAGTATGACTGGATAAAAACTCATGCCGTTAGTATGAGCTAATCGCAATGAACCAGTCGGTGGGGGAGACTTAGCAAGGCCTGTGTGCTCAGAGTCCTCTCTGTGTCCCTGTGTCCTCAAAGATAAGACCGTGCTTTCCTCCAGGGATAGGGAAGCCATGTCTCATGTGAGGCTCTGGTGGCCTGCTTCAGGGGAAGGTCAGAGCATCCATCCTAGGTGTTATGACCTCTTCAGGGGAGAAACGTGGGGAAATGGCAGAGTGACATTCCTGCTTCTGCCATTGTTTTCAGATTCCTTCACCTTAAAGTGCTCAATATGTCAAGGCACATATCTTAGTACAGCACGTCCTAAATCCCACCGGGCCTATTAGACATCCAGGTGGAAATATGGAGTTTGGGGTGGGAGTCGGGGCAAGAGACCAAATTTGGAGGCCCCCAGTGAGAGATGGGATGGGGATTGCCTAGGAGTACCTAAGAGTGACTGAAGATTAAGGAGAGAACTGAGAAACAGGCCCTGAGTCACTTGACTGTCTCAGTATTTAAAAGGAATCTAGAACGTAAGGAACCAATCAAGGAGCTGAAAACAGAGTGCTCAGAGAAGTCAGAAGAAAGCTCACTGGGAGCCAGGCAAAGAAAATGAATGCAGGGGCTGAGGAGGATGGTGAAGGAATGGCTGGAGGAGGGTCCTGGGCTTAGCTGGCACCCTGGACAACAGTGTGATGGGAACAGAGCTGGAGTGGAAAGGGTTAAAGAAAGAACAGAACTTAGATAGGAACTGCAGAAAAGTTCCTTCTGGGCTCGGACAGGAAGTGCAGAAAAGTTCCTTCTGGGCTCGGACAGGAAGTGCAGAAAAGTTCCTTCTGGGGTCGGACAGGAAGTGCAGAAAAGTTTCTTCTGGGCTAGGACAGGAAGTGCAGAAAAGTTTTTTCTGGGAATTGCAGAAACTGAAGGGAAGCAAAAAAAAAAGAGAGAGAGAAACTTTATACCTTGTTTGTGTACCTCTATAAAGAGGGAGAAGAATGTTCAGGCAGGAGCAAGAGATGGGACATTAGCACAGTCAGATTCTCCAATAGGTGGAGGATTTGGGACCCAGCGCTTCAGGGCAGTGGTTGCTGTAGACAAGGAGGCACCTGTATGTTCCTGGTAACCACAGACAGCAGAAAAGAGGGCAGTCTCAGAGTGGACAGACCCGACGGCACAGAAATGAAACGGGCCTGTTCCAATCCATTTCATTCTCTCAGAGAAATAAGGAGTGAGGCTATTGAGTGAGAAAGGGTGGGCATGGTGAAGTGGACAAGAAAGGAGGAGTGAGGCAACAGAGGAAATCAGGGGCCAATGGAGGAGGGCTGCCTGCTCAGCAGAGCCGGGCCCACTGAGGACGTGCTTCTTCATGATCTCATGAGCATTTTTACCCTAAAGACAAAAAAGCAGCAGGGAAAGATCTTAAGACCAAAATGTTCGACTATGTGGCAGTGAATATAAACTCTCTCTGGACACATTTCAAGTAGGTGCCAGCAGAGAAAATAGAAAGAAAATAAGAACGGCAAATATTTGACATCTCCAAAAACAACCTAATCCTCTTTCTGTCGTAATAGTCACCTACTTATGCTGCATTCCTCTTTCTTTTTTAAACCTTTTGCAAAAGAAGACAAAAAGTCAGGCATTCTGTTACATTATGACTAGAGCCATTGAAAGCGATTAGGGCACTAAGATGACAAGGCATTACAAACACTGAAAATTTTACATTTGTACCAGATGAATAGAAGTCATTTCATTCTGTCCTAGCCTTATAAAACAAAAGATGGGCTTGGTTAAGAGGGCTCTTCAATTGCCAAGGGAATAATAACCCCAGATTTACAGAATAAATAACATTTCAGTGCATGCTTCAATTCATAATACCAAGATGGCCAATGTGTACCCTGCCTCTCTTCCCAGGAGATTAAAATGCTTACTTACCTGGTCTAATTTATCAGTATAATAAGGCAGGAGTGGGTATTTTAAAGTCTGCTTTGTAGGTGGTGAAGGCATAATGCAAAAGTATTGGTATTGTTCAAGGTCATATAATTCCTCAGCACAGCTTCGACTAGACATAAATGTCTGCTATAGTGGAATTTTGAATGAAAAACAAAAACAAAATAAAATGGTTCTTTAGTGTGTATCCAGTCTTTCACTAGCCCTCCACAATACGCATTTCTGTTGTCTTTTTACCTAGGTAACTATTTATATTTATAAGGTAATTTTATTTTCTTATCAATCATAGTTCTCATACCCATTTAAGAACTTCCTTGAAGTGCTATTCCAATGCCATGGAGAAAAATTGGTTATGATACGTTGGAAAGAATTAGGTTCCCAATTTAAAAAGCAATTATTCTCATTGACATCTTATTTGGCAGAAAACCAGGAGATGGGACCCTGCGCTGCATAAATAGTCACAGTAATGACAGGCAGACACGAAGAGCTCTGTGCCAGGAGGCAGCACCGTGAGTCCCTGGCCCAGGCTGCAACAGCCAGCGAAGTCAAATGAGCTTCATCTCCACGTTCCAGCCTCCTCGCCCCCAAATGAAACTTGCCTTCGGATCAGGTGTGGTCAAAGCCTCTGATTTTTCAAGAGACATAGCAAGTTAGGATTATGAAATGTAATCTCCAAATGTTTTAGTACTGTCAATTACATCCATTCTTTTTCAGCCCTCTATGTGGTTCAAACCAAGTACCAGTACAAGACCAATCTCATCAGCCCAAGTTTGCAAACTCTGATCAATTCCCAACTCTGACAGTCTTTGACAGGTGGTGGTGGTGGAGGTTTTGTTCTAAGAATCATATGTGGGGAGAGCAAGCTGTTGCCTCGCCTTCGTGTGACCTGCTTGGTTCCAGGACAACATTTGAACACAGATGATACTGAGGAGTCCCAGTAATTGTCCCTACTGGCAAGGCCAAGCTGCTCATGTCACCTGCTGCAGTGCTGCCTGGATTCCAGCCAGCATCATGGCTCCCTCGGCTGGCTCAGCACCTTACTCTTGAAGAGGTAAGAAGCATTCACTTTGGGAGGCCGAGGCGGGTGGATCACGAGGTCAAGAGATCGAGACCATCCTGGTCGAAATGGTGAAACCCCGTCTCTACTAAAGATACAAAAAATTAGCAGGGCATGGTGGCGCGTGCCTGTAATCCCAGCTACTCGGGAGGCTGAGGTAGGAGAATTGCCTGAACCAGGAGGCGGAGGTTGTGGTGAGCCAAGATCCCGCCATTGCACTCCAGCCTGGGTAACAAGAGCGAAACTCCGTCTCAAAAAAAAAAAGGAAGCGTTCTAACAAAGTGCTCCTTTCATAATAAATAGGCTTCCTTTCTCTGTGGCTTTAGTTAGGCCTCCTGTAGGCAGGGCCAAACTATCTCCAGCTCAGTGGCTTACTACACACTTCAACTCTGTCCCGAACACATGTCACTTCAACTACAGAAATGCACAAGGCATGGAACTCCTGCAGGAAACAAGAGTGTCAAAGGCAGAAGATGGTGCCGTGGCAACCCCAACCCGCAACCATGTCCTGCCTCAGGTTGTCGGCAGGTGGCAGGAGTCAGGGCTCGTCTTTCCAACGAAGATTCGGAGTAGACCATCCTTCTTAGGTTTAGTTCTGCCAATGGCCAGCTGGGCATGACTCCAAGCATCTCTGCGGGTTCTTGAGTTTTCCATCATGCAGACCGGGCTGGTTTCCTGGGACCCACACTCTGCTCTTTATTTGTTTCGTTTGGTTGAGACGGAGTCTTGTTCTGTCACCAGGCTGGAGTGCAGTGGCATGATCTCGACTCACTGCAACCTCCGACTCCTTGGTTCAAGTGATTCTCCTGCCTTAGCCTCTCGAGTAGCTGGGACTACAGGCACGTGCCACACCCAGCTAATTTTTGTATTTGTAGCAGAGATGGCGTTTCACCACATTGGCCAGAATGGTCTCGAGCTTTTGACCTCATGGTCTGCCCACCTCAGCCTCCCAAAGTGCTGGGATTACAGGTGTGAGCCACCGTGCCCGGACCCACACTCCGTTTAAAGGTCTGCCCTCATTATCTGAAAATTCCTAGTAATTTTACTTTAGAACTTACGCTTTGTCTAAGTGAAACACGTTGGGAAAACAAGATGTGCCTGTGAACAGAAAAGTAAAAGAGACGCAAAATTTTATGTTTTAATAGTTTTAAAAGAAAAATAAATTCTGTTTTCGTTACACTCACAGTTCTTCTGACACCAAATGTGTGGGTTTTCCACACAGTGCAATTCTCCAATATCTGCAGACACCAACGGGGTGTCCTACATCCTAATTTAATTCTGGCACTACCTGGAGTTAGCGCAGAAGGCACAAGTTCAGGGCTTAGCCCCACAAGACTCCCCCCACTTCAGTGCCCATTCCATGACTGCCTCCTCGGATTTAATAACTTGTCAGCTATTCTAGCTCATGGGACTCGGGAAAACAGTTGACTTCCTACCACTGGTTTATTATAAAGGATGAGACCCAGGGATAGCTAGATGGAAGAGATGAGCAGGGCAAGGGTCAGGGGGAGTTGGAGGAGCATGGAGCTTTCATGCCCTCTCTGCATGCGACACCCTCCCAGCACCTAGGTGTGTTCACCAACACAGAAACTCTCTGAACCCCATTGCTTGGGGGATTTGTGGCTTTTCCATAATGCAGGAACAACTGATGAAAGCACTGGCCATTGGGGACCGAGCTCTATCTCAGCTGCTGCTTCTCCTGGGAAGCTGGGGACGGGGCTGACAGTTCCAAGCCTCTAAGCCCAGCGTTGGTTCTGGTTGCCAGGCCCCACATGCAGGAGCCCCCTCGTTCCCACAAACTCAGGTAGGGCTGAAAGGAGCTGTGTAGGAGTAATGGCAGAGTTCTTCTCATACCCAGCATTTAGGGAACTCCCAGGGTTTTCGAAGCAAACCAGGGGCAGAAACCAAATGTGTATGTTCATGCTTCATAGCACTTGCTCTCTTCCCTCTGAATAGAAGGCCCTGCCTTTGCCTCTTTGCATGGGTCTCTGCAGGTAGGTGACCAGGCCTGCCTGCAGGAATTGCCTTGTGACTGTGGCCTACACGGGAGGAGGTTGTCAGGAGGAAGACGGCTCTCCCTGGTGAGCACAGACGGAAACTTTTGGCCTGTGCCCACTGCCAACTGTAATTTACATCACCCTAACAGCAATGTCAAGACCCCGCCCAAGGCCATTTTAAGCCCAGGCTCCCTTGGAGTTTTCTTCTGTCTCACCTCAGAAGGTCCCTGTGCAAGCTCTGGTAACAGTGACACCCCTACCTTTGCCTCTTCCCCTCTCACTTGAGATCTTCTCTCTCTGCACTGACCAGCAAAATCACACCACCCAGAGAAAGAGGAGGCAGGAGAGAGGGGTGGAGGGGAAGCCCCGGGGAGTCAGGGAGAGAGCTTTGTAGTTGGGTGAGACTCCGGTGATGTCTGAAGCTGTCTCCCTTTTGAGCTCAAGTTCCAAGCCAGCCAATGTTGACACCTCTCAGAAGAGTCACAGTAAACCTTTTTTTCCATACAAACCCTTCAGGAGCCTGCTAATGACACTTCCACGTGGTTTTGAGAGGGCTATTTCAAGGCATTTTGAGTGATTAAACTTGATTTCCTCCAGAATGCCCCTGCCTTGTACTCTCTGTGTTCAGAGTGGCCTGAATTATTTTTATTTCCTTTGCATCTCTCGTAAGTTGTCTATGGAGACATATATAAGTGGACAGCATTTGTGGGCTGGGGCCTGGGGGGCAGCTCTTTGGCTGTCTCTACTTTCATTATCCACAGTCGAGACTGACTCGCCATTGGTTTAAAAAAAATTCCAGTTCAACTATTTGAAAAAAGAAAAAGAAAAACTCCTGGAAGTATCCCTGTCACTACAGGCAGAGCCATTGAGACCAAGAGTGCTCATCCTGCAGCAAGCAGGCTGCATGAGAGACCCTCAGGAGTCACAGGACCCCTGAATGTGTTTGTTCCATTTCTCGTGTATGTGCACATATGCACTATTATAGAACTGAATATTCATTGAATACCAAAAGTGTGCCTCGCACTGGGCTGTGCATTTTCCACACAGAAAATAAAGTCTGGCCTTAAGCCCTAGTAAATTTCAAGGGACTCAGCTGGGAGATAGCCAAGAGCTGGGCTCAGGAAGTTGTTACCACTTGCAAAGCCGAGTTATCCTTGGGAGTGATCTGACTCCTCCAGGTTTTCCAAGAAGACTCAAATCCACTGCCTGTGGTAGTGGGAAAGTTAGATAAGCTGTCTTAGGCTGCTTCCCCGTTGGTAAAGTGGGGATGTTAACGTATTTGCAAGGACGGCTGTGGAAATTTAATTAGATAATATGTGCAAAGGAATAGCCACGGTCAGGACCACCGGGACCTTGACAAAAGGTAGCCCCTCTGCCCTCTTTGGAGCCGCTTTCCTGGTTAGACAATCCTCGCCGCCTATATTGTCCATGCCCCTTAGCTTTGCAATTTCCAGCCATTCTAGCAGCACGACCCTGCAGCCCAGAGATAAGATGTGATGGAATTAGCTCTGCTAGTCTAATCTTTGATCTCAATTTGATGTATAACCAATGCAGTCAGCCCCTTTGCACAGGTTAGGGATTCTCTCCACACCCCTGCAGCGTTCCAACGCGCAGAGAGCAGAGGACGCATCTCCTGTCTCCTCTCATAGCCTAGCCTGAGTCCATTGTTCCAGCCAGCGGGGACCCTGCACTGAGCCGCTCAGCAGTCAGCCAGCCCCCTGCCGGTCATCCCGCCTGCCGGCCCGCAGGGTTGTGAAGCACTCTTGTCCTAAATAGGAGGCTCTCAGCCCCTGGGCCACAGAGAACAGCAGCAGCCTCCCACGGGCAGCGTCTGGCTGGAGCTGCTCTAGGCAGATGCACTGCGTTAAGAGGAATGAGGGTTCCTCCAGGTGGGAGGTTCATGCACATGGGGCGATGGGAAAACCCTGAGGAGTGAAAAAATGAAAGCTTGAGATTAGCCCCAGCCTCATGTCATCCGGGAGTTTCCGCCCACACTCTATTACACTGGAAATTCTGTCGGAAATACAGAATGTTGGGCCCCACCCAGCCCTCCTGAGTCAGAAGCAGGGGCTGGAGGCCCAGAAACCTTTGAGCAGATCCTCCCGGTGTGAGCATTTGAGGCCCAAGCTTGAGGTTGGAGAGCTCAGGCATCTTTCTCTTCTCACCTGCCCATGCTCTGGTCTGTCCCATTATTTTCCATTTGTCTGAAGCCTTCTGGACCTCCCCATCCTCACTACACTCAAAGAAATCAACCCCCCTTCAGGGCTTCATAGAGATTTTCATACCGAATTTGTGGCCCTTTGCCTAAATGGCTCACATCCTGTTCAATGTTTCCCACCAACATGTAGGGAGACCCACCAAGACCCAGCACGCAGGAGAGCATTCCGGGAGGTAGCTCACACTGTCCTCGTGCTCCATAGCCCCGGCAGGCACTCTGGAGACTCATCTCACACAAGAGAAACCAGAAGCAGAAAGAGGTCCGAGTGCCCGGACAGGGCCCACCCACAGTATGTGGCAGAGTGAGACCCAGTCTGCCAGTCACCACCTGTGCCCTCCAGGGTGGGAACATGTCTCCTTCCTCCCAGTATTCCCAGTGCTGCAGCAAGACCTGGCACGAGGGAGGAAGCATGTGTGCTAAATGGGATCGGATCACACTCCATTTCAACCCACAGATTATCCACAAGTTAGGTCAGTGCCTTCAAGTCATCAAGACTAACTCTTAGCCACCCCTGGCTGTTGCATGAGTCTCCTGTCTTCCCACACAAGGCCTGGCCTCCTGCAACGCCCAGCATTGGCCAGTGCTCTAGTAAGGTGGGCCACCTCATTCTCTCCCCACCCTCTGCTTCCTCTGCACTAAACATGCATCCACTGAGGCATGCTCTTGTGAGTACGTGCACACTGTTTTTGTCAGACATACTCGGTCCAGGGTCACATGCTGCAGCTCTAGGAAGTAGAGGGTCTTCTCGCCCTCCTCTGACCTCCTGCCTCCCACACTTCCAAAACGAGCTCACCCCGACCACCTTTCAATGGATCATTGCTCTTTTGAGGGTGTGGCTTGTCCCTAACGAAATTGGCAACCACTGAAACCTTGGCTATATTCTCTTATACCCCGCTTTCCTTCCTGGCACAGGGTAGATTGCATGGCTGCTCTCTGGCATGGTGACCCACATGCCAACCTACACATCATTTTTAGGATGCTGCCATGCAACATTCCTGACATGAGTTCTACCTGCTTCATTCATTGACTCATTTACTCAGTGAACACTGAGTGCTTTCTGCTTTTCGCACATATGATGGTTCAGTTCAAACTCCCACTGTGTGACATCTCCTCTTTGGACTTATTGTTATTAATCAGTCAGTTGGGCCAAATTTGTTTCACTTTACGTTTACCACAGAAGCTTCCTGAATCCGATCTTTAACTGGTAACCTCAGAAAAGAAAGAAAAAGAGAGAGATGATTTGAGAATGGAATGCGTAAAATCAATGTTGAAATCAATCCGTTGTAGTTAATATTGCAAATAGTCACATGCAATCTAAATGGAAATGTTGGCCACGTCTCAGTACTGTCCCAAGTTCCCAGTGCAGTCACTTGATGTCTACTCCTTCACCCTTTGGGGTAGCTGGAATAATTTTTTTTTCAATGTGTCTTGCAACGGGCTTACAAAACCACTCTGAATTTACCTGATGTCTCTTCCTGAATTTTTTTTTTCATTTTTGAGACAAGGTCTCATTCTGTCACCCAGGCTGAACTGCAATGGCACCATCTTGGTTGACTGCAACCCCCACCTCCTGGGTTAAAGCAATTCTCTTGCCTCATCCTCCTAAGTAGCTGGGACTACAGGCACACACCACCACACCTAGCTAATAGTTTTGTATTTTTCTGGTAGAGATGGAGTTTCATCATGTTGACCAGGCTGGTCTCAAATTTCTGACCTCAGGTGATCCACCTGCCTCACCCTCCCACAGTGCTAATATTACAGGTGTGAGCCACCATGCCCAGCCCTCTTCCTGATTTTTTTTTTTTTGAGATGGAGTCTTGCATCGTTGCCCAGGCTGGAGTGCAGTGGTGCAATCTCGGCTCACTGCATCCTCCGCCTCCTGGGTTCCAGCGATTCTCCTGCCTCCGCCTCCAGAGTAGCTGGGACTACAGGCACGTGCCACCACATCCAGCTAATTTTCTATTTTTAGTAGAGACGGGATTTTACTATGATGTCCAGGATGGTCTCTGTCTCTTGATGGAGCCTCCCACAGTGCTGGGATTACAGGCCTGAGCCACAGCGCCCGGCCCCTCTTCCTGATTTAACAAGGGTTTTGCTCCTGTAATAGGATTATCATCTGGAGATGGTTTGGAACTGAGTTGTCTACATGCTGTTTCTTCTTGTGTTATGATTCCAGCATTCTGAGCTCAGCCTGATCCATGGGCTCTTTTCTGCATCCACGTTCAACGTTGCCCCCTTGCCTCCTTTCCAGCAGCATCTGACAGAGTTAAAGGGTAAAATGCCTGATGGCTGCCAGCCTGGCTCCTAAATGCCCCAAGGGACCTCCACCCCAGTGCAGCTGGCTGCTCCATTCCAGTTACTTCCCAGGCCGTGCTGAGGGTCTGCGTGTAATGGTGTGCAAAGTGACAGTATCATCACAACTAACCCCAGGCTTCCCAGGACAGACCTAAGTTCTACAAAAGCACTCTCAAGGTGGCCTGACAGAAAGGGAAATGAAGTCACCGGCCACACTGCTCAAGCTGCACGTCCTCACGTGGTTGCTCCGCCGATCCTCACACAATGAGTTTGCAGTCCGCTCTGTGCCAGCCAGTTGGAGTATGCCATTTGTCTTTCCCTGCTTCGGGGCAAGGCGTGGTATCACCCAGTCAAAGGGGACACTTATCCCATCACACAAACAGACCTCCACACCTTCTGCTTCATTGTCTCCAAAATGCTTCCTTGCCTGAGTAGCAGCGCAAAAGCTGCCACTTTGCTCTTGCAAGTAAGATGGAAGCTTTCTGAAACTTTCATCACCTTTGAACTGCATTGTACCCACTGACTATGGACTGAATTTGCACCTTTACTCTTTAACTTTTATGTTCTTATTTATATATCTCACCTTTCACCTTGGTTCAGAAAAGAATTGAGGTGAGGTGTATTAATCAACATATATAATCATTCGGTGGCACAGTTTCCAATAACTTATTTAATAAGATAAAATAAAAATAGGAGTAAAAGTAAGATTAAAGGAAGGAGAGCAAGACAATAGAATTGAATGCTTAGGCTGAGCACGTTGGTTCACACCTGTAATCTCAGCACTTTGGGAGGCCGAGGAGGGTGGATCACTTGAAGTCAGGAGTTTGAGACCAGCCTGGCCAACCTGGCAAACTGCATCTTTACTAAAATTGCCAAACTTAGCTGGGCATGATGGCACCCGCCTGTAATCCCAGATACTCAGGAGGTTGAGGCAGGAGAATCACTTGAACCTGGGAGGCAGAGGTTGCAGGGAGCTGAGATCCCACCACTGGACTCCAGCTGGCAAAAGAACAAGACTCTGTCTCAAAAAAAAAAAATAATAGAATTCAATGCTTAACTGCGAGTGTTTCTGTGAGTGGTCCACAAATGTTTGGTTCTCATCTTCCAGCAAATATCTGGTTGTTTTCTTTTGCCTCAAAGAGGGAAACAATCAGTTATAGGATTTCAGGATCTACAAAATGAAAACTGTGGCTGATTCTGGCCCTGAGACCTGGGAGAATGTCTTCTTTGGGCCTCATGAGAGGATGCTGTGAAAGTCCTGGATGCCTTCTGCCTCTGTGCCTGTATGCATTACAGATGTATTGATTTACAGTCTTTTTTTCCTTATCTGAAAATAATACAAGAAAAATAATAAAGCAAGAGGGTTTTCTTTCCTCTGGGCTCTGCGTAATCCTCTGCATCTTCTTTTAAAGGCTTTGTTCTTCAGGTGGAGTATTCTTTCTACACTTCTGCTAATGTTGTCCACATGCAAGTCTAGACCGCAGATGGTTGGCTTTCGATTAGAAGATTTTCAGAATTTATGCTGTATAAGGAAGACATTCTTTTATTTTTAATACACGTATTTTCTCATATATTATTTCAGGAAAATATGCTGTAAAATGAACACAGTGGAACCAAAGAGATAAAATATGTGTCGAAGAATCTGAATATTCAGTTTGGATCCGTGCACATTTTAATCTTTAATTAAGTGGATTCTTTCAGAATGTTGCCATTTCCAAAAACATCAGTGCCATCCTCTCTCTCTTCCTCTTTCTCATTTCCTTTGGGTTAACTCACCCCAAGCATCATGAAATATACGCACAATCAATGTCTGGAGTGGGATTATGCTGTTCACAGCAGGTTACAGAAAACAGATAATGAATAATTTAAGTCATTCATTATTTAAGGATTATTAGTACCTACTATTTGGAATCACTTTCTTTTACTTTTCATTGCTTAAGCTCATTATTCTTTAGCCTTCAGAGCTAAGTAGGTCCAGCACAATGTTTACTAAGGGTGAAAATCACTTCCCTTCTCAATGTGTTTACCCACTCAAAGAAAAAGCATACTAATCTTTTTTCAAGTCATGTCTGATTAACAGCACCCTTACAGAGATCCGCAGCCCGGGGACAGCCATCAGCCACTGACGCACACAAGTTCCACCAGAGTTTCTTCACACACTCAGACTTCCCATCCTTGTGGTTTGGAAAAAATACAGTGATTAGTATTTCCGAGCAAAACACTTTTGAAAACATAACCATGAGGTTTTCCACATTGAAGCTGCTTTTCCAGGATTTCTGTGGGTCAGCAGTGACACCCAGTGGCTAGAAGCACTTGCAGGCTACAGAAATGTCTCCTGTATTTCACGGTAGTGAAGGAAATTGTAGGAAAAGGCATCTTTGGACCCCAGGTGTTGGAAACTACCTCATGGAGAGGAATGTATAAATGCAGGATGTGCAGAAAAGGGTGGAGGCGGGTCTGAGATGTTCTAACCTCAAGACTCTGTCTCAAAAAAAAAATGCCATCACCAAACAAAAGTTCTTTCTGGTATGACATAGTTGGCATCAGATGGGAGAGAGGTACCAGTGCTATGACAGTGACAGGACGCATGGCAGTGACAACTACCCCAGCTGGATCCTGAGAGCACGGGCCCCTTGAATGATGCTTGTGAAAAAGAGGACAAGTCAGACTGGAGACAGATCACCAAGGCACCCTTTCCTTTTGCAGATGCAACCAAGGCAAAGTCAGTGTGCCCAATGCACGTGCAATTTCAGCCAACAACTTTGTAGCTGGGACAGAAACGTGGGTCACTTACCTCCTAGGCTGTTATTTTTGATGTCATCATTTTATGACATCAAAACATGTAGTGATACTGGTTGACAGACTGCATAGCAGTGTTTGGGAAGCAGTAAGAATATGCTTCTGGTCTCTATAGGATTTTAAATATTAAAATTCTTAACATTGAGAATTAGTGCCGCTCCATATATTGAAACAAGTTAGAGATAAAATCAAGTGCCAGGGATGACTTGTTCCTTATACTAAAACGAGGTAGAGGCTGTGGATACGGGGCAAATCCAGGGATGTTCTGGAAGTTCTCAAACGCTCGTGCCGTGTTTGATGATAAGCTGTTCTTTCTGAAGGTGAACTACACTCCTGACTCAGCATCAGCAACTTAAGTCTGATTTTTCCATTAGTAGGACAAATTTGCCCCACCACTCCTCTCCTTAATTCTCAAAAGATGCTTTGTTTTCTAATTTGTAACAAGCAAGGCATTGCAATAGAAAGACCATTAAACTTGGGCCTAGATAACATGGATGTGAATGTGAGTTCTACTGCCTATTAAGTGTGTAAGCTCAATCAACATCCCTAAACATTCTGAAACTCGGCCAGACACGGTGCCTCACACCTGTAATCCCAGCACTTTGGGAGGCCAAGGCAGGTGGATCAGCTGAGTTTGGGAGTTCGAGACGAGCCTGCCCCACATGGCAAAACCTCCGTCTCTACTAAAAATAGAAAAAGTTAGCCAAGCATGGTGGTGGGCACCTGTAATCCCAGGTACTCAAAGGCTGAGGCAGGAGAATCACTTAAACCCAGGAGGCAGAGGTTACAGTGAGCTGAGATCGTACCACTGCACTCCAGCCTGGGTGAGAGCTGAGATCACATCGCTGCATTCCAGCCTGGGCGACAAGACAGAAACTCCGTCTCAAAAAAAAAAAAATTCGGAAACTCATTTCCTAATATATTTTAAAACAATAATGCTATTTATCTCAGAGAATGATAGTAAAGCTAATGATATAAGCTAGTTCAAAGTGCCCAGCATTTGATAAGAAATTATTTGTTTGCTCGCATTTTATTATGAAACTTTTCAAACATGTAGAAAAGAATAAAGCATTTCCCAGTGAATGTTCACATATACCCCATCTCAACTGTACAATTAATATTTCTCTATACTTTGTCAATTACCCCCATCCATCATTCCTCTACCCCTTCATTAATCCATCGGATTATTTTTGATGCATTTCAAAGATGCAAACAGCTATTCATTTCCACATGTCATTAACTTGACTTCAGTGTTTGTTTATGGTTCTTTTTTAATTTGAAGGATAATGTTTACATACAACGAAGTGCACAAATCTTATGTAAGCCATTAAATAAATGGATTTCAATAAATGCTCACACCCTACTTCCCCTTCCTGGTTATGATAAAGACATAACTGTCACCCCCAGAAAATGCTCTCAGGGTCCCTCCAGATAAATTCCTGACCCCCACCTAAGATGCAAATGCCGTTCTGATTCTTTTTGTTGTACATCTGTTTTTTACCTACCTAAAGCTCATCCAAAGGGAGCCAGAAACTACATGACTGGAGACCTAACTTCAAGGAAATGCTCATATATTAACAAACAAGTCAATCCCCCAGTAGGTGCAGTCTTCATTGTTAGTTGCATCTTGGTTTCCAGGAAGAACTGTATCTGTAAACTGATAAATGTATTTGCGTGCACAATCCAAGCTACACAGTGTTACCAACTCAAGAATTATTTTTGCAGCAGCAATGAAACGTTCTACCAGCAGATGGCAGTATTAACCCATCGTGTCCCTGGGAGCCCTTTGCTAGGCTCCAGCAGCTTTATGATTATATAAAAGATAGTCCTGGCCGGGCGCGGTGGCTCATGCCTGTAATCTCAATACTTTGGGAGGCCGAGGCGGGAGGATCGCGAGGTCAGGAGTTTGAGACCAGCCTAGCCAATATGGTGAAACCCCCTCTCTACTAAAAAAAAAAAATACAAAAATTAGCTGGGAGTGGTGGTGCGCTCCTGCAGTCCAGCTACTCGGGAAGCTGAGGCAGGAGAATTACTTGAACCGGAAAGGTGGAGATTGCAATGAGCCAAAATCGCTCCACTGCACTCCAGCCTGGGCAAGAGCAAGACTCCGTCTCTGGGAAAAAAAAAAATAGTAGCCCCCCAGTTTAGGCCGGTTAGACTTAAGACTTTTTTTTACTTCAGGATGGTACAAAAACATAAACATTCTGTACACCTCTCAACTTACAATGGGGTTCAGATAAACCCATCATAAGTTGAAAATACTGTACGTCCAAAAATATACTTTCAATCTGCAATACTTTCAATGAAGATGAATTTATCCAGATGTAACCCCAGGGTGAGTCAACAAGCATCCGTGTTAATTTTTTATTCCATATTCACAAAAGCACGCACTTTTTTTTTTTTTACAAAGATGCAAACAACCAAGAGTGCTTGTCTTTAGGGATATAATTTCTAAACAGGTAAATTAGTTGGATCCTGGAGACATGCACCAAGGAGGCTAATTGACACATGAGAGGTTGCAGGTGTGTTTGGTCAGCTTCAGCTGGGGGAGCAGAACGCACTTGGAATGACACACATCTGAGAGCTCATTACAGCTGCCAATTACAGAATCAGCTCCCAAACACTCAATGTTTAGCAAGGCTGAAAGAAAAGACCTTCCCTGAAGCTTGACCAAATAGCCATGAGGTGGTGGTTCACTCACTGCCTGTCCATCCTGTCTCTGATCCGAGTGCACACAGCATGCCAAGAAGCGGAACACCTGCATGTAGACTGGGGCGGCAGCAGCGACAGGATCTACATGGAAACATTGAGGAATCGTTCTTAGTCGGGGAGCAGTCGGGGAGAAGCTGCGGGGTGGGAGCAGTTCTAAGGGCCAACTCACTACTCACTCATATCTTTTAATAAAGTGTGTGGCTGGGCACGGTGGCTCACACTTGTAATCCCAGCACTTTGGGGGGACGAGGCAGGCGGATCATGAGGTCAGGATACTGGCCATCCTGGTCAACACAATGAAACCCTGTCTCTACTAAAAATGCAAACATTAGCTGGGCATGGTTGTGGGCGCCTGTAATCCCAGCCACTCGGGAGACTGAGGCGGGAGAATCACTTGAACCCAGAAGGCAGAGGTCGCAGTGACTCGAGATCGATCGCAGTGACCCGAGATTGCACCACTGTACTCCAGCCCAGGCGACAGAGCTAGACACCATCTCAAAAACAAAAATAAATAAAAGTAAATGAATAAGTAAAGTGCGTAATGTCCCAGGAGCCGAGACAAGGTCACGTCAGTAACCCCCTGCATAACTGCAGAGGAGAGAACTAGAACAGGAACAAAACCTGCAGGCGGCAAAGAGCTAGAAGCAGCGCTTGAAACGGCCTTCTGGTGCTGGGAGACCTTCGCCGCCTGGGGAGGGCTTTTTCCAGCACTGCGTTCCCTTTCACTGAAATGCTCAAGGCAAAGGCAAACAACTGCACTTGGGGAATATTAAGGAGGAAAATGTATGTGCACAGAACTGTGTGCACTCAGATCAGAGAGACAAAATGTTAGAACAGATCAGTGCCTTGAAAACTGGGATGTGCGCATCACGTGGAATACGCCATGACTGAGGATTAAAAGATGATTTTAGGAGGTGCTCACACATGCATGAAATAAACACGTAGCAAGTCTGAGAAGCCAGTCATGGGTCCTGTGACACATACAGTCATTAGGCAGTGAAATATACAGTCATTAGGTGAGGTTGGTTCCTGTACCACAGCTACCACCTACAGCCAAGGAAAACCACGGGAAAGATTCCTCAAAGGGAACATTACCCAGTTAACACATTCCTCACCTCGCCCCACCTACCTAAGCATTTCCCACATTGCAAGGCCCAACTAAAGCCATGCATACAAGCTAATCCTTACCAAAAGCCCCTTGGGATCCCCCAGATGGAGATGCTCCAAGCTTCGCCCCTGGGACAGCAAGTTTAATCAGCTCTCCTGGTGAGCACAGACAGGCTGGTGGCTTTCTCGTGATGGGATTCACCAGGCCCCTTGTTCTTCTGCTTGATCTTTGATGACACCGAAGAGAAAGACCTGGCTCAGTGGAAATGGGCACCCCCACCTCTCCAGCTGTCCCTCTCCGGGCACAGAGAGCCACCTCAGGCTCCTGACTCCAAGTCAACAAACATACCAGGGGAGAATGATCAACACCGCAGTCACCGAAGCACATGGGTTCACAGATTGTTTATTTACCACCAGCAATGATGGATTCACATTCATAGAAGTGCTAAAATCTTTCTTATCCAATACACCATTTAAGTAAAAAGTGTGAATCTATTTGAAGAAAACAAAAATTATCATAAGCAATACTCAGATATGGCAGAAACATGAAGGGAATATTTGAATGACAGAAAGTTGAGGAAATAATTAAATGAGCTCTTCAATTAGTTTTTTAAATATACGGTCAATATCTTAAAGAAATAAACAGATAATAATAATCTCGGACTCTTCTAATCAATTTTGAGCTTAAGTCATTTCACTTGTTATTTATTTTTCCCTGTCTTTTGGAAACCACTATATATAGATGTATTTTTTTTTCTGCTTGCAAATTGCCTCATTTGGTGAAGTGTCACTGGTTAGAGTCCCCTGGCTCAGCTTCTCCTTAGAGAGGAAGCCCATTGGAATAGAGGCCATTAGAATTACCTTACTCATCAGAAGTTATGCAGGTGGGTCTTGGTGATACACTGAATATCTCAGTGCACTTTTCACTGATATATAAAAATGTTCATCATTTGCAACAACAGTTAAGTTTACTTAACATATTCTGTAATGTGAAAATCACTTTGATTCCTGAGGCTGACAAGAAGCACATACTAAAGAGTTCTCATGATGCAAAACTTGCCAAGTCCTTAAATAACAATTTAAATGAAGTCATTAAAGCACCTATGTGCCTTCACCAAACAGTTTCAAGTCAGACAGTTCACTCATGAAGATAATGAACAAAAGAATTCCAGGGTAGACAAACAAATATATCAGATTTAGATGAGAAATCTTTGTAAAGGTGTTTGTGTGTTCACTCTGGCTAAAGTAAAATAGGCTGAGCGACATGGCTCATGCCTGTAATCCCAGCACTTTGAGAGGCCAAGGCAGGAGGATCACATGAGGTCAGGAGTTTGAGAGCAGCTTGACCAACATGGCAAGAAAACACACCTCTATTAAAAATACAAAATTACCCGGGCTTGGTGGTGCATTCCTGTAATCCCAGCTACTTGGGGGGCTGAGGCAGGAGAATCACTTGAACCCAGGAGGCAGAGGTTGCTGTGAACTGAGATCATGCCATTGCACTCCAGCCTGAACAACAAGAGCAAAACTCCATCTCTGAAAAAAAAAATCTTTGTAAATGTGTGTGTGTGTGCGCGTGCGTTCACTTTGGCTAAAGTAAAACATGGTGGAAAGTACCTCTCGCCCTTATTTCAATGGCAGCACAGTGTTTGTTCCTCAGAAAAGCTGGCTGGGTTTACTGTTCTCTCCTAGGAAAGGGATCTGACTTGAGCTAAGTGCAGATTCTCACTCCCAGGTGTCGCCTCACCTAAGGTCGCCCTCACACCCTGCTTAGCGGGGAGGTGAACTGACCCGTGTGCAGAAGGAGACGCTAAGATGGAGGAGGTTCAGTTTCCTACCTGGGGCCACTCCACCTGCCATTAGTCCCACGACCTCCCTGGCTCCAGACACAGTACAGTGTGTGACACTGGCCATTCTCCCCCTTCACAGATGGGAAAACTCAGGCTTAGAGGGACACCGCTTTCCTAAAACCACACAGCAGAAGTGCTGAGACTGGAACAGAGGACTCTCCACATCAACTCCCATCCTTGTGCTATCTCCCACTAGCTTACCATCCTTAAATGTGCTCTTCCCCACTTCCTCCCTTTAATGTGATATTGCTCATGTACAAAACAGTCTCCCACTAACACGCTTATGAATTAATCTCATTTGTGGGAGTCATCTGTCATAAATGCCCAAATTTCTTTCTTTCCTGCTTAAAATTTCTTGACATGTGTAGCTACCATCCCTTTTCTTTAGTCTTAGAAGTGATTCTCCTTGTCAGCCCAACTCCTCCTCATCAGCCGACTCCTTTGCTTCTACATTTGACCCTGTCCAGGCCCTCTCCTGGAATCACAGCCTCTTGTCAGCATCACCCTCTGCTCTCTCCACTATGGCTGCTCTTCAGCTCCTCTTCTCTCCCAGTCTCTGTGCATTTCACTCTTGTTGCACAGGCTAGAGTGCAATAGCACACTCTCAGCTCACCACAGCCTTCACCTCCTGGGTTCAAGTGATTCTCATGCCTCAGCCTCCCAAAGTGCTGGGATTACAGGCATGAGCCACCATGCCCATCCTATTTTCTTAATTTCATTTTCAGATTGTTTATTGCTAGTATACAGAAATACAATTGATATTTTTATATTGACTTAGTATCCTGCCATTTTCCTGGACCTGTTTTGTTTCAATTTCACAGAATTTTGTATATACAAATAAAAGTTTGGAGATACCATCTGAAAATACCGTTTTGTTGCCAAAACACCAGGGTTTCAGTCAAGGTCCTGATGCTCACTGCACAGAAAATCAATCACTGAGAACATGAGTATTGCCAGGTAAGAATGCTTTAATTGGGTGCTGGGGCTGAGGAGATGAGAGTCCAGTCTCAAAGTCATCTTCCTGACCAGCTAAAATCAGGGGTTTATAGAGCAAGGGAAAAATGTAACTTTATTCAGGAAAACAGGAATTACAGAGGGGTAAGGAAGAGATGTTAAGCAGGTGGAGTTAAGCAATTATGAAGGGTGAAGGGTTTGGTATCTCATTGTCTAGGTGTTGTGATCTGGTAAGTTTCAGATCCTTGATACTAACTGGGAGTCCTCATGGCTAGTTTCCTGAGAAAGGAACTCAGATAAGGTAACTGTTACTCTGTCAAGTTTTAATACTGGGGGGGGTCAATTTCTATGTTTACTCAAAAGGAAGCATAAACACCAGTTTTATGGACAATTGGCTGGTTTCAGATTTACTTTTTCTTTCCACTCTAGATAATTTTCATTTCTTTTTCTTGACTGATTGCTCTGGCTATAACCTGCAGGACAATGTTGAATAGAAGTGGTGAGAGTCAATATCCTTGTCTTCTTTCTGATCTTAGAGGAAATGCATTCAGTCTTTCACCATTTTGCATAATGTTAGCTGTAGGTTTTTCACAGAAGCTCTTTATCAGGTTGAAGAAATTCTGTTCTATTCCTAGTTTCTTGGGTATTTTTATTAGGAAAAGGTGTTGAATTTTGTCAGATGCTTTCTCACTGTATATTGAGGTGACTATGGATTTTTTTTTGTCATTTACCATACTCATGTGGCATATAACATTGATTGGCTTTCACATACTAAACATCGAATCCTGGCAAAAATCTCTGTTAGAAGAAAACTTTAGACAATTAAAGTTAATAGAGTTTAATTGAGCAAAGAATGATTCTGGAATTGGCAGCCCCACAACCAGAAAGCATCCAGCACTGACACATGGTCAGAGAGATTTATAGATAGAAAAGGGAAAGTGATATTTCAAAAACAGAATTGAGATACAAAAAGAGCCACATTGGTTACAGCTTGGCATTTGCCTTATTTGAACATGGTTTGAAGAGTTGGCTACCTTTAATTGGCTGAAACTTGTTGATCACTACAAGACTCGGCTACAGTCTGTTCACACCTCCAGTTAGGTTACAGTCCACTATGTACAAAGAAACCTTTAAGCCAAACTTACAAGGAAGCAGCTCTAAGCTAAACTTAGTTTAACATCTCACTTGTCATAATGTATTAATCAGAATTCCCTAGAGGGACAGAACTCATAAGATACAAATATATACTATACTTAATAAACTCCCCTTTATAGATGTATATATTATTGCATGTATTAATTTACTTCATCACAAGCTCCCACATTAGGCTGTCTACAAGCTTGAAGAGCAAGGAGAGACAATTCAAGTCTTAAAACTAAAGAACTTGGAGTCTGATGTTTGATGGCAGAACGTATCCAGCATAGGAGAAAGATGTAGTCTGCGAGCCTAGGTCAGTCTCACCTTTTCACAATTTTCTGCCTGCTTTATATTGGCTGGCAGATGATTAGATTGTGCCCACCAGATTAAGGGTAGGTCTGCCTTCCCCAGCTCACAGACTCAAACGTTAATCTCCTTTGACAACAGCCTCACAGACATACCCAGGATTCATATTTTGCATCCTTCCATCCAATCAAGTTGACACTTAGTATTAACCATCACATGTGGCCTATCTCTTTTTTAATATATTGCTGGATTTGGTTTACTAGTAGTTTGAGGGTTTTTGTATACAATAATCTGAAGGCTGTGCACATTCATAAGGGAGGTTTCCCTATACTTTTCTTGTTATATTTTGTCTGGCTTTGACAGCAGAGTACTATTGCCCCACATGATGGACTGGGAAGTGTTCATGTCTTCTGGGTTTTGGAAGAGTTTGAGAAGCATTGGTATAAATCGTCCTTTAGATATTTGGTAGAATTCACCAATGAAGCCATTTGAGCCTCTTTCTTGTGTGAAAAGTTTTAAAATTACTAACTCAATCTATTTGCTTGCTACAGGTGTATGCAGAATTTCTTTCTTGTCATATCAGTATTGGTTTGGGAAGCCTTTCTGTCTATGTTATCTACTCAGTTAGCATACTAGTAAAAATAATCTTAATGATTTATTCTGTGAGTAAATGTAGGTTGAATTCTATATGCCAGGATCTATGTTAGATGTTATAGATACAAGGTCTTAAAGCATGCTTGCTTTTAAAATGTCCCAGTCTAGGTTGGAATATAAAGCCATGTGGAATGAAATGTACTATGGTACAGTTTGAAAAGTTTGGAATTTAGGCAGAAAAGTAGTTAACTCTTTCTGGATAATTAGGGGAAGATTTGTGAGAGAAAGGTGAGGCTGACTGGGTCTTAATGAATAAGAGTCACTCTGAAGACAAGAAGCCAGGGCATTGCAGAAGGAGGAGGACATTCATATATCAGCACCTGCCAGATGGTGATGTCCAGTATTCTGCAGCAGAAAATTAATTTCTAGCAGTCCTTGCAATATACCCACCAAAAATCTTATAATGCAGTGATGCCTTCAGTGGCAGGGTATCCAATTACAGTTGGAAAGGCTTGGAATCAACCTCCCTCTTCTCCTTTTTCTCTCTGTATCTTAGTAGATAGCTCCAACCCAGTGGCTGACATTATTCAACTTCTTACATCAGAAAACCTAACAATTGCAGGGCACAAAGCAAGAATACAAAGGGAGGTCCTCATCACATATGTCTAAAATATTGACAAATCAATTAGGCTAAACAATTGTTAAATAAAATGCTGGAACTAGAGGCCATTATCTAAAGTGAAATAACAAAAACAGAAAGTCAAATTCCACGTGTTTTTACTTATAAGTGGGAAATAAGTCATGTGCAACATGTTCTCACTGGCAAGTGGGAGCTGAACCAGCTCCACTTATGGACATAGAGTATGGAATAGCCATGGAAACTCAGGATGATGGGAAAGGGAGTGAGGGATGAAAAATTACTCAATGGCTACAATCAAAAGCCCTGACTTTACCACCAGACGCTATATCCATTTAACTTAACCACACTTGTGACACCTAAATCTAAAAGAGTAAAAATAAAATGCAGGGTGGGCATGGTGGCTCACACCTGTAATCCCAGCACTTTGGAGGCTGAGGCAGGTGGATCATGAGGTCAAGAGATCGAGACCATCCTGGCTAACATGGTGAAACCCCATCTCTACTAAAAATACAAAAATTAGCTGGGCGTGGTGGCACCTGCCTATAATCCCAGCTACTCGGGAGGGTAGGTGGAAGAATTGCTTGATCCCAGGAGGCAGATCCTGATTGCCTTGGCAGAGCTGAGATTGCGCCACTGCACTCCAGCCTGGTGACAGAGCAAGACTCTGTCTCAAAAATAAATAAATTAATAAAATAAAATAAAATGCATGTTCTATCCTCCTACTTTTGTAAATGCACCTTCACAATGACCTGCAAGGTCTCAGGGCTAGCTCCTGAGCTGCCTTGACCCTTGGTTGGACCATCTCCCTTCACTTCATCCCTAATGAAGTGTCCCTGGCTCCATTGCACATGGTGAGAGGACTTGTGAACCTCTGTGTGGACAACACATCTTGGAAGCCCAAGCTTTTGCCTCGCCCCTGAAATCAACCATTCTTTGGACAACTCTAAGGCCCAGGTGAGATAGCCAGGTGGGAGGGGGTCCCTGGAGAAATTCCAACCAGTCTGCCCACTGAAATGGAGACTCAGGAAGTTCACTACTGCTGGAAGTAGAGGCTCTGGGCTGCAAAGGAAATGAGCACTCAAACAAGGATTTCTCAGGAAGGCAAATTTACTTCTGCAGGCGGGTGCTGTGTGGTCTCAAGAGCATATCGAACAAAGGAGGGAAGGGGTTTTTATCCCTAATGCAGCTGGTTCTTGCTTCTGTGTCTCATCCCCTTTGGCTGGGGTTGAATGACACAATCTAAACTAATCACAATTGGCTATTTTAAACAAAGGAGGGGTGTGGGTTACAGTGGCAGGAAGGGCAGTTTCTGAGGAAAGAGTTGTTGCAGCGGGAGGAGCAGGAGCAGTAGTTTACAGAGCGGGTAACTAGGAGCAGGAAAGTACAAGGAAGTTGATCTTAAGAACAAAACACGAGGAAATTAACAAGCCAAACCTTTGAAGAGGAACTTACTGTATCTGATGCCACATTTGCAGCAAGGAGGAGCCTGGCCCCTGCTCTTCCTGTCTGGTACCTGGTATTCCAATGGCAGGGTGGGAAGTGCTCTAGCAGGGACTATTGCCTGGTGAGAGTTCCTGTTTCTCCCTTTTCTTTATTTTTACCAAATAAAATCCTGTCTTACTTACCAAATTGTCTGCGAGCCTGAACTTTCATGGCTGTGGGAAGAATCCTGTCTTTGGCTGAACTAAGGAAAAGTCCTGCAACATTTTTGGTGCCCAATGTGGGACTTAAGAAGCAATGAGTGAAATGGGAACTAAAAATCTCTCACTGTTGCTTCCAAGCTTATTCATCCTCACACTTCTGAGGATGAGGGAGACCATGCCCCCACCCCCTGTGGCTCCCAGCCTTTTCATAGCCTTTTGTTTTCTTTTTCGGGACCAACTTTTTCATGGCCTTTTCCTTCCTTTTTCTTTTTTTTTTTTTTTTTTTTTTTTTGAGACAGAGTCTCACTCCGTCACCAGGAGCCAGGCTGGAATGCAGTGGTGTGACCTCGGCTCACTGCAGCCTCTGCCTCCTGGGTTCAAGCAATTCTTGTCCCTCAGCCTCCTGAGTAGCTGGGACTATAGGCATGTGCCACCACGCCCAGCTCATATTTTTTGTATTTTTAGTAAGACAGAGTTTCAAATTGTTGGCCAGGATGGTCTCGATCTCTTGACCTCGTGATCCGCCCGCCTAAGCCTCCCAAAGTGCTGGGATTTCCTTCTTTTTTCAAGACCGACCGTCAAGCAGCAGTTTCCTGTCACTCTCCCCTCCCTGCTGGGGCTGGGATGCATGGCCCAAGGTTCCCACACAACCAGCTGGCTGGCTTTTCCGACATGTACCACCAGAGCCTTTTCCTTCCCCAGCCAAGGGGTTTTACTCCATCAGACAGTAATTAAGCTTTCTCCTGGTGGAGGAACCAGTTGTATAAAAATAAAAGATTCTTCCTCGGGTATTTTTAAACCTTTTTTCTTTCCTCTTCTCCACTCCAACAGCAGTCACCCTTTCATTTCTGTTTTCTTTTTAGAAGACATTTTTACTTGGCCAGGACATGGGGATAATAACAGACTATCACTGTTTATATTTTCTGCAAGCTTTCCGCAGTGAAAGCCAGCCTCCGGCTTGTTTTATATCCGGAGGACATGGCTTATAACTCCAGAGGCAAGGCTTTGTTTAGCCATTCTGCCTTAGGGAATGAACCCTCTCTGATTTGATATCTGCATGTCGTCCTAGCCCTGTCTCTTACAGGGCCCCGCACAGCAACTGGGGTTTCTTCTACCTATCTCTGTGTTTACTGTGTGTGATGTCTGTAAAAAGAACTCTAATTAATTTGGCCTCAAGAAAAACAAGCCCTTGGATCAAGTATTTTTTTTTTATTTTTTTAAGGGAAGTTAAAAGCCGTGGTACTTTTCAGTTCACCTGACTTTAATCTTTAAGAAATAAACACAGCCTTAAAGATTATTGGTAAAATGCAAGTGTCCCCTTATGAGAGAAATATTCCAGCTGCATCAAGGGACCCACTGGGGACCACAAGCCATGTGTGATGCAACCCTCAGAGTTTATGAATGTCTAGAAATTTATACTTTGGCAAGACAGGTTACAGATAATTGCCTAGTATGTAAAACGGGTAATGAACAGACCCTCAGAAAACCACCTCTTAGGGGAAGAAATCCAAGATTAAGGCTGTTTCAAAGTATCCAAGCTGATTACGCCAAAATGCCTCCAAAAGATCATCGAAAATACTTCCTACTGATGGTAGATCATCTCACTCACTAGGTTGACGCTATCTCCTTTTCAAATGCAACAGCCGATAATGTAGTCAAGGTCCTAATTCAAAGATAATACCCAGGTTTGGACTAATAGAAAATATTGACTTGGACAGTGGACTCATTTCCCCCACACATCATTAAAAAGCTATCCCGAACTTTAAACATTAGATAGGAACACCATACTCCCTGGCACCCACCTTCATCAGGGAGAAGAGAAAGAATTAATCAGACTTTAAAGAACCACTTAACCAAATTGGTCCGGGAAACTCAGTTGCCATAGACCAAGTACCTTCCTATTGCCCCACTGAGAATCCAGACTGTCCCACGGAAAGTTATTGGTCTTTCTCCTTCTAAGATCCTCTCTGGATTGCCCTATTTACACTCCACTGCTGACATTCTTAGCTTTGAAACAAAAGATCAATTTCTTAAAAATTATATACTTGGGGCCGGGCGTGGTGGCTCACGCCTGTAATCCCAGCACTTTGGGAGGCCGAGGCAGGTGGATGACGAGGTCAAGAGACTGAAACCATCCTGGTCAACATGGTGAAACCCCGTCTCTACTAAAAATACAAAAATTAGCTGGGCATGGTGGTGCATGCCTGTAATCTCAGCTACTCAGGAGGCTGAGGCAGGAGAATTGCCTGAACCCAGGAGGCGGAGGCTGCAGTGAGCAAAGATCACGCCATTGCACTCCAGCCTGGGTAACAAGAGCGAAACTCCGTCTCAAGAAAAAAAAAATTATATACTTGGTCTGTCCTCTACTTTCTCTTCTCTAAAAACTAAAGTTCTCTTAGCACAGGCACCACCCCTGGAATTCCCGGTGCATCAACATCAACCTAGGGGTCACATCCTTAACAAAAGCTGGAAAAAGGAGAAGCTCGAGCCAGCCTGGGAAGGACCTTGCTTAGTGCTGCTGACTACTAAAACCACCGTCTGGACAGCAGAGAGAGAAGATGGACCCATCACACCTGAGTCAAGCAAGCACTGCCCCCTCCAGAGTCATGGGCCATAGTCCCAGGGGAAAACCCTACCAAACTAAAGCTAAGAAAAATTTAACTCTCGTTCATCTATTGTATTACTCCTTCTTTCCTCACTCTGTTGCTGACCACATAGTTATTAATGTAACCAAGTCAATTTTGCCTCAAACTGTTTGCATTTGATGCTTGCCTTGTTATAACCTGTGGAGACTCGACCAAAGACAGCTCTCCACTTCAGAAAAGTACCCCCATCCTTCTTGGCTCTCCTCAGACTGGACATTGGTGAATTTGGATCATTCAGTCTGGGAAGACTTCGATGATGACCCCAGTATCGACTGGAAGTCTTGCCCACCCCCCCAGTCCAGAACTTTTATGCCCTAGTTGGTCCAATGTTCTGCGGACCTCTGAAGAACAAGGATGGACCGCTCCTACCAGTAGCTATAATTTCCAAAATCATACATTCATTTTACTAAAGGAACAGTTTCTCCTGTCAGCTAAATCAGTGCAATCCAATACAGGCTATTATCCCAAACCCTCAAAGTTCTTCTTCTCTAAGCCGGTCCCCTTCTTTAAGCTGGTTTTATGGTATGGGGACTGGGGTTTTAGGAACAGACCCTATTGGATCCTTTAAAATATGTTTCATTCATCCCCCACCACCTACACCTTTCCCTAAGCCTTCTTCCATATCCTCTCAGAACAAAACAGTTGTTCTTCCTCCATCTAATGACAAGACCAAAGTAGCTATTGTAGAAGTTAAAGACCAAAAACAAACATTGGCAATTGAGACAGGATATCAAGATGTGAATGCCTGGTTGAAATGAATCAAATATGTCATCTGCACTTTTAACAAAAGCAATTGTTATGCTCATGCACACAGCAGGCTAGAGGCCCAAGATGCTCCCTATCCACTAGGATAGTCCTTCATCCAACAAGGCATGGGATGTATGGTAGCTCTTTTCCAGGATTCTACAGCCTGGGTAACAAGTCGTGTCAAGCTTTCTCTCTGCTATATCCTGAAGTTCAACACCCTGCGGGTCAGTCCCCAAGTGCCATCCAGCCTCTGTCTCCTGACACTAAGCTCACTTTGTGTCTCTCATGACAAGGAGGAGACTTATCATTCCTTAGAGACCTGAAAGGATGCAGTGAGCTTGAGACTTTTCAGGAGCTTACCAATCGGTCAGCCCTTGCTCATCCTCAAGCAAATGTATGGTAGTATTGTGGTACCCCTTTACTGGACACTCTGCCAAGTAACTGGAGTGGCATTTGTGGTCTAGTTCATTTGGCTATCCCTTTTACCCTGGCATTTCATCAACCAGAGAGAGGAAAAATACAATATCATAAAACAAGGGAAGCCCGTTATGGGTCTTTCAACTCTCATGTTTATTTAGATGCAATTGGAGTCCCATGAGGAGTACCAGATAAATATAACACTCGAGAACAAATAGCTACAGGATTTGAGTCAATATATTGGTGGGTGACAGTTAAGAAAAATGTAGATTGGATAAATTATATTCATTACCACCCATAGTGGTTTGTTAACGGCACCAGAGAGGCTGTTAAAGGGAGAGCTGAGCAATTAGGGACTACTAGCCAGATGGCTTGGAAACTAGATAGCCTCAGATGTGATATCAGCAGAAAGAGGAAGAGTTTGCATCAGGATTAAAACTCAGTCTTGTAGCCTCATCCCAAACAATACCACCTCTGATGGAAGTATAACAAAGGCATTACAAGATCTAACTGCTCTGTCCAGTGAGTCAGCCAAGAACTCAGGAGTAAATGACCCCTTCACAGTGTGGCTAGAAAAATGATTCAGTGAATGGAAAGGAGTCAGAGCCTCAATTCTTACTTCTCTCTCAGCCGTAGTAGGTGTACTCACTCTTGTCAGGTGTTGTGTCCTATCATGCATCCAAGCCTATCATGCATGGGCTCATTCAAAGACTGACAGAGACAGCACTAACTAAAACCTCCCTAAAGTCTCCTCCACCTTATTCAGAGAGGTTTTTTTCTTTTAGAGAATCAAGCAAAACAACTAAGCCAAAACATGGTAAGGAGGTTTGAAGAGGAAGAACTGTAAAATCAAGAGGGGGAATTGTGAAAAGTAAAAAGTTCCTCTTCAAAGTTTCTCTTTTTGTTAAAGAATAAGTAATAATTGTTAGAAATAATAGTTTCTTTTAAAAACTAACTTCCTTCAAGCTTCCTTGCTTTTTGCTAATAACTCCTTATGAAGCCCTATGTCACTGTTAACTGTAGTAAGGGAGTAAGTACATTCTATGTCCTTGTACTTTAACCAAATTATTTGTTTTGGCCTATAGCCTGCTCACACATAACCACACATGCTGGGGCATTTACTGGCTTACAACCTATGCCTCTTTCTTATTTGGAAATGTTATTATTCTCCTAATTTCCCATAAACAACCCTTTTCCTTGCTTTATTCTCCATTTACCTATTTAGAAAAGTTACAAGTTTTTGGACAATCAGGATCAGTCTAGATCATACAGTCCAGCTCCAGCCAATGGAGACAGGACACAGCAGTAAGGACCCAATGAAGCATGGATAAAAACCTCCGCTTTTCTTTGTTCATTGTGCTCTTGTGACAATCAGGCTTCCAAGAAGCATCCTTTCTGCAGAAAGTAAAATTGCCTTGCTGAGAAAATTCTTTGAGCACTAGTTCTTCCTTTTGGCACCAAGGAACAACCATTTGCTTCTAACAATGCTATCAATCATAATTAAGGTTGTTCAGTTATTGTAAACCAGTGAGATAACCAAACCTCTTTGTCAATTGTGTTTCTTCCTGTAACTACCCTGGACATTTTGCTATTCTCAGACAATTGTTGTCTTGTTTAATCCTTTTCAAAAGATGGTTTATAATAAGCTATAGAACTCTGACAGGTGCTCTTAAATACAATTTCTGATTGTATTGGAGACAATCAAGTTTCTGATAATTTTAGAAATTGTGACATTGGAATAAAGGAAAATGTACAGGACTCATGAAGAGCTAAAGTATTCACAAGTATCAAGGAAAATAAGAGCTAACTAAATGAACTGAATGCAGGAAACTGAGGCAAGACTTTTTGACTTCTGCTTAGAATATTGCTGATCCTTGTTTTGTTTTTCAGAGTCAAGGAAATTTATTTTGAACTATTTGCAGCATTTAATAATTAAGCAAGGTACACTCCTATGAGCAAAATTTGGGGCATGCTTGTTTCCCTCTGCCTGGTTCCTCCAGAATTTAGATCCTATCTGTGAATATTCTTAACTTATGGCAATATATTTGTTTGTATCAGTGCAATAAGAATCCATTTTTCTTTTGCAACAGGACACGATTGGAGAAAGTGGTTATTTTACCAAGGCTTCTACTGGAAGGGTATGCTTCCCTTTAAGGAATCAGTCTCAACTCGGAGAGCCAATAAAAGCCTTGTGGGGAAACTGGCCTCATACACTTGCCTATGCAGTCCCTGCACAGGGTTCCTGACCTATGGTCAGTAAGGAATGTCACTTTCTAACAGGTCCAGGAGCCACAAGTTTATATTTGGACCTTAAGAGGAGAGGGGTGCCTAACAGGTATTTGGGGATAAATCCATGTCTATAATTGGCTTTAAAAGGTTTTATCTGAGATTTATGGTGGAACACCTTGCTGGGTTTCATACTGCATGTGGCCTGTTGCCCCTTTCTTTTGACTGATTTATCTCTTTTGGAATGGGAATGTTTATGTAATGCCTGTATCACCATTGAATTTTGGGGAAAAAAAGACTTGTTTTTCATTTTACAGGCTCACAGCTGTATGGAAATTACCTGCAAATCTCAGATGAGACTTTGGACTTTGGGCTTTAGAGTTGATGCCTGAACAAGTTAGGATTTGGGGAGATTATTGGGAAGGGATGCTTGCATTTTTGCAATGTGAGAAGGACATGAGATTTGGGGGTCAGGGGTCCCCTAACTGGACACGCAGTTTCAATTTTTATCCCATTATTTTATAAAACTTCTGGTGGTTTATTCATTTGTCTATTGCTTATTTAACAATCAATTATTCATGTGGCTGCATTATCCTAATGAAACATTCAACACTTTGTTTCGTGTCCAGAGAATGCTCAATTCTATTTCAAGTCAGGGCCTCCCAGAATCTCCATTCTCCTAAACTGTTTTTTTGTGTGCTGCAGATGGCAGGTGAATTTCTTCAGCAGGCTAAGGCTGTTGATCTGGAAGACAATTTAACCTTGAGAAGTTGGCATGGATAAGATTTTCTGGCTTGCCTGGAAAGGTCTGCAGGGTGCAGGCCCCGGCCTCCTTAGGACGGTGCCGCACTTCAGGCCTGCATTTTACCTCTGTTACCACTAGATGGAAGTGGTTTCTGTGATTTTTTTTTTCCCCAGTGTTGGAAGCAACCATTTCACTTGCTCGAGTTCTCTGCAGCAATCTGGGGAGCTGCATGGAACACTGCTCATTTCAGTGGAAGGCGCCTGTCCTGGTGTCTGCAGTTGGCAGAACAGCTGCTCTGCTGCTTTCCAGCCGGAGGGGGCTACCCCCCTGCAACCCAACGCACTGGTCCACGCAGAGCACAGCAATCAACCTTGTCCAGGCCTTGCAGCCTACCCAGCACTGTCTACGCACGATTATTTTCTACCCTCACAGAATAACTCTAACATTGGTGTGGTGTCATCTGCACTTTGCAGAGCAGGAACCATTCAGTGGTGCTCTGACCCTGGACCTGGCTGCATTGTAGGACCCCCAGGGACATGGGCTGCTTAAGTCAATGCAGGCAGGACTCTTTTTCCATGAGAGCCGTGCAGAGCCTCTACCTGTGGAGTAGGACCCCTGCCTTCTGCTGCCAGCTTCAGGCTCACTGCAATTCGTGGAGCCTAATTTTATCTGTCCCTCCAACCTCCAAGTCCAACAACCCTCCTGGCCACTAAGTTGCCTTCCCGCCCACTCATCATCTCCCCAGACTTCCCATCATCACAACCTCTCAGGTTTAACAAAGCTCTCTGGCCTCACGCCTGGCTTCCTGCTCCACTCACTGCACAGCTGTGCTCCTGGAGGGAAAGATAGCCCACCACACACAATTGATAAAGGGCAGGGCAGATATTTCAACTCACGGCCTCTAACTCCAATTCTCACAATCTCACATACCAACCTCACCTCTCCTATTCTGACAACACCTAAAACTGCTGCTCTAGTGCCTCTGTAGCAAAGTTTTAATCAGCTGTCCAAATCAGGCAGGAGTGACACATGTTGTGCCCACAGCAGACATGAGCGGTTGCTCCCAGCGGTTTCTCTTCACCCCACGAGGGGAAGTCCTCACCATCCTCATCATCATGCTCAAGAGACTGCTTGGATGCATTCGAGGTGCGTGATATCACACGGACTGGTCATCCCTAGACTGAGGCCTCTTCTCAACCCCAGAATTCTCCTTGCTCCAAGTGTCCATGATCCGAAATCAGTTTAATTACCTCTTAGAAAATGCTGCTTCTCAGGCAGGCATAGTCGTGCACGCCTGTAATCCCAGCACTTTGGGAGGCCGAGGTGGGTGATCACCTGAGGTCAGGGGTTTGATACCAGCTTGACTAACATGGTGAAATCCCATCCCTACTAAATACAAAAAATTAGCCAGGTTTAGGGCCAGGTACCTGTAATCCCAGCCACTTGGGAGGCTGACGCAGAAGAATCACTTGAACCTGGGAGGTGGAGGTTGCAGTGAGCTCAGATTGCCGACACTGCACTGCAGCCTGGCCACAAGAGAGAAACCCCATCTCAAAAAGAGAAAAGAAAAGAAAAAGAAAATGCTGCTTCTCTAAAATCTAATGCTAATGAGATCTTGGTCCTATAACACAAGCAGATGTTTCATTTAGTAAATGTCCATTCTCAGTGCCTTCTATTGGGATGTTAGCCCATTTTAACGCACCACATCAGTAAATTCACACTCTAGACTTAGAGACAAGAAGTCTGGGATACGTGGGGGAAGGGACAAGTGTCAGAGCAGGAGTGCAGACAGGAGTCTGTGGGAAGCTCCCGGAAGTTTGGAAGAGAAGACACCAGGAGTCTTGGAAAAGAAGGGGACAGGGACTCAAATCTTGCTTCCACATTTATAAGGCTATTTAATAATCTTATAAAATTTTCTATATCCTGTTGTTGACAATGCAAAGTTATATAAGTCCTGCTATTGGTAAATGACATCCATATCCCGTAAGTCATTTGGATTTTAATATGAACACTTGTGTTGTTTATTGTGATTTGTCTTTAGTCACTGAATTGTACACCCGTCCCAGCAGTGTGCTGTTATCTTCATCAGCCTTTCTTTCTTTTTTGCCTGTTTTACTTTTAGTGTAGACATCTTTAAATACAAAAACAGAGAAAATTTTTAAATGAACTTCCATATGCCTATTACCCAAATTCAACCACTCACAGCAATAGGAATTTTTCCCACCCACTCCCATCCTTGCTCTAGATTATGCTGAAAGTCATTTCCCAATATTAGATCATTTTATCTGGAAATACTTTAGCAACGTGTAATTTTTTTTTTTGAGACAGTTTCACTCTTGTTGCCTAGGCTGGAGTGCAGTGGCACAATCTTGGCTCACTCCAACTTCTGCCTCCTGCATTCAAGTGATTATCCTGCCTCAGCCTCCCGAGTAGCTAGGACTACAGGCACCCCACCACCACACCCAGATAATTTCATATTGTTAGTAGAGACGGGGTTTCACCATGTTGGCCAGGCTGGTCTCGATCTCCTGATCTCAGGTCATCTGCCACCTCGGCCTCCCAAAGTGCTGGGATTATAGGCGTGAGCCATCATACCCAACCCTTAATTCTTAAATATTAAAAATTAAGAATAGAATCACATCAATGTATTTATATATGTATTCCAGATTCAAAAAGGGTTTGAGGCAAATAAAACACAAAAGTACTCCCAGAAGCCAGCTCACAATCCTGGATCACCATTTCACCCTGCAAGCAGAAGGAAATACCAGCCCAGAAAACTACCTGTTGATTCTCACAGGCTTTCGTCACTAGTACTTCCTCCCAGTTAGAAGGGCATCAATAGCTGTGGCCATACTGGGGTCTGGGGAGCAGGGACTGGGGCAGAGGCAAGCACAGCAGCACACACCTGCAGATAAGGAGCAAACAAGAAGCAGAGGCAGCCAGGAAGAGACATGGAGAAAGGAGAAGGAGGCAAAACAGTGAGCCCACAGAGCTGGATCTTCGTACAGCTCAGCCAGTGTGGACAGGCAGAAGGAAAGGAAAGAGTTCTGTGATGCTGGGTGAAGGGAGTTCTTGGAGAGCCCTGAGCAGAGGCTCTGTGGGAAGTCTGATAGGGGTACCTGAGTAGTTTGCCCAGCCTCATCTCCCCTGTCCTTTCATGGTAGGAGTAGGGAGGCTTGCTTTAGCTCACTCCATGGCAGTCCACAAGTGAGATGTGGATTTTTTTCTATCTTCCCACCACTCCCCCAGGCACTGGAGGCTCTGCCTTCTCAATAGACTGTCCTGAAAGTTGATGTAGTACCTCCTGCTTATCATACTCTAATTTCCCACCACCCCACCACTGATGGTGATGGCAGTGGTGGTGGTGGTAATGGTGGTGATGATGATGGTATTGTTGTGGTGATGGTGGTGGTGGTAGTGATGGTAATGGTGGTGAGGTAATAGAGTGATGGTAATAGAGGCTCTGTATGTCAAATAAAGCACAGAAGAGGAAAAGGCAGTTGGATTTTTATAAGGGAAACAACTGGAAATAAAAGGTTAACATTAATGGCACGCAGCTTTGAAGGACCTGGTGGAATTGTCCCTCAGCTTCTGCTACCTGCAAGTGCTAGGTAGGTACAAGGAACCACATGCCACATCCCAAAGAAAAGCGTTGTCCTATGGGTTAATGCTAACTGGAATGATAATGTGGTAGTGGCGGTGATGTTGGTAGTGGTGATATACAAACAGTCGTGGTGGTGATGTGCATAGTGGTAATGATAGTGGTGGTAGTGGTGATCGTGATGGTGGTGATGGTGATGGTTGTGATGATGATGATGGTGGTGATGATAGTGGTGATGATGGTGGTAATGGTTGTGGAAGTGGTGGGGGGTGATGGTAGCGATGGTGGTGGTGATGTTGGTGTTAATGGGGGGTAATGGTGATGGTGATGATGGTGGTGGTAATCGTGCTGATAATTGTGGTGCTGATGGTGGTGTTAGTGGTTGTGGTGATGGTGATGATGGTGATGGTATTGTTGATGGTGATGGTAAGGGTAGTGATGGTGGTGATCATGGTGGTGGTGGTGTTAATGGGGGGTGATGGTGATGATGATGGTGGTGGTAATCGTGATAATTGTGCTGATGGTGGTGATGGTGATGGCAATGGTGATGGTGGTGGTGGCGATGGTGATGATGGTGATGGTATTGTTGACGGTGATGGTAATGGTGGTGAAGGTGGTGGTGATGGTATTGTTGATGGTGATGGCAGTGGTGGTGGTGGTAATGGTGGTGATGATGATGGTATTGTTGTGGTGATGGTGGTGGTGGTAGTGATGGTAATGGTGGTGATGGTGGTGGTGGTGGTGATGGTATTGTGGTGATGGTACTGGTGGTGATGGCAATAGTATTGATAGAGGTGATGATGACGGTGGCAGTTATTGTGGTGATGGTGGTGGTGGTGATGGTATTGTTGACAGTGATGGTAATGGTGGTGAAGGTGGTGGTGATGGTATTGTTGATGGTGATGGCAGTGGTGGTGGTGGTAATGGTGGTGATGGTGGTGATGATGATGGTATTGTTGTGGTGATGGTGGTGGTGGTAGTGATGGTATTGTGGTGGTGGTGGTAATGGTGGTGATGGTGGTGGTGATGGTATTGTTGACGGTGATGGTACTGGTGGTGGTGGTGATGGTATTGTTGATGGTGATGTCAGTGGTGGTGGTGGTAATGGTGGTGATGGTGGTGATGATGATGGTATTGTGGTGATGGTGGTGGTGGTAGTGATGGTATTGTTGTGGTGATGGTACTGGTGGTGATGGTGGTAGTATTGATAGAGGTGATGATGATGGTGGCAATTATTGTGGTGATGTGGTGGTGGTGATGGTATTGTTGATGCTGATAATAGTGGTGATGGTGATAGTGGTGGTGGTGATGATGTTGGTGGTAGTGGTTGTGGTGATAGTGGTGATGGTGTTGATGGTAGTGTTGGTGGTAATTGTGGTGGTGGAGGTGGTGATGACATGAGCAGTTACCATATATCAGGAATAGTTAATATTTATGTCTGTCACTTAAACCTCATAATAACTCTTTTTTGAACATGTCTTTATTCCCCAGTGAGTGTCCTACAGGGGTCCTGTGGACTCATTAACCAGGGCAAGACACCAATCAGGATCAGGAGATTTAGAAAAGAAACAAAGATGTTGAGGCTATGATTGCTCTGGAGTACGGTGTTAGAACTAGTCTTACAACTAGTTAAACAAGAACTTGGCTGCTGGGTGAGGTGCTCCAATCACATTACCATGAAAAGCAATAGAGAGACATAGATGCTTTTCAGGCACCTGGCCGACACGCTCAATCTGATATTTTGCCTACACTTGGTGTGGAGTTGAAAAGCAAATGGGATTTCAAAAAGCCTTAATTACCAATCCTGAAGATAAGGAGACTCACTAAGGGCCACACAGATGGGGTAGGAAAAGTTTGCTTTGCTGGGAACTGTATCATTCAACAGTCTCTGTGACTTTCTCAGGAGAGTTTGTGCTTCCGTGAGCGCCTATACCAGGATACATATATTCACTATGGTGGCCTCACCAGGCAATCCACGCTCCCAGATGGGAGTTAAGACCTGCCTAAAACACAGACACTCTACACATCGTGTTCATATCGTACCCTCTCATTTGACCTATTAAGCCTCATTTCTTCTAGAAAAGCAGAAAAACAACCACTGGAGTGGGTTGTTTATATTTTTAGAAATCCATCAAGGTGAAAGTAACCCACAGAGTCCAAAGTGGAGAATCCATAACTCAGACTTCAAGCCTGGAAAAAATCCTATCACCCCACCTGGCCAACCCTAGCCCAGCCCTGAAATAGACATAAAGTTGGTGTTGAATCACATCTAGTGCTGCCATATCCCAGGGAGGCTGCCAGTGTTCTAGGGCTGTGTGGTTCCTACACATGAAAGGCAACATTGTTGTACAAGGGTGCAATAATGATGCAGGTCATGTTGGGGAGACAGTAAGGTAAACAATTGTTGAAAGATATCCACTTGATACAGGGTCCATGACAAAAACGTGTAGTAGGGATGAAGCCTAGAAGCACAGAGAACCCCGGAGCAGGTACAGTGATCTCATGGTGTCTCACCTCATCCTTATCCAGAATATAAACATCAGAAATGGAGGAATAACTCAGGGTCATTATCCCAAAGTGGAGCCAGTGGAAACCCCTGTACAGAAAATTTTGTGTTGTGATGAGGTGAGCCAGGTTCAATTCTTTGGCGTGAGTCCCTGAGCAGGCTCACAGGTGCCCTATCTCATAGCAGGCTCCATCTGGGCTCCCTCATCCCAAGGTCACCTTCAGATATGCTGCCACAGCAGAGTATGTTTGGTGTCCACAGCAACCACTGTGCTCAGCTGCAGGGGACTGAATGAACACAGGTTTTCCAAGCTTTAGATCTCCCCTAACCCTGGACGCTGGGTGGGAAGACTTCCAGCAAAAGACTCCATCCTAATAATGAGGCTGCTGACACAAATGAATGTTTCAAGAACAGCTTCTACCTGTCCTGTTGTGAACTGAGTTTCAGGGTTGGCTGCAGCTTCCCTGGGCTGGGGTCGGAGCAGCCTGTCGACATACGTCAGCCTCTGGTGATGAGCAATTCCATTCTCAATGAGGTAATTTAAAATTGACTTCTACTGTGGTGGAGTCCCCACAAACAGGCACAGATGTGGGGTCCCCTACTCAGACAGCAGCATCCGCCAGAGAGCTGCAAGGGACATTTCCTCACTGCAGGAGCACAGACAGCATAGTCACCGATCAGCTGAGGAAACACTGTAGGGTCTCCTGCGACCCAGATACTCTTCTCTTCTTTTTAAGAGGTTGATATTTAAGACAGTTACTATAGAAAGAAGAAAACTAGGCCGGGTGTGGTGGCTCACACCTGTAATCCCAGCACTTTGGGAGACCGAGGCAGGTGGATCACAAGGTTAGGAGATCGAGACCATCCTGGCCAACATGGTGAAACCCGTCTCTACTAAAAATACAAAAATTAGTCGCTGTGGTTTCATGCCTGTAATCCCAGCTACTCAGGAGGCTGAGGCAGAAGAATCGTTTGAACCAGGAAGTTGGAGGTTTCAGTGAGCCGAGATCACGCCACTGCACTCCAGCCTGGTGACAGAGGGAGACTCTGTCTAAAAGAAAGAAAGAATGGAAGAAAGAAAGAAAGAAAGAGAGAGAGAGAGAGAGAGAAAGAAAGAAAGAAAGGAAAGAAAGGAAAGAAAGAAAAGAAAGGAGAAGACTAAATCCAGGCCATAGAATATCTGGGATTTTCTGAAATTTTCTCAGAAAAGGGCACATGAGATGTCATGTTGGGATGACATCGGAGCAGTTGGTTCAGGAGACTGTGCAGTTTCTGGTTAATAAGTGCTAGAGATGGCCCTGGCACAGTGTGGCACAGTGCCAGGACAGACTGATATGAAGACAGACATGTCCAAAAAGACCTTGTTACAAGCAAGGGTGGAGGCACTTTGAAAGTTAAATTTTGTAAATGCGTGCCTGCTAAGGAGGTAGTGTTGGAATTAGGGGATTGAACCAGGCCAGTCTCAGACAATGAACGCAAACTTGCGGTGGTAACCATCCCTGTAAAGTCAGACTTTCTGGATCATAAGCACATCTCTGCATTAGGTGAAGAGTTTGTTGGTGCCTTTTCCTCAGACCCTGACCTTATCACAGAGGCTGTGGAGGATATAAGGAGCTCTTCCTTAGCATCCATCCCTAACATTCCCCAGTTTGCCAGTCTTTGTCTGTTTGTGAAGCTATAACAAAATACTATTGACTGGGTAGCTTATTAACAGAAAGTTGATAAGCCGTTGTGCCTTTGGAGGTCAAAGCGATTGGTGAGTTTTTGACCTCCGCAATGTCAGCAGCGGTCTTTGGACTAAAAATCTTCCAGGCTGGCCAGAGTCTGCAGTTCTGTGACAAATGCCAGCCCCTAGCTCTACAAGACAGGTCAGAGGGTGCTCCCAGGGCCGGGAGACTGCATGTCCAGCCCTTCCAACAGTTTAACAAGCACTCCTTCACTGTCTTCATGTCCGCTCTGCTCAAAAGCTAGACTTGTTCAGAGAAGAAGCACATTCATTCAGCAAGAATTCAGCTCTCTCTCTCTCTCTTAACATGCATTTCAAAGATGTTGGCTTTATTCTGAATGGGAAGAGTCCTTGAAAGGCTTGGAGGAGAGAGGAAATTCTGTTGGACTTATATTTTATTTTGCTTGTTTTTTTTTTTATTTTTGAGACGGCATTTCACTCTTGTTGCCCAGGCTGGAGTGCAATGGCACCTCTCAGCTCACTGTAACCTCTGTCACCCGGGTTCAAGCCATTCTCCTGCTTCAGCCTCCCAAGTAGCTGGGATTATAGGCATGTGCCACCACGCCCGGCTAATTTTGTAGTTTTAGTAGAGATGGGGTTTCACCATGTTGGTCAGGCTGGTCTTGAACTCCTGACCTCAGGTGATCCGCCCACCTCAGCCTCCCAAAGTGCTGGAGTTACAGGTGTAAGCCACCGCTCCCAGCCTTCGACTTGTACTTTAAATGAATCATTCTGCAGCTATGCGGGGAATAGACTTACATTGCATAAGGCTGGAATCAGTGAGGCCAGTAAGGAAACGGTAGCCAGGATTTAGGGGAGAGATGACCGTGTCTGAGCTCGGTAGGATAGAATCAGTACCTTGACAAAAGCCCCAATTCTCGTGTTTTCTTTGAAAGGAGGGACGCTGGCACCGACTGAGGCTGTGAGAGGCAGGGAGGACTCAAAGGTGACATCAGGCTTTGGGTCTGAGGCACTGGTAAAAGGGGAAGATGGAGGCAGTACTGGCAGAGTAGGCTCAGGACAAGCTAAAGCCAGAGGTGCCTAACAGGGACCTGCGTGCTGTTGCGGAGTAGGCACCTGGATAGGGGCATCTGAATATCGAAAGACAGGTGCACATACGTTTTACATTCCCAATACAAGTGTGCATTACTTTTACATGCAGAATAAAGCAATGGGATTTTTTAATACAATTGAATATCAGTAAATGCCATGATAGTTAAGTGTAGTCATTAATCACTAGAGGGCAATATACATTAATTTTCTGCTATGTAATGGTCTTAAAAAGAAGGAATTGCTAGGCTCAGTGGCTCACACCTGTAATCCCAGCACTTTGGGAGGCTGAGGCGGGCGCATCATGAGGTCAGGAGTTCAAGACGGGCCTGGTCAAAATGGTAAAACCCACATCTCTACTTAAAAAAAAAAAATAGCTGCTTGCGGTGGCGCTCGCCTGTAATCCCAGCTAGTTGGGAGACTGAGGCAGGAAAATTGTTTGAAACCAGGAGGCGGAGGTTGCAGTGAGCCAGGATTGTGCCACTGCACTCCAGCATGGGTAACAGAGCAAGATTCCGTCTCAGAAAAAATAAATACATAAATAATTTTAAAAAGAGAATTAAAGCAAGTCTGACAAAAGGATGAAAAAAAAAAACAGGCTGAAGAGTTGAAGGTTCCAGCCCAGAATGGCATTAGCTCTTTAGAGGCTGACTTTGATGGTGCTGGTGTCTCCATGACGGGAAGGTTTATGTCAGGCACTGCACACAGGGCGGCTGAAAGCTGGCACATTCAAAATGAGTGAGCAGGTCATTCTTTACTCAAGTTGGACCCACTCTTTACTTACAGTATTTGCCCAAATGGCAGGTGAAATGTGCACTCTCGCTTATGCATGAGGTGACATGCATATCAGTCAACTCCAAGGGAACTGGGCCAAGTGTGGCCCTTTTGTCCTTGGGAAAAGGCAGCATAAGGTCATGTTGTTCCTAAGGGACCCTGGCTCCCTTTGATGCTCACTTCACCTAGTTACAATTTGCTAAAGAAAGCAAGCAGACCGTACAAAGGGCAGCACATTCCCAAAGAGAGTTTTCACCTCAGAGGCCACCAAGCCCAGGGAATGAGTAACCCAGAGCAGCACAGTAAGGGGCAGGCTCCACCTGAGTTAGCACAGGCAGCAGTGGGGAGAAGCCTCACCATCACAGTGTGATTTGGTATGCATGGGGGCGGGGATGGATGAGGCTGATTTATGCAAGCCCCGGGTGGCAGCAACATCCTGGGGACAGAGAATGCCCAGCCTTGCACTCATCCCTGAGACACTGACCTCCAGCTGCGAGTAGCAGCCAGCTCAGCCCCGCTTGCCTGTCTCTGTTAAGATCAGCACATCCCACGGAAGTTGCAAAACCACCAATACCTTCCAGGGGTCGCAAAACCACCAATACCATTAGACACCTTGGAAATTGAGGGTAAAGGGCAAATGCTGTCTCATTTGTCTCATCAAGGCTTGACCCAAAGCCTTGATGTCACCTTTGAGTCCTCCCTGCATCTCACAGCCTCAGTTGGTGCCAGCGTCCCTCCTTTCAAAGAAAACACATGAGAATTTGGGCTTTTGCCAAGTCTCACAGGGCACCCATGCCCTCTCTCAGTTACCCAGAGGAAAGTTACCTTCATGAACAAGGAAGAGGACTGAGGCAGGATGTGTTTCATCCAACTCGTGGCTCTATGTGCCAGGATGTAGCACCTACGTTTACATAATGAGAAAAGGTGTGAAAGGAATTTTTGTTCCATGGAGCATTGACCCACCCACACCATGGTCCCACGGTCCCGTAAGTGCCCATCCTGTTTACTTGGCCATTGCTGCACTGATGGACAGCCGTCTACGGGGACAAAGACAGACCAGGGGATATAAGGCTGTGCTGGACCAGGGAAAGAGGTGCCTTAGCCATCTGGGGATGGAAAGGAGACATAAATGTCTGAATCATTCTTTAGGTGGATAAGGTCACTGATGGAATGAGGACACAATGAACCACATCCAAGGGGTGGGAGGGAAACTGAAGAAGAGATGAAGGCAAAGGCTGGGAGAGTCATAGTGGATAGGACAGGGTGGGGTGAGGAGCCCACAGGTGGGAGAGACTCAGGATAGAGGTAAACGTTTAAGAGAGTGGGGCAGGCTGGTCCTAAGAATAGAAAAATCAGTTAAGTAGAATCCAGCCACTAGTGGGAACAGACATGATCCAAGGACTGAGATCTAGGAGCTTGGGGTAAAGAACTACTATGTGAATTCAATAAAGAAAATAAAGGAGTGGTCAGAGAGTGGGAAGATCAGGAAAACCTAGCTTCACAGGAGGAGATGGAGGAGGCTGTTTCAATGAAATGCACCATTGACGATATCCACTGCCAAAGAGAGACGAAGGACATTGATAATTTAACAAAAGGCCACTGGGGCCTCATTCTCATTCCATTTTTTGTTTCATGTGTGAAGTTTTGGTAAAGCATAGGGGCCTACATGAAAGGCACTGAGGAAGAAAGGATCCAGACAAAAACATTGCTGGGGAGAAAAGGGCAGGTCCCTGGCCCTGGACCTGTGCCCACAGACCTACGTGAGAACAGGTGTTTCTGTTTCCTTGCCTAAATGTTGCATTTCCCACGACCATCCTGGCCCACCATGCCCCCATCCTGTGCCTATAAAAGCCCTGAGACCTTGTGAGCAGAGACACAAGCAGCTGGACATCAGTAGAAACTCACTGGTGGAAAAGCAGGCCGACAGGCACTGCAGATGCTGGCAGGCTATTGACCGCTGAAACAAGACAGGATTTGGCTGCGGTGGTCAGAGCAGAACCCAGCCACTGAGCAGCCTCACTCTAGGGGAAAACCAACACCTTCCCACTCCATCCCCCTTCTGGCCTTCCCATCCACCTTGCTGAGAACTACCACCACTCAATAAAAAATCTTGCATTCATCCTCCAAGCCCACGTGTGATCTGATTTTTCCGGTACAGTAAAGCAAGAGCCCAGGATACAGGAAGCCTTCTGTCCTTGCAATAAGGCGGAGGGTCTGATTGAGCTAACACCAGTCACCTACGGACGGACGGGTGAACTGAAAGAGTGCCCTGTAACACCCTCCCACTGGGACCTCAGGAGGTGTAAACACTCAACTCCACACGCTGCTATGGGGTTGATGCTCCCCACAACCTGCCTGTCTGCATGCTCCCTCTAGAGGTTTGAGCAACGGGGCACTGAAGAAGCAAGCCACACCCCCCATCACAAGTTCTGCGAGAAGGATAGGGAACTTTTCCTGTTTCATCTAGACCAAAGTTGAAGCAATTGAATAACAAAAGGAAGGAACTAAGTTGACCAAGCACCTCACCGCTCTGATTAGGATAAAGGATTGTGTCTGGAGTGGAGGTGCATGGCCATTTGTATGTGACTTCTCAGGGTTACTTTGCTTCATATCATCTCAGCGCAGGGTCTTATCCTCAGATTTCAAGTAGAAATTCAGCTCTTTCTATGAGCCTGGTACTGATTTGATTACAGACAATGATTCACATTAACGAAATTCACGCACTCCGGATGTAGAAACCAGAATATGGATTATGATGAACATGAGTCATCAGGGAAATGCAGTTCTCATAAATACATCAGAATGGCTAAATTTACATTTAGCCATTGGACTGACAATACCAAGTGTTGACAAGAATGTGGATCAAATTGATATCTTATACTCTGCTGGTAGAAATGTAAATTGGCACATCCTCTTTGGAAAATGGTCAACAGCTTCTAAAGCTAAGGACATACCTGCTGTATGATTCAGCCATTGTATCCCTAAATATAACACCACCAACAAATGTTCATACCCACCAAACACACATAATAGAATGGGCATAGCAGGTTTATTCATAATGGCCAAAACTAGAATCAACCCAAATATGAATCGAGAATACTAAATTATAAAGCATTCATAAAGTGGAATACTGCACAGCAATGCAGAGAACAAACAGCCACTATCTGCAATGCAAGTACATGAAGGAAACTTCACAGCAAAATAGGCTGGGTGCAGTGGCTCATACCTGTAATCCCAGCACTTTGGGAAGCTGAGGCAGGCGGATCATTAAGGTCAGGAGTTCAAGACCAGCCCCTAAAATGGTGAAACCCTGTTTCTACTAAAAATACAAAAAATTAGCCAGACTTCATGGCATACACCTGTAATCCCAGCTACTTGGGAGGCTGAGGAAGAAGAATCACTTGAACCAGGGAGGCAGATGTTGCAGTGGGCTGAGATCACACCATCACACTCCAGCTTGGGCAAGAAGAGTGAAACTTTGTCTCAAAAGAAAAAAAAAAAAGAAAAGCCATACACAAAAGAACACAGTGTTTCCTCTTCTTTGTATGGGGATAGGGCACCAAGAGACCCTTCAAACTGCTAAAAATGTTCTGTGTTCAGTATCTTGCCCTGTAAGGTGTGGTAACGCAGGCATGCACATTTCTAAAAACTCCAGCAGCTGTGTATTTACAAGAAGTGTACGCTTGACAATATGTATGACATAATAAAAATTAAAAGGAAAAAGAGCTTAGTAACATGATAAATGGAAGTAATAGAGTAAAACAAAGATTTTATTAGATGAAAAAAGTTGGTTTTCATCTAATCAATCTTTGTTTTATTCTACGGCTGTGCTAGATTAGAAACAGCTTCTGTTAGTGACAGCTTCTGACTTAGTGGGGAAATTCCATGATTTATCTCCATGACGTTCTATTATTCTGTTCCTGGTACCTAGAAGAACTCCTGAAATATAGTAGGCACTCAATATATATGTTGGTAATCAATAAATAGGATTATTACACCAAAGCCGCCCTAAAGGAATACCTCAGAGGAGCAAAACTTTGATATTAAGACTTGAGTTTAGGCCAGGCCCAGTGGCTCATGCTTGTAAACCCAGCACTTTGGAAGGCCGAGGTGGCAGATCACCTAAGGTCAGGAGTTTGAGACCAGCCTGGCCAACGTGGTGAAACCCTGTCTCTACTAAAACTACAAAAAGAAGCTTGAGTTTAAACAACAGTAGAAACAACAGCAAAACAGCACTTCTGTGGCTCTCACTCTCCCTCTCTGTATATTTCTTTATTGTTTAATGACTATATCCTTTGTGGTAAAGTTAAGGTTCATAGGTGTGTCTTAAATACAACTTGTTTCAATTTTTATGAACCTGATACGTTTACAAAACTTTATATACTAAATTTTAATTCAATTAGGAAATCCTGGATTTTTGCCAAAAATCAAGATGCCAAAAACGAACAACAGAAAATTGAAACTACTCTAAGTAACGGATAAGGCTGCCATTGTCACACTTCTCCACCTTTGTGAAACTTGCCTAGCAGGAAGAGTGTGGAAACCTGGATAGCAAATCCTCACAGGTTGCCAGTTTCTGTTTGTTACAGGAAATGATTATTGAACACATGGTAGATGTGGAATAAAACCCAAAGCAAGTTTTCTCACATGCTGAAAAACATCTTACTCAATGACAATGACACAGCACCCTCCAATAGGCTGTGAAACGTCCCTTCATGATCTGAACTAGTGCACTGTCACATCACAGGCAAAAGCCACTTCTTTTTTTTTTTTTTTTTGAGACAGAGTTTCGCTCTTGCTGCCCAGGCTGGAGCACAATGGCGCTATCTCCGCTCACCTCAACCTCCGCCTCCCGGGTTCAAGCGATTCTTCTGCCACAGCCTCCTGAGTAGCTGTGATTACAGGCACCCGCCACCATGCCCTGCTAATTTTGTATTTTTAGTAGAGACAGGGTTTCTCCAAGTTGATCAGGCTGGTCTTGAACTCCCGACCTCAGGTGATCTGCCCACCTCTGCCTCCCAAAGTGCTGGGATTACAGGCCTGAGCCACCGCACCCAGCAAAAGCCACTTCTACATGTTATCTTTACTTGTCTATTTTCTCCAGCTCCACCATTCAAATTATGAAAATCCAGCATCCACACCTCTGCCGTCAGCTCAGGAACATCAGGGACACTGTCATCTGCAGCAGGGATACAGGGTTAGCAAATAGGTCTCATCTCATGGAACCCTTATGTTGAGGAGCGTGAGCATCCCACTGGCAGTGGTTCCGCAAGTGGGCCACATCCAAGTTCCATAGGAAGTATTGCATGATGAGTTAGTGCTGCCTGCAAGAGACGTGGAAGAGAGGAGGGGGGCTAAGAGCACCACCTCTGGTACTCCCTGGTAGTGCAAAGAGGACTGCACTGGAATCAGGTGAGGTAGCGCTGATGACGTTACAGAATGATGCCACAGAGGAGGTGGATGGCTAGTTGTTTGTGACCCCCTTTATCATTTTAGAGACCTCTCAGTTCAGGATCTTTACACCAGCTTTCAAGTGGAAGTTGTCATGTGTGTGTGTGAGCCCAACAGTGATTTGTTTAAAGAAACGAATTCCCATTAATCAAATTCACAAGAGGCCAGTGTGAAAACCAGATATCAACTTCTTAAATCGTGTCGAGCTATATCAATATCCAGAGAGATAGAAATCATATCCAAGAAGATGTGTCTGTTGGAAAAGTTATAAGGAAAACAAATTATAACCAGAAAAAAAATGGGATCAGAGGCAGCTGATCAGTCTGAAGGCAGAGCCCATGGAGTTGACATGGCCTAAGGCCACTCTTTCCCCTGGGGAGGCTAAGCTTGCTAATTGGAACACTGTCTTCTCTGCGTAGAGCCGGAGAGATCTGACTAAGTTTGACCCCATGGCATCGCTTTGTAGACTCTACGAAAAGAACTCTCTAGTTGCTTCTATTAACCCTCTTTGCACAGAAGTTAACAGGCCCCAGATTTCTGTACATTCAGACGTGTCTATCCTTCAGGGCAATTTCTGTAGATCACAGGTTCATACATTATGTGCTGATTTTACTTGCCAAACTGTCAGGATATCACTTGCAAGTTCTTAGAGAACCTCACAATAGCAGAATCTTATACTGTCCACAATTTCTGGTTTAATCTGACACTAGCTTTGGGACTTTGAGCAAGTCAATTCACCTTTTTGGACCAAAGCTATGGAATCTGTAAAATTTTAGCATATAGGGAGGGATATAGACAAGATGGCTTCTTGAGGCTACTTCCAACCTGAGATCAATGACTTGAAAGAGCCTAGAACTATTCACACAGTACAGCTGGGATTTGCACAGAGACCACTAGGGCTGTGGGCTGTGGGCTGTTCCTCTTCTTAGAACAATTCCCTGTGAGTTTTCTGTTCAAACTGTTTTAGGAGTCTGTTAAGTCACTAATACATTTCTTGCCATACAATAGATTCTTTTTTTTTTTTTTGAGACCAAGTCTCACTCTGACTTCCATGCTGGAGTGCATGCAGCAGCACAATCTCAGCCCACTGCAACTTCTGCCTCCTGGGTTCAAGCAATTCTTCTGCCTCAGCCTCCCCAGTAGCTGGGATTATAGGCAGATGCCACCATACCTGGCTAATTTTTATATGTATAGTAGAGACGGGGTTTTACCATGTTGGTCAGGCTGGTTTCGAACTCCTAACCTTGTGATCCAACCGCCTCGGCCTCCCAAAGTGCTGGGATTACAGGCATGAGCCACCGCATCCAGCCCCATGCAATGGATTCTTAGATCAGTTTGGCAACTAATAGTCTACAAAACTTTGCTGCTTCATAACAGTTATATAAGGTATTCATTATTGTTTATCCCTACTTTATGATTAAGAAAAATCACAGCAGAAGTTTTAACTGAGTGCCTTAATTTCCGTTCCTGAAAATTACAAGCTATGTGTCAAACCAGGCTGACCTCAACTCCAGTGCTTCTGCTAGTAAGCAAAGTCCATACCCTTCAGTTCTATTTGCCTTTTTACAATTTTACAGGCCATTGCAGCTCAATTTGTTCATGTAATGCTCTTTTAATTCAGTATGATCAGTATGTACAGCAAGCAAGATTTAAACACAAAAAGACATAGGCCCAGTGCAGTGACTCATGCCTGTAATCCCAGCACTTTGGGAGGCTGAGGTGGGCGGATCTCCCGAGGTCTGGAATACGAGCCCAGCCTGACCAACACAGAGAAACCCCATCTCTACTAAAAAAGTATAAAATTAGCTGGGCGGGGTGGCACATGCCTGTAATCTCAGCTATTCAGGAGGCTGAGGCAGGAGATTCGCTTGAACCCTGAAGCAGAGGCTGCAGTGAGCCGAGATCGTGCCATTGCACTCCAGCCTGGGCAACAAGAGCGAAACCCCATTAAAAAAAAAAAAGATGCAAACAATACGAAACATTGGCATACATTTCACAAGTCACTCAGAAGCAGGGCTCTCCATTCTAGGGAAACATTTGCTAATGGAATATGCAGTGGTTCCCCGACCCTCTGTATCTGGAGTTTCCGGAAGGGAAGGATGCCAAGGCAAACTTGACACCGGGGATCCCATACGTTCTTCCTCATGGGCTGAAACTCCACACCCGCCTTCACAACGCACAGCCTGCCTATCCTTTTCCTTATTTGGAAGGTGCTATCATAGCTCAGACTTGAAATACGAGCAGCCCTGCTACTGGACAGACTGTATCGTGTGTCATGGGAACATCAGATCCAGAGATACTGGGAGTAGTTATGTGCTCATGATGCTGTAAGGCTGAATTTATGAATCTCCAACCTGGAGACCACTGGGTGTTTCAATGCACATACTTGGGGTCAAAGAAAAGCCAGTCAGGAAGTGTTGCCCCAGCAATTATAGCTGAATCAAGAAGCACAATAGGAAATGTTTCCCCTTCTTCACATGTCATGAATGTAAACTGATTGGTTCATTAATAACTACTCCATCCAATCAAATCTATTTCTCTTTTCTTTGGAAATGTGCCTGAATTGCATCTGAGGAAGAGGAAAGGAGTTTAATTACTACATCTTGGACCAGGGAAGTCAGAGATTCCAAGCCCTGTTATCTTCTCAAGTTTTCTTCCATCGAAAGGAAAAGAGAAAGAATTTATAATACGTGCCCATTTACAAATACAGGTGAAAAATAAAATTTTAAAATGCAAAATGGAGTGTCTTTTATAGTGATATGGCCACGAGTGATGCGAATACCAGATTTGCTTAACCCTCTACATTTGAAAAGAATTAAAGTACCCCAATGGTAACAATCCTAGCATAAAACTTCTTATTACATAACAGGCTGTAATTGCCCAAACCAGGATTGGTCTGGGAATGAGTGAGGTCTGAGATCATAAAAACCTTCCTCTGTACTGTGAGGAGCTGCAGACAGAGCTGTGGAAAGGTGGTGGAGGCCAGCGACCATCATCTGCATGGTTTTCTTTTTATCGTTTACATTCAAAGTAAAAAATTTGCCTAATTTTTCAATTATTAATATTATAGGATAATATTTATTCACGTGAAAGAGAATTCATCTAAAGGAGTATAAAGAAAAATATTATAACCAAGTTTTTATTATAATTTTATTCTTCAAAGTATCCTAGACATTCAGAGTCTTTGAATCTAATGGACAGACTGCAAGAAATAAGCTAAACTGTCTCAGATACATCCAGCATAAAACAAAGGTTTTAAAAATGTTTTGCACTTTTAATTGCTGATTTTTTTTTACAGTCTTGTTCTGTCACCCAGGCTGGCGTACAGTGGCATGATCTCAGCTCACTGCAACCTCCGCCTCCTGGGTTCAAGCAATTCTCATGCCTCAGCCTCCAGAATAGCTGAGATTACAGGTGCCCACCACCACATCCAGCTAATTTTTGCTGAGATTAGGTTTCACCATGTTGGCCAGGGTGGTCTCGAACTCATGGCCTCAAGTGATCCACCTGTCTCAGCCTCCCAAAGTGTTGGTATTATAGGCGTCAGCCACTGCACCCAGTCTTAATTGCTAATTATTTCATATACCAACCTAACCTTCAATATAACCAATTCATGTAATCCTTAGGGTGGGCCCATGAGGCCAACATTTTTGTTCTCCTATTTTATAGATGGGAATTGCGGCTCCAATGAGGGCCTTTTGCCCATAGCCCCCTGTCTGCACAGGGGTGCTAGCTCTCAGTAATAGCTTCATCCTGGAAGTAGCACCCAATTGTAAAAACATTTTAAGGCTGAGTGCAGTGGCTCATGCTTGTAATCCCAGCACTTTGGGAGGCTGAGGCAAGCGGATCATTTGAGATCAGGAGTTCGAGACCAACCTTACCAATATGGTGAAACCCGGTCTCTACTAAAAATATAAAATTAGCTGGGCATGGTGGTGCATGCCTGTAATCTCAGCTGCTCGGGAGGCTGAGGCAGGAGAATTGCTTGAACCCAAGAGGCTGAATTTGCAGTGAGTGAACTGCACTCCAGCCTGGGCAACAGAGCGAGACTCCACCTCAAAAAAATCATTTTAAAATTAATATTTTTAAAGAAAATCATTAATTTGGAGAGTAGGTATTATTGACTGAACCATAATCACATTTTCCAACATTTATTAGGCACCCTGCATGGATGACTGAATGAATAAACTTTCAAACAACTGAAGGATGGATGAATGAATGAACCGTGCCTGTTTCCTCAATTTGATCACTTGAAAATGTCCCTGTTCTTACAGGGACAGCTTAGTTTCAGCACTGAGAAGTGAAGCATGAATCTAGCCGATATTTTCAAGTAATTTTTAAATAACTTTTTAATTTTGAAAAAGAGATACATATGCATTACATATATATATATATATATATATATATATATATATATATATATATCTCAAACAACACAAAAATTTTAATTTTATAATCACCACAATTCCCACTACCAGAAATAGCATTTTGAACATTTTGTTGAACTATTTTAAGTCTCTCCACATATGTGGGTATACACAAATGGGATCATGCCTTCCAAGCTATAAAAGAGGCATAATGCATGTAATATCATTTCAAGAATTCATTGAAAGAATTCCAGATAGAAAAAGCCTTATTACATGGCCAAGACACTTTGGGCCAGGTGCAGTCACTCACACCTGTAATCCCAGAATTTAGGGAGCCTGAGCGGGGGATGGATCACCTGAGGTCATGAGTTCAAGACCAGCCTGGCCAACATGGTAAAACCCCATCTCTACTAAAAATACAAAAAATAGCTGGGTGTGGTGGTGCACACGTGTAGTCCTAGCTACTCAAGAGGCTGAGACAGGAAAATTGCTTCAACCCAGGAGGTGTAGGCTGCAGTGAGCCGAGATGTGCCTCTGCACTCCAGCCTGGGCAAGATAGCGCAAGACTCTGTCTCAAAAAAAAAAAAAATGACTAAGATACTTTGTCAGTGATCATATTTTGATGCTAACATATTATTTCAGCCTGAATCCTAATCATACATGCAAATTCTCTAATGGGAATTTACTGCGAAACTATAATATAACACAACTATTTCCAATATGCAGTCGTTTGTTAGAGGTTGTTTTGATGTTATATCAGACATTAAGACTGTAACGAAGTGCAGATGGTAAGTTGAAAAGGAATAATCTAATATTCTTTGGAATTTCCAAGTAGGCATCATGGACTAGTATTAACAAATTTTGAAAACCAGCTCGTTAGCTGCAGATGAAAGGTCTATATTAGGCTCTAAAGAAGCAAGTGCAGCCGAAATCCTGTAGCAATGCCTCCTGACCCCTTTCCTAATTGTTCTCTCCTTCCTTTGGGGGTAGAGGCATCCTTGCTTTCATTTTTATTAAGTTTGGTTGATTACTGTGGGAAAGTCTGGACAGGGAATTTGGCATATTTCTTGCTTGGTGGATGCTTGCATTCTTTCAACTCAGTGGGTGCACAGAGCAATATACAAAGAAGGAGGCTTAAGGGTTGATGACTGCAAATGTAATAAGAGAAATGCAAATTCTACCTGGGTCGTGTGTCAGCCTACTGCATGTTGATGCTTTTTTGTATGATCTACATGAATAGATGGAACTTGGGACTCACCTTTACATGTGAAACAAAGCAAAACTATGCACTCTGATCACCTTCGGCGGATGTCACCCTGAAGAGTTGTTCTTCCCCCTGGCTGGAGCCTCACCCCTCTCAAATGAGCAGTCTTCTTCCTTGAGACGGACCAATCTCCTTGTACACTCATAGAGGATGGCAACCAGCACACAGCCCAATGGGTCCACCAGACCTTTAACACCCTTCAGATGGCAGAGTACCTGAGAACAAAGAGCTTTTGTGGGTCGGTTGGCACCATCTGTGAAATACTCCTCACAGCTGCTGTCCACATTCTATTTTTCTCCCTCCATGGAAAGTGGGAGAAAAGGAGGTGCTCAGCTGGCAATCATATGACTGAGTAGCAGGGCTTTCTTTGCAAGGTGAGGAAGCGGCATCTCCATGGTCAGGCCTAGCAGGAGGGTCACCAGAATCACAAGCCCATGACAGAGGTGTGGGAGATCACCAGGAAGTTCCTCTTTTCCATCTGGTTCACTTGAGATTGACAACACCTCACTCCTCACCCTGCTGGCAAGTGAGTTGATATTTAATATTGCACCATTTCATGCCATCTGCTTGAATGATGACAGCTCATTAAAAAATCCATTGTGGAGCATTGCTGTTCAATGATTAAAAAAAAAAATAGAAGATACACTCAGCTGCTGATTTGGCTATTTTGTCAAAATCTGAGAAAAATTTTACATTGGCCCAAATGACTAATGCTTATTTGTTTTCCTACTTGTGGGTTGTCTCCCTCTCTGAGTTACAGCTGTTAACATAACACAATTGGAGAACAGAGAAACACCAGAAGCAAAAAACACATACACAAAGCCCTAAGATCTAAAGGCATAGTCTTACTGTCGTGTGAGACCACATTTACACCTTACACCAAAGATCAGGATTTGGCCAGGCACGGTGGCTTACGCCTGTAATCCCAGCACTTTGGGAAACTGAGGTGGGTGGATCACGAGTTCAAGAGATCAAGACCATCCTGGCCAACATGGTGAAACCCTGTCTCTATTAAAAATACAAAAATTAGCTGGGCATTGCAGCGTGTGCCTGTAGTCCCAGCTACTCAGAAGGCTGAGGCAGGATAATCGCTTGAGCCCAGGAGATGGAGGTTGCAGTGAGCCAAGACTGGCGCCTGGCAACAGAGCAAGACTCTATTTCAAACAAACAAACAAACAAACAAAAAACAGAAAGATCAGAATTTATCCTAATTCCAAAAGTTTTTATCAAGGGGAACCTTCATTACCTCCTTTAACAACCTTTACAGTCAGGTAAACTTTGTTCTACTCTGAAAATATACTCTCCATTGCTCTGGATCAATGCTTCTCTACCCTCCAAGCCAAATCAATCCAGTTTGTTAATTATTTTACCTGTTTTCTGCCACCTTGTACTTAAGCTAAGAAAGCCTTTAAAAGGTTGACTTTTGTGATATGTGAATTGTATCTTTATTTTAAATGTACGGAAGGTGATCTCACCCAACACACACACTTTATTGATATAAGTATGAATATATTTATATACACTTCTGTCTTTTTAGCTTTCAAAGGAAATAAAATGCATATCACATAAAGATTGTCTCAGCCGGGCGCAGTGGCTCATGCCCATAATCCCCACTGTTCGGGAGGCCAAAGCAGGCGGATCACCGGAGGTCAGGAGTTTGAGCCCAGCCTGACCAATATGGAGAAACCCCGTCTCTACTAAAAATATAAAATTAGCTGAGCATGGTGGCACATGCCTGTAATCCCAACTACTGGGGAGGCTGAGGCAGGAGAATCGCTTGAACCCAGGAGGCGGAGGTTGTGGTGAGCTGAGATCATGCCATTGCACTCCAGCCTCCAGTTGCCTGGAAAATAAGAATGAATCTCCATCTGAAAAAAGAAATAAGTAAAAATAAATAGATTGTCTCATAGCAATGACAAGATTTTTCACCTCTCTCCCATCTCCTAATACCAAATTTTGGGTTCTCCTACACAACTCCTATGTAAGCATAGCTTTTTCTCCTTTACTTACACTTAATTCAATATTTTCTGTATTTATAATTTTACTTTTTATCTTTATTGACATTGACTTACATGACCTGAAATAATTGATTGATTTTTGCTTGCTTTTGTCATCTATTTTTCATGTTATTGACAAAATTATGCCATTTTTTGCTGAGTATGTCTCTGTGCCATTCATCCTCCCAGACTAACCCAAGATGCTCATTTCCACCGGGGAGCTGGCCACGCCTTGCCCTACCTCCCTCCATCCAGCCCAGTCACTTCGAGAATCTCTGAATGCTATAGAGCCACCGGGAACCATCAGTGTCAGCTCTGTGCACACAGATGTCACCCGCTCTATTGGGCTGCCATTTTCACCTGTGTTCTTGTTCATCGTTCCCAGTCAGTTGGCAAACTGCTGAAGAACAGAAATCTTTTTTTTTTCATTATCATTCTGTCTTTCCCTTAAACTGTTCTCTACCCATAAAGCTAGTCAATGTATGTTTTGGAATTGTGGGAGCCACATTTGCCGAGGTCGATTTGAATTATATCTCTCCTGCAGCCTATTTGTCCCTATCTGGCTCTACATCCACTGCAAATGTACGAAGCATGCTTTCCATTCCATCTCATCCAGGTCATTGATAAAGCTGTTAAACAATACTGGGCCCAGGTCCAACCACTGACGAACACCTGTTCTCTTATGCTAGGTATCTCAGATCTGTTGATAGCTACTCTCGATACAGACCCCTGGCCAGGTCACTGTAATACTCGCAATTCATCTTCCCCCTGGAAACTCACTGGGTCTATCTGGAAACAATGGCTTGTTCAAAAGTGTTTCATGATGGAAATTACAAGCAAAATGATAATTACAGACCAATATTTAATGAAATGTTAAATCACTTCATATGTTTAAAAAGTACCATGAGGATTCATTAGTGTGTATTGCAGTAAGCAACAATAGGCAAGGAATTATTGCACCAGGAAACAGTGCTGGATAGCACAACCTTCGCCTCCCAGTTGTTAACAGGCTTCAAGGCTTCTTCACAAGGTATTTATAATGTTCTCATTGTGATTAACTTCCAAGGATGGTATGGAATTGATAGCTCTCACTAACAGACTCGTTTTTCTTTTTTCTCTATGACTGCTTTGCTTATTTAATAATCCTTTTCGTCTAGCTGCTTATAATTCAAACTTTTTTTATTCAGTGGCTTTTTCTTAGGTGATAACTCCTACCTTAAAATAAATCCAGACAGAAATGGAACTGAAGGTTACATGAAGAGAACAAGTATAGCCTAAATGATATCATCTAGAGTAGTTGTTTTTTTTAATTTTGTTTTCTGAGCTGAAGTTTCATGCTTGTTGCCCGGGCTGGAATGTAATGGGGAGATCTCGGCTCACTGTAAACTGCCTCCCAGGTTCAAGCGATTCTCCTGCCTCAGGCTCCCAAGTAGCTGGAATTACAGGCATCTGCCACCAAGTCCAGCTAATTTTTATATTTTTAGTAGAGATGGGATTTCACCATGTTGGCCAGGCTGGTCTCGAACTCTTGACTTTAGGTGATCCACCCACCTCAGCCTCACGAAATGCTGGGATTGCAAGCATGAGCCACCACGCCCAGCCTAGAGTTGTTTTAACATTGGCTCACACAGTGGGAGAACATCTGCCCAGTGTTCCTGAGGATGTCCACAGCAGGAAACTCACAAGCTCTGAAGACTGTTTGACCTTTCTTTAAAGAGATTTGTCAGAGGTCTTCCTTCCTTCACCCAGAACTTTATCCTTGAGGTCCCAGCAGCCTGTCCTAGCCTGACACACACAGCCACTGCTTGAAAAGCAGTATGTGGGCTGCTGAGGTGAAGTGCTGGGGCTGAAGTCTCAACCCTGGGACTAATCATGTGCACTTTAACATGGGCAATTATTGAACTTCCCAGTTCTTCATGGGTAAAGAAGAACTTCCCAGTTTCTTCATGTAAAATAGAGGAGAAAATCATTACTTTGAAAATAATTGAGAATTGTAAGTCAGTCAGTGTGTTTTAAAAATTTAGAATATTGTCTGTTACAGTGTAAACAGCTTTAAAAATTCCACAAGTCTATGATATTTTTGCCAAACATACTTTTATCTAATTGGGTGAAAATATCAGACAAACATGAGTTGAGAACATTCTATAAACAACAACAGCAGGCCAAGCGTGGTGACTCATGCCTGTAATCCCAGCACTTTGGGAGGCCGAGGCGGGTGGGTCACAAGGTCAGGAGATTGAGACCATCCTGGCCAACAGGGTGAAACCCTGTCTCTACTAAAATATAAAAAACTAACCAGGCATGGTGGCTTGCACCTGTAGTCCCAGCTACTCAGGAGGCCAAGGCAGGGGAATTGTCTGAACCTGGGAGTCGGAAGTTGAGGTGAGCCAAGTTTGCGCCACTGCACTCTAGTTTGGCAACAGAGCAAGACTCCGTCTCAAAGAAAACAAAAACAAAAAAAACTAAACAAAACAAAAACAGCAAAAGGCAGGGCACGGGGGCTCACCCCTATAATACCCGCACTTTGGGAGGCCAAGGCAGGGGGATCACCTGAGGTCAGGACTTCAAGACCAGCCTGGCCAACATGGTGAGACCCCATCTCTACAAAAACACAAAAAAATTAGCGTAGTGTGGTGGCACATGCCTGTGATCCCAGGTACTCAGAAGGCTGAGGCACAAGAATCACTTGAACCCGGGAGGTGGAAGCTGCAGTAAGCTGAGATTGTGCCACTGCACTCCAGCCTGGGTGACAGAGCAAGACTCTGTCTCAAACAAAACAAAACAAAACAGAAAATAAGCAACCAAAAACCCATGGAAGCTGTCACCGATTGGAGGAGATGCTGATGACAGGACAACTAAGTCCAGGAGGGACCCTGGTCTGGATCCTGGGACAGAAAGAGCACCAGCAAGAAAACTGGTGGCTTTTAAGTACATTTTGTCATTTGCCAGGCTCGGTGGCTCATGCCTATAATCCCAGCACTTTGGAAGGCCAAGGAAGGTGGATCACCTGAGGCCAAGAGTTTGAGACCAGCCTGGCCAACATGGTGAAACCTCATCTCTACTAAAAATACAAAAAATTAGCCAAGCATGGAGGCAGGTGCCTGTAATTCCAGCTATGTGGGAGTCTGAGGCAGGAGAATCCCTTGAACCTAAGAGGCGGAGGTTGCAGTGAGTCGAGATCGCCCCCAGTGCACTCCAGCCTGGGCACAGTGGCTCACACCTGTAACCCCAGCACTTTGGGAGGCCGAGGCAGGCAAATAATGAGGTCGGGAGTTTGAAACCAGCCTGACCAGCATGGTGAAACCTCATCTCTACTAAAAATACAAAAAATTAGCCAAGCATGGTGATGTGCACCTGTAGTCCCAGCTACTAGGGAGGCAAGGCAGGAGAATTGCTTGAACCCAGCAGGTGGAGGATGCAGTGAGCCAAAATCGTGCCACTGCACTCCAGCCTGGGTGACAGAGAGAGACTCTGTCTCAAAAAAAAAAAAATCTGTTGTTTAATTATTAGTGTTGTACCAATGTCAATGTCAATTTCCTGGTTTGATAATGGTGCCATTGCCATGTAAGATATTAACATGAGAAGATGCTTGGTGATGACTGCACAAGAACACTCTAGTTTTTGTTTTTTGGGTTTTTTTCAATATTTCTGTAAGCCTAAAATTATTTGAAAACATTTCAAAATGCAAAATGCTATTTTTTAAATGTAAAAACAATCTTAAAGTTATATTTAGTTTTTTTAAAAATTTGCGTTCTTAAAAGTATAATGTATTACTTATTATCCTTGATGCCTGAGTTACATGTGTGCCATTTTAAGTACATGCCATTTAGAGAAGGCTTCAGGGAAGGAGAGGACCAAGCACCGATCACCATTTGCTTTGCCCATCTACAGGACACAAATGGTCGTGGCAAGAAGCTTGCCTGCAGAAGGCCCCAGAAAGAAGGGGAGGTGGGCGCTGGAAGCAGCAGGCCTGGGCAGCTTTTTCACAGAGGCTCTGTCAGACACAGAAGGGCAGGGGGTTCCCAGTGGGTAATTAAGATAGAATCCATTCCAACATGTTGGTTTGCTGACAAAAGTGATCCAGTACAAAGATAAAAGAGGTTGACAGAGGGGGGATACTGGGGCAGAATTGGAGGACAAAGCCCTGGGGGGCAGGAGAGATGGGCCTTAGAAGCAGGAACCCACTAACCTCTTATCCTTGTCAGCAATGGGAAAGGCAGGTCATAGGTGCAGAGGCTGGGTGACCAAGAGAGAGCGACTGGGAGAGATGAGGAAACGCTTTTCTGATTGCTTATATGTCTTCATGCAGTGATGGCCAAGGTCTTTAGCTGTTTTAGAGTTCTCCAGAGAAACAGAGCTGATAGAAGATGTGTGTGTGTGTGTGTGTGTGTGTGTGTGTGTGTGTGTGTAGGAGCTGATAGATGTGTGTGTGGGTGTGTGTGTATAGGAGCTGATAGATGTGTGTGTGTGAGCTGATAGAAGGTGTGTGTGTGTGTGTGTGTCTGTGTGTGTGTCTGTGTGTCTGTGTGTAGGAGAGAGATTGATTTATTATAGATATAGGCTCCTGTGGTTATGGAGGCTGAGAAGTGCTGTCTGTAAGCCAGAGATCCAGGAAAGCTGGCATGTGCTTCAGTCCAAGTACAAAGCCTTAGAAGAGGTAGAAGGGGGCAATGGCATAAGTCGAAATTTGAGTCCAAAGCCCCCAAAACCAGGAGCTCTGATGTCCAAGGGCAGGAGAAGATGCGTGTCCCCGCTGAAGCAGAGAGAGAGATGATTTGCCTTCACTTTTCGTTTCTATTCATTCAGCCCCCAGTGAAGTGGATGGTGCCTACCCACATTGACAGGCATTCTGCAATGTGGGACACTGTGGCAGACTGTACTCTCCAGACAGACCCCCTGCAAGGTGGAGCCCAACAAGCCAGGGAAGAAACAAGGGTCAGGAGTTAGAGTGAGCCTCACCCTGAGGCTTCGCTAACTCCAAACCACTGGGTTGTTTTCCTCCATATCATCTAAGATGCATGAACTTGGCTTTTATTTTGCTTTAAATTCATATGATTTTTTTTAAGATGGTCTTGCTCTGTCACCCAGGCTGGAGTGCAGTGGCTCGATCTCAGCTCACTGCCATCTCCGCCTCCTGGGTTCAAGGAATCTTGCCTCAGCCTCTGGAGCAGCTGGGACTACAGGTGTCTGCCACCACACCTGGCTAATTTGTGTATTTTTAGTAGAAAGGGGGTTTCACTAAGTTGGCCAGGGTGGTTTCCAACTCCTGACCTCAGGTGATCTGCCTGCCTCAGGCTCCCAAAGTGGTGGGATTCCAGCTGTGAGCCACTGTGCTGGGCCTCATATGAAAATTTCAGACATAACAAGATTTGAAAACCACCAGGCAGTCCACTTGTCCAACTAATCACTGAAGAATGTGCACTCACTGCCTGAAACCCTTTCCCTCGTACCTTGCATTTTTGTGTGTACCTCGAGTGTCCTTGTTCTCATCTTACCCTCAAGACACTGGGGCTCAGGGCCACTAAGAACCTCACCTGGACCTAATCCCAGATCTGATCATTCTTAGTAAAGAATAGCATGATAAATACAAAGCACAGCATACCTGAAAAATCAAAAGAAAGTGTGAGCTTGGTACCAACTAGGAGATAAGGAATGGAACTCTCTGAGCTCACTGGAAGGGATGCAGACCATGGAGGGCTGTCCTGACTTTGATAAGAACCTTAGTAAACAAACAGTAGATTTTCTTTTTTAGACAGAGTTTCGCTCTTGGTGCCCAGGCTGGAATGCAGTGGCACGATCTTGGCTCACTGCAACCTCCGCCTCCCAGGTTCAAGCGATTCTCTTGCCTCAGTCTCAGAGTGGCTGGGATTATAGGCATGTGCCACCACACCCAGCTAATTTTTTGTTTTAGGTAGAGACGGGGTTTCCCCATATTGGTCAGGCTGGTCTCAGACTCCTGACCTCATGTGATCTGCCTGCTTCGGCCTCCCACGGTGCTAGGATTATAGGTGTGAGCCACCGCACCTGGCCTCTGCATGTTTTTTCATTGAGGGGTTATGCGATTATGCGACTTGGCTTATAGTTAGAGGAACAAGAACTTCTAAACTGGACATCTTTGTCTCTAGCACCTTGCTCTTCCAGACATTGAAAACTGGTGGCTTGGGATATATTTGTCATATAGGTACATATGGCTTAGTTCATAGAGTGTTTTTCTGTTTGTTTTTTGCTTTTTTTTTTTTTTTTGAAATGGAGTTTCATTCTTGTTATCCAGGCTGGAGTGCAATGGCGTGATCTCGGCTCACCGCAATCTCCACCTCCTGGGATCAAGCAATTCTCCTGCCTCAGCCTCCCGAGTAGCTGGGACTACAGGCGCGTGCCACCATGCCCAGCTAATTTTTGTGTTTTTAGTAGAGACCGGGTTTCCCCATGTTGACCAGGATGGTCCCGATCTCTTGACCTCGTGATCCACCCGCCTTGGCCTCCCAAAGTGCTGGGATTATAGGCGTGAGCCAACGTACCCAGCCCATAGTGTTTTTTAAACAGTTTTATTTAAGTATAATTCACATATAATTAACTGCACATATTTCAAGCCTGCACATTGGTAAGTTTTTTTGCTTTAAAAAATTTTTTTGTTGAGACAGAGTGTTGCTCTGTCGCCCAGGCTGGAGTGCAGTGGCTCGATCTGGGCTCATGGCAACCTCTTCCTCCCTAGTTCAAGCAGTTATCCTGTCTCAGCCTCCTGAGAAGCTGCGATTACAGTCGCATGCCACCACACCAGGATAATTTCTGTATTTTTAGCAGAGATGGGGTTTCACCATATTGGTCAGGCCAGTCTTGAACTCCTGACCTCAGGTGATCCACCTGCCTCAGCCTCCCAAATCACCTGCTGGGATTACATGTGTGAGCCACTTTGCCTGGCCTACATTGGTAAGTTTTGATATACATTCACACCCATGAAATCATCATGCACTCAGGATCATGCCCAATCCATTACCCTTTGAGGTGCTCCCTCCCCACTCTTTGCCACAATCCTCCTCAATTTCTGGAGCCACTCATCTGCTTTCTGCCACTAGAGATTAATCTGCATTTTCTAGAGTTTTATAAAATGGTATTATCAGCAGGTACTCTTCATATCTGGCGACCTTCACTCAGTAGAATATTTGGAGGATCTTCTATGTTGCTGCATATACAAATAGTTAATTATTATTTATTTTTACTGAGACAGGATCTTTCTCTGTCACCCGTGCTGAATTGCAGTGGCAAAATCACGGCTCACTGCAGCCTCTAACTCCTGGGCTCAAGCAATCCTCCCACCTCAGCCCCCTAGTAGCTGGACCTACGGGGGTGCACTAGCATGCCTGGCTAATCTTTTCATTTTTGTGTGTGTAGAGACAGGGTCTTACTGTATTGCCCAAGCTGGTCTTGAACTCCTGGGCTCAAGTGATCCTTCCAGCCTCCCAAAGTGCTGAGACCACAGGTGTGAGCCACTGTGCCTGGCCTAATTCTTGTTTACTGATAAGTAGTAGTCCATCGTATATACATACCATAATTAGTTTTGCCATTTGCCTGCTGTACCATACACCTGCTGTGCCATTTACCAGCCTTATTTGTAATAGCCCCAAATGAGGGCTATTATTTGTGGCAATTACAAATAAGGCTGCTTTGAACATTGGTCGTGTGTAGACATAAAATTTCTTTTCTCATGGGTAGAGACCTAACAGTGGAGTGGTTGGATCACGTGGTAGGTAAATATTGAATATATTGAAGTGACTTCCAAACTGTCCCCCAAGTAGCATAATTTTACGTCCTAACAAGTTGTGAATGAGAGTTGCAATCCCTCCATATCCTCTCCAACACTTAGTATGTCAACCTCCCTGGTTTTCACTATTCTAATAGGTGTGTGGTAGCGTTTTGTAGTCTTTAATTTACCCTGACAACGAACGAGATTTTCAACATTGTTTCATTGCTTATCATCAATCAATATATCTTCTTTTGCTAAATCTCTCTTCAAAGCTTTTAACCTGTGTTTTTATTGGGTTACATTGCTGCTTGTTAAACAGTTTTGAGATTACATATATTATTTTATATATAATAGGTATTTATGTATATTATGTATATTTTGAATACAAGTCCTTTATTAGATATGTGAATTGCCAATATTTTCTCCCAATCTGTGGCTTATCTTTTCATCCTCAGGGTCTTTCAATGAGCAGATTTTGTTAAATGTTCATAAAATCCAATGTGTAACTTTAAATGAATTGGATTTTTGGTGTCATATCTAAGAAATATTTGTCTAACCCAAGGTGACAAAACTTTTCTTCTATATTTTCTTCTAGAAGCTTTCTAATTTTAGGTCTATAATCTGTTTTGAATTAAGTTTTATATATTGCACAAATTAGAATCAAAGGCTTTTTTAAATTTGGAATATTCACTTGTTTCAGCAGAATTTGCTGAAAGTCTATCCTTTCTCTACTGACTTGTTCATTTGTTGAAAATAAGTTTTTTATATAACTGTAAGATTACTTCTGGATTCTTTATTATGTGACACTCACCTATTTGTCTAGCTTTATGCTAATGCTGTATGCTACATGCAGTGTGCTAACCGCAATTTCTTGATAATTACAGCTTTAGGGTAAGTCTAGAGATCAGACAATGTCAGCTCCAACATTATTCCTCTTTTTCTATATCTTCTTTTTTTTTTTTTTTTTGAGAGGCAGTCTCATTCTTGTCGCTCAGACTGAAGCAATGGTGTGATCTCAGCTCTCTCACCTGTAGCCCCAGCTACTCGGGAGGCTGAGGCAGGAGAATCATTTGAACTGGGAAGGCAGAGGTTGTAGGGAGCTGAGATCATGCCACTGCACTCCAGCCTGGGTGACAGAGGGAGGCTCCATCTCCAAAAAAAAAAAAAAGAAAGAAAGAAAGAAAGAAAGACTATCGACATTCCAAAGGAATTATACATAAATTGGGTTGAAATTGACATCATAGTAATATTAGTCTTCTGACTTGAATGTCGTGTGTGTCCCCATTTACTTGGCTCTTGCTTCATTTCCTCTTGAGACATGTTTTGTAGCCTTCAGTCCTCAAGTCGTGCACATCTTTTGTAAGATTTACTACCTCTTAATATATCATCTCTTATGCTGTTTTAAGTAGTATTGTCTTATGAATTTTGGTTTTCTCATTTGTTGCTATAGTATAGAAATAAAATTAAATTTTGATATTAATCTTGTTTTCTGCAATTTTGCTGAAACTAGTAGCTTTTCTTGTAGAGTTTATCAGATTCTTTTACATAAACAATTGTGTGTATCCTTCATATGAATAAAGGCAGTCTTATATTTTACTTTTCAATGTGAATACCTTTTTTTTTTTTTGAGACGAAGTTTTGCTCTTTTTGCCCAATCTGGAGCACAATGGCACGAGCCTGGCTCACTGCAACATCCGCCTCCAAGGTTCAGACGATTCTGTTGCCTCAGCCTCTCAAGTAGCTGGGATTACAGACACATGCCACCACACCCGGCTAAATTTTTGTATTTTTAGTAGAGACAGGGTTCCACCATGTGGGACTCTCAAAGTGCTGGGATTACAGGTGTGAGCTACTGTGCCTGGCCTCAATATGGATACCTTTTATGTCTTTTTACTATCTTATCGGAGTGGCTGTAATCTCTACCATACTGTTAAGTAGAAGTTGTTACGGCAAATATCCTTGTCTAGTTCATAATTCTAGGGAGAAAGTATTCGTTCTTTCACCATTAAGTAGGTTGTTAACTGTAGGTTTTTCCTACATAAAGGACATAAATGTCCTTTATGAACTTGAGTAAGTAGTCTGTTTCTGATTTGTTGAGTGTTTGACCAGCAATGGATGCTTGAATTGTATTACATTTTTCTGCACTGAGATGATCATATAGTTTTTAACAGTTTATTAATATGATGAAACGCATTGGTTGCATTTTAAGTATTACATCAACCTTTGATTTTCACTTAATTTCATTCACAGGATAAATCTGGAGCCCTCAGTCAATTCCTAGTCTTGACCCAGTTGACAGACCCAGAACTCCTAGAACATAAGGGAAGCCACGTGCACCTGAGGAAGAATACTAGTCTACCACTGAAAATTTATACTGTTAATCTTTCTCTCAGTACCCAAAGAGACCAGCATAACCATACAATGGAGAAAAGGAAATAATCAGAGAATTTGGAGACTACTGGATACTGGCTCTGAACTAACATTATTGCTGAGACACCCAAAGCACACCCCAGTGGCCTGCCTGTCAGTGTAGAGGCTTATGGAGGTCCGGTGATTAATAGAGTTTTAGCTCAGGTCCATCTCACACTGAATCCAGTTGGGTCCCTGGACCTAACCTGTGGTTACTTTCCCAGTTCCAGATGGAGAATTGGAAGAGATGTACCTAGCAGGTGACAGAACCCCTGCATATGTCACCTCTGGAGTGACAGCTATTGCGATGGGAGAGGCCAAGTGAAGGCATTAAAACTGCCTCTACCTAGGAAAATAACAAATCAAAAGCAATATCAGCCCACCTGGGAAACATAGTGAGACCCATATCTACAATAAAAATAAAAATAAAATAGCCAGGCAGGGTAGTACACAACTGTAGACCCAGCTACTCAAGAGGCTGAGGACGGAGTTTGCAGTGAGCTATGATTGTGCCACTGCTCTCCAGCCTGAGTGATACAGCGACTCTCTCTCTCTCTAAAAGCAGTAACACATTTCTGCAAAGATTGCAGTAATTAGTGCCACCATCAAGAGGTTGAAAGATACAGAGGTGGCAATTCCCACCTCATCCCCCTTCACCTCTCCTATTTGGCTTGTACAGAAGACAGATGGGCCTTGGGGAATGACAGTGGATTAATCATAAGCATAACCAGGTGGTGACTCCAATTGCAGCTGCTCTATGAGATGTGGCTTCATTGCTTGAGCAAATTAACACATCCCCTGGTACTGGTATAGAGCTACTGATCCAGTTTTTCTCATTACCTGTTATTACAGGTTTTTCTCATTACCTGTTATTAACAGGTTTTTCTCATTACCTGTTATTAAAGCCCACCAGAAGCAGTTTGCTTACAACTAGCAAGGCAGCAACACACCTCCCTGTTCTAGATCAGCTCCCAGCCCTATGTCATAATTTTGTTTGCAGGGATCTTGATAGCATTTCCCTTCTCCAATACATGACCTGGTTCATGACCTTGATTATGTGTTAGAGGGTGGGAAACAAATCTGATTAACATTTATTTTGCAAGAAAGGTTTATGGTTAAAAGGAGAGAGAGAGAGAATGCAGGGGCCTTCTACGGGTCCAGTGGTGTGGAGCATGCCAAGATATTTCTTCTAAAGTGAAGGGTATATTGTATTTGGCTCCTCCTACAACCAAAACTTTCTTTAGGTGGGAGAGGCCAAATAAAACCATTAAAACTGCTTCTGGGCTGGGTACAGTGGCTCATGCCTGTAATCCTAGCACTTTGGGAGGCCAAGGTGGGCAGATCACCTGAGGTCAGGAGTTCGAGACCAGCCTGATCAACATGGAGAAACCCTGTCTCTATTAAAAATATAAAATTAGCTGGCCATGGTGGTGCATGCCTGTAATCCCAGCTACTCCGGAGACTGAGGCAGGAGAATTGCTTGAACCCAAGAGGCAGAGGTTGCAGTGAGCTGAGATAGTGCCAGGGCACTCCAGCCTGAGCCACAAGAGTGAAACTCCACCCTTGGTGAGACCAAAAAAAAAACAAAACTGCTTCTACCTAGGAATATAATAAATCAAAAGCAATTACACGCAGCTTGGGCAACATAATGAGAACCCATCTCTACAATAATTCTTTTTTTGAAAACCTAGCCAGGCTAGGTGGTATGAAACTGTAGCCCTAGCTACTCCAGAGGCTGAGGTGGAAAAACCTCATGAGCCTGGGAGGTGAAGGTTATAGTAAGCCTTCTTTAGGCACAACATCTAAAGGGACTTCTTGGATTTTGGAGGAAAGACATTCCTTATTTGGATGTGTTACTCTGATCTATTTATAATGTCTGGAAAAGCTGCAAGTTTTGCGGGGCTGGGGAGCGGTGGGGCAGGGGCAGAACAAGAGAAGGCTCTGTAACAAGTCCTTGCTGCTGTGCAGGCTGCTGTGCTGTGTGGGCCACACAACACATCAGATCAGATGGTGACTGAGGTGTCAGTAGCAGCTGGGGATGCTGGTTAGCCTTTGGCAGGTCCCCATGGGTAAACTGCAGTGTGGACCCTTATGACTTGGGAGCAAGGTCCTGTCTACAGTAACTTCCCTCCTTTTGACAGACAGTTCTAGTCCTGTGCAGGGTGTCCTTAGAAACTGAACACTTGACCGTAGACCACTACATTACTCTGCAACCTACGCTGCCCATTGTGAACTGGATGTTATCTGAACCACCCAGATATACCACTGGTCACGCACCACAGCACCCCATTATCAAATGGAAGTGGTCTATATGTGACTGGGCCCTGAAGACACATGTCAGTTACATGACAAAGTGGCCCAAATGCCCATGGTCCCCACTCCTGCTACACTGCATTGCTTCTCCCAGCTTGCACCTATGGCCTCACTGGGAGTTGCCTGCAATCAGCAAACAGAAGAAAAGAAGACTCAAACATGGTTTACGGAGATGCTGCCCAACATATAGGCACCACCTGGGAGTGGGCACCTCAGCAGGGCAGCCCTCCCTTGCACATCCCAAATATTTGGGATTGTCCAGATATTGATTTTGTTATTATTTCTAGTTTAATTTCATTGTGGCCATCTCTCAAGGATGGTGGTGAGGTGAAACCTTCCCCGGGGGAAGAGCTTCAGGCAATGCCCCTTGCTTCACTTTGCCTAGCAGGAGAAATGGGCGGATATGCGATTATAGGCCAATTCATGGGCTGTGGCCGATAGTTTTGCAGGATAGTTAGGGACCTGGAAGAAAAATGATTGAAAAATTGATGACAAATAACACTGGGAAAGAAGTGGTAGGTTTCTCTGAATGAGAAAAAAAAAAGATGTTTGTATCCAATGTGAATGTTCACCAAAGGGTAACCTCAGCCAAAGGTGATTTTAATACTCAAGTGGAAAGGATGACCCACTCTGTGGATACCAGTCAGCTGCTTTCCCAGGATCCCCTGTCATGAACAAAGCGGCCATGGGAGGTACGCATAGGCTCCACAACGTGGACTCCCACTCACCAAGGTGACCTGACCATAGACGCTGCTGAGCATCCAGTCTTCCCAGCAGCAGAGACGAACACCAAGCCACCAATATGGCACCACTCCCAGGACAATCAACAGTCCTTTACTCATGAGGAGGCTCCGTCCAATCCACCGAGGGACTGGATAGAACAGAAACAAAACAAGGAGGAAGAGTGAATTCTTCTCTCTGTTTAAGCTGGGAAATCTGCCTTCTCCCGCCCTTGGACATTGGTGTTTCTGGTTCTCAGGCCTTTAGACTTGAACTAGAACTACACCACAAGCTTTCCTGGGCCTCCAGCTTACAGACCAGCAGAACTGTGGGACTTCTCAGCCTCCATGATGGTGTGAACCAATCCCTCCTTACAAATCTCTTTCTATGTACCTATACACATCGTATTGCTTCTGTGTCACTGCGGAACCTGAACTAAGAGACATTTTACATTCATGTTCACAAAGGTCATTGATTGGAGCATTTTGTTGTTTTCTTTAAATTCCTCTTGTAACATCTGTCTCTGCTTTTGGTATAAGGATAATGCCAACCTCATTGAATTAGTTATAAACTGTTTCCTTCCCTTCAACTTTTCAGAGGGGATTCTGTAGAATCAATATCATCTTTTCTTTAATGGATTTGTGGCATTTATCAGTGAAATCATCTGATAAATGGCCGCTTTGTTTTTGTTGGAAGGTTTTTGTTTTGTTTTGTTTTGTTTTGTTTTGTTTTGTTTTGTTGAGACAGAGTCTCACTTTGTCGCCCAGGCTGGAGTGCAGGAGAGTGATCTCGGTTCACTGCAACCTCCGCCTTCCAGGTTCAAGCGATTCTCCTGCTTCAGCCTCCTGAGTAGTTGGGATTACAGGCATGTGTCATCACACCCGGCTAATTTTTGTACTTTTAGTAGAGGTGGGGTTTCACCATGTTGGTCAGGCTGGTCTCAAACTCCAGACCTCGTGATCCACCAGCCTCAGCCTCCCAAAGTGCTGGAATGACAGGTGTGAGCCAATGCGCCCAGCCTGTTGGAAGGTTTTAGATTCAAACTGACTGTCTTCAATAGATGTAGGGTGTTTTTTCTTCCTAAGTGTGCCTTGGCAATTTGTGTTTTCATGAAATTCACCTACTTTATCTAAATTGTCAATTTATTGGCCTGAAGTTATTGATAATGTTTAGTTCTATCTCTTAATATCTATGGAATCTATAGTGATTGATCATTTTTATTTATAATATTAGTAATCTGTATCTCTTCTTTTTTTTCCACCTGAGTAGTCTGCCTAGAGGTTTGGCAATTTTGTTGATATTCTCAAAGAAACAATGTTTGACATCATTGAGGTTTTTTTCTTAAGTTTTCTCTATTTTCTATTCTATTGATTTCTGCTCTGATCTTTATTATCTTATGCTTAGGTTGAGCTTAATTTGCCTTTCTTTTTTTCTAGTTTCTTTATGGTGGAAACTGAGATCACTGGTTGAAGACTTTACTTCTTTACCAACACAGGTCTTTAGTTCCACGTGTTTCCCTCAAATGTTGCCTTAACGGCATCTCACAGAATGTATACAATTTGTTTTCATTCTCATTCAATCCAAAATAGTTTCTAATTTCCCTTTTGACTTCCTATTTGATCCTTGTGTCAGAGGCATTTGAACCAGAGCGCCTCCATTTTGAGTGAGAGCTGGGAAAATGAGGCTGGGAATTGCTGGGCTGCATTCCCAGAACGTTAGATTTTCCTAGCCTCTAGCTGCTTATGGTTAAAGGAATGGATTGATAATGTTTACCAAACAGACCAGATTTGGGAGTGTCCTGATATCCTGACATCTTGAGAATAAAGGTGTTCCTAATTTTGCTTTAAAAATAATATCAATTCTTGCAAAATATAGTAATTGAGAAAATTAATCCTTCATCACAAACCCTTGTAGCGGAGCATACCTGTCCATTTTCTATGTATATATGTGTGTGTGTGTGTGTGTGTGTATATGTATATATACATATATATACGTATATACGTATATACGTATATATATGTATATATGTATTCATATATGTATTCATATATATGTATTCATATGTATTCATATATGTATTCATATATATGTATTCATATATGAATATGTATTCATATGTATTCATATATGTATTCATATATGTATTCATATGTGTTCATATGTATTCATATGTATTCATATATGAATTCATATATGTATTCATATGTATTCATATATGAATTCATATATGTATTCATATATATGTATTCATATATGTATATATACATGTATATATGTATGTGTATATATATGTATATGCATATGTATATGCGTATATATATGTATATACATATGTATATGTATATATATACGCATATACATATGCATACATATGTATATGTATATATATGTGTATATGTATATATATACATATATACACACACACACACATATATAGTTTGTTTGTTTGTTTGTTTTATTTTGTTGAGGAGGAGTCTCCCTCTTTCACTCAGGACACAGTGCAGTGGCATGATCTCTGCTCACTACAACCTTTACCTTCCGGATTCAAGTGATTCTCCTGCCTCAGCCTCCCAAGCAGCTGAGATTACAGGCACACACCACCATGCCCAGCTAGTTTTTATATTTTTAGTAGAGACAAGGTTTCACCAGGTTGGCCAGGCAGGTCTCAAACTCCCCACCGCAAGTGATCTGCCAGTATCATTCTCCCGAAGTGCTGGGATTGCAGGAGGGAGCCACTGAGCGTAGTACCTTTAGTGGACACATTCCTCCTCTTACTTTCAGGAACGTCCCACTCTGTCTATGCAGTAGCTGTACTTTCAATACTTTACTTTCTCAATAAACTTGCTTTTACTTTGCACTGTGGACTCACCCTAAATTATTTCTTGCATGAAATCCAAGAACGCTCTCTTGGCGTCTAGATTGGAATTCCTTTCCCATAACACTTGGGTTATTTACATGTGTGGTATTTTGTTTCCAAATATTTGGAATTTTCCAGATATTGATTTTGTATTGATTTCTAATTTAATCAGTTGTGGCTAGAGAATATACTTTGTATGACTTTAATCTGTTTATGCTTTTCAAGACTTCTCTTATGGCCTATAATATTTTTTATCTTGATAATATTTTATGTCCACTTGAAAAGAACACACATTCTGCTATTGTTGGGATCAGGTGCTCTTTGACCTGTGTTTAGAAGAACAACAAACTCTTCATCAGGAAATGTTCGTCTTCAGCACACTCCTCTTCTAGAGGTTAAAAACTGGCAGCCTCTGTGCTTATTTGCCCTGCAGATAAATTTGGTTTTGTTCACACAGAGCATTAAAATATTTAAATAATTTCCACAGTTAAAAATTTGAATGGTTTGCCTGCTAAAATTCTGTCTCCTAAGACCCACATAAATCCTAGCACTTAATGACCAGGCTAGCTGAAACCTTTCTCTGGGCTATCCTGTAATCCCAGCACTTTGGGAGGCCCAGGAGGGTGGATCACGAGATCAGGAGATTGAGACCAGCCTGGCCAATATGGTGAAACCTCATGTCTACTAAAATACAAAAAAATTAGCTGGGCATAGTGATATATGCCTGTAGTCCCAGCTACTCAGGAGGCTCAGGCAGGGGAATCAATTAAACCTGGGAGGCAGAGTTGCAGTGAGCAAAGATCGAGCCACTGCACTCCAGCTTGGTGACATAGTAAGACTCCATCTCGGAAAAAAAAAAAAAAGGCCAGGTGTGGTTGCTGATGCCCGTAATCCCAGCACTTTGGGAGAACAAGGTGGGTGAATCATGAGGTCAAGAGATCGAGACCATCCTGGCCAACATGGTGAAACCCCATCTCTACTAAAAGTACAAAAATTAGCTGGGTGTGTGTGTCTGTAATCCCAGCTACTGGGGAGGCTGAGGCAGGAGAATTGCTTGAACCTGGGAGGCGGAGGTTGCAGTGAGCTGCGATTGTGCCACTGCTTTCCAGCCTGGCAACAGAGCCAGACTCAGTCTCAGAAAAAAAAAAAAGAAAAGAAAAGAAGCTGGCTAAAATGCATGAAAACCAAAACCAAGATAGGGATGAGGGTGACCTCTGGACGTCCTCACTGCTACACTCCCACCAGCGCCATGACAGTTTACAAATGCCATGGCAACGTTAGGAAGTTATCCTATATGGTCTAAAAAGGGCCTGCATAAATCATGAATAATCTACCCCTTGTTTAGCATATCATCAAGAAATAACCCTAAAAATGGGCAGCCAGCAGCCCTCGGGGCTGCTCTGCCCATGGAGTAGCCACTCTTTTCTTTCTTTACTTTCTTGATAAACTTACTTTCACTTTACAGGCTCGCCCTGAATTTTTTCTTGCACCAAGAAACCTCCCTTGGGGTCTGGTTCAGGCCCCTTTCCAGTAATAGGCCCATCCTGAGACAGATTGAACGGTGGTACAAGAGGCAGGGAGGCCCCTGGAGGTTGCCACCGTCCTCCAGATGAGAAATAATGACAGCTTCAAGTATTGGTCTAAACATGGTGAAACTGCTGCATCACTTTTTGGCCTGACTTAGGGGATGGAAGAAGCTGCTTTGTTCTGTGGCTGTAGGCTTATCACTCCAGTTACCTCTTAGGTATTAGGCAGGTCAGGCAGGTTAAACCAGGTGGCTTCAAATGGCCTTGGGCTTTTTTCCCTTGGGTCTCAAAACATCATCCTTCTGTTTATTCTCACCAAGAGGGCTGCTAAGTAAAAGGCGTCCAGAATGGATCCCTCACTGGTTGGGAATTTGGAATTTTTAGATTATTTGTTCTCTTTTCTATATGTAAGTAACCACAGTGAAATATGCCAGTATACTTCTTCAGCATATTTGCAGGCAGTTTGGGATGATAAATATTTGAACAGACTCATTTCCGTGTGTATTAGTTGCTGTTCTGAGCCAAGGATCGGGGGTGGTGATGGCGGTGCTGCATATACTTTGTTTCATTCCTAGCTAGGTATACAGTAACACTTAGACCACATCTCCACCTGGAAAGTGAGTTTCCATTCCTCCCGGTTCTAGAACTCAGAATGTGGCCTAGCAAGCTTTCCCTGTAATCTCTTCAAACTCTATACAGAGATTCTACTTCGGAGAAGGGTAATCCACGTCTCACTGTCCTCTCAACTCCTTGAGCTCCTCGAGCTCCTGTACAACAGATACACACACACATTCACCAGTGTGACTAAAGTAGACAGACTGATCCTTTGCATGTAGAAAGAAACATTTAGTCACCTCCTGTACTAATAGGCCTGTGCTGAACCTTTGTGTCACTTTGCTGTTTTTATCAGTGACCTGGACCAATAGCCACTCAAACCACTCCTCCTACTCCAACTACTTGCTGTGATGGGAGCAACACATACACACACACACACACACACACACACACACACCCCACATACCCACCCATACACACACGGCCCCTCAGTAAAGTAATTAGGATGACCCACGAGACCCAAACCCCCACTGACAAGTGTAGAAGCCATGAGTTTCATCTCTTTGAAATATCTGCTGATTTACATTTGCCAAGATAGTTATGTATTACCTAGCCACCTAACAGTGAAAATAATGACATAGAAGGAAAAGGAAAAATAAGGCAACCTTATTCCTTTTCCATTCAGTCCTTCCTTCCTCGCCTGCTGGTAGAATATGCTTGTGTCAAGAAGTGAAATAAAAACAGTTGAGTACAGGCCAGGCACAGTGGATCATGCCTGTAATCCCAGCAATTCGGGAGGCCGAGGTGGGCTGATCCCTTGAGGTCAGGTGTTAGAGACCAGTCTGGCCAACATGGTGAAACCCCATCTCTACTAAAAATACAAAAATTAGCCAGGTATTGTGGTGTGTGCCTGTTGTCTCAACTACTTGAGAGGCTAAAGCAGGAGAATCGCTTGAACCCGGGAGGCAGAGGTTGCAGTGAGCCGAAATTGCCCTGCCGCTGCACTCTAGCCTGGGTGACAAAGCAAGACTCCGTCTCAAAATAAATAAATAAATAAAACAAACAAACAGCCCCCCCGACACACACACACAGTTGAATACAGATAGCGTAAGTTAGTAAGTTCTCACCATCACCTCCTCTTCTTTTCAGTTTCTGGAGCTGGGAGCCTGGCTTCTCTCTCTTCGCTTAACGCTGCAGCTGCGCAGGCGCTGATCATCTGCCCTGATGCCCTGGCACCAAGCTGCTCCCCTCATACCAGGGTAAGTCCTACTGCCACCCTTAAACTTAACAATGCAGGCAGGTCACTGTCCCTCTGGTGTGGATGAGCCTCTGCCTGCAAGGAGGTTTGCTATTTTCTCTTGTTTAGAGAGGGGACCAGCTGCACCTGGGTTCAGGCAGAGGCACACAGCCGCTAAAAATTGGACTCATCTCATTCTTCCCAAAATCACTTAAGCACTTTCATTAGTTATGCAAATGTCAGACGAGCAGGTAGCCTTGGCCCCAGGGAGGTGACCACAGCAAGACTGGCTACGCTTTGCACAGCTTCAATCCATTGACTTGCCCTGGTAGGAGCAGAGCTGGGAGTGGAATGAGAGGTGGACTTGGACCTCTCTGCTTTAGAATCCGAGAATCTACCCTGTCCTGCAACCCTGTCCCCTCACGCCCTGGGGTCTGGTATGTACCCTGAGAAGAGGCCCTGAAGATTACTAGAAAGAGTTATCACCTGGGACGTGTAAAGGCAAGCACCCTCACCAGACATCCCCCAGAGAAGCCTGCCGCTAGGGGCCCAGCACACATGAGCTCTGGAGCACCCACAGTCCCACAGTCGGCAACGATCTGTCACAGCACTGATGGGCACAGCTCCCTCTGAGATTGGTGCTGAGTGAGTTCTCACCTCCCACCCCATTTAGCCCGTGGGATTCTTGGATCACTGAACAGCGGTGAGGGCCTCAAAATAAAGATAGTTGACTTCTGCCAAAAGGCATGTGATGCTCAGGTGATTAATTGGAAAACCAAAATAACACCTACAGAGGAGTAAACATTCCAGAGGTACCTGCATTTGACAGGTCTGTTCCCTGGGTGAATGTTTAATCTGGAGTGTGGGAGGGGATAGTCCTCTGTAGTTTCTGCCTTCCTCCTTACTTTGCTGCATGGTCCGTAACACACTCCTTCCCTTCTTTACTGTCGTTTCAATGAGTAAAACAAAAAAGGCTGGGCGCAGTGACTCAAGCCTGTAATCCCAGCACTTTGGGAGGCCTAGGCAGGCAGATGACCTCAGGTCAGGAGTTTGAGACCAGCCTGACAAACATAGTGAAATCCTGTCTCTACTAAAAATACAAAAAATTAGCCAGGCGTGATGGTGGGCATCTGTAATCCCAGCTACTTGGGAGGCTGAGGTGGGACAATGGCTTGAACTTGGGAGGTGGAGGTTGCAGTGGGAGCTGAGATCGCACCACTGCACTCCAGACTGGGCCCAACAGAGTGAGACTCTGTTAAAAAAAGAAAGAAAGAAAGAAAGAAAGAAAGAAAGAAAGAAAGAAAGAAAGAAAGAAAGAAAGAAAGAAAGAAATCATACTAACACAGTAGCCCTATGGCATTCACAGATCTGATATTTCGTTCTGGTTTTTAATTTAAAAAATAGCCCAAAAGGCCGCAGCAAGAAGGAAGGTGTAATTCCACTGAACACAGCTGATGTGCTCAGCAGGGGAAGCGTTTGACTGAAGAGGACACCCCATCACCTCCAGCAGCCCCATCTCCACACAGCCATGGTGTTTTTGACTCAATAAGCAAGACACAGATGCTCTTTGGAGCAGAAAAAGTTATATTAGCCTTTGTCGCTTGTGGGTGATGATTTGCCAATTCAAGGGACAGTGAACTTTTGTTGTGAATGCTGTCATGCAAGGTTGCAGAAGCCTCTCCCCTGAAATATTTATTCTAGAGAAATTGAGAAGCCTGTACCCAAATTTCCATCATTGTGAATCTGCAGATTCTTGAAGGTCTCGGAAAATATTTCTGGAGAATATGTTTGTTATATAACTGAGGTTTCCTAGGTTACAGTAGCCTGTAAGTAAAAATAATGTCCAACTGTAGTGGTGAGGGAGAATGGTCCTGCCTCTATCCAATTACCTTAAGGAGCTCCAAGCCACTGATGGCTCTGGGACTCCCCCAAGGAAGTTCTTCCTGGACTGCACAGATTAGTGCTTCCTTCACAGCTAGTGGTATCCCTAGGTCCCGTTTCTTCAGCTCTCTGTCCCTCGTTGCTGCCAGTGATACTACAATATTATGTCGGGCTGCTGCTGCTAACCAGTTGCCCCTGCGGATAAGTCCTGTCTTTTCAACTTCAAAACCCATTGCAAATGAACTCCTCCCTGGGGCTGCAGCTAGGAAAAGCCCAGGGTGACATGGCTCAGCACCGCTCCTTCTTGGACCTGCCAGAACCACAAGAGTCTCTGGAGGCCCAGAGGAGGTCACGATCTGCTTGATGCTGTGTGAAGCCACAAATCCCCCACCCACACTAATGAGAGCCCCGCTGATCCTTGAGCTCCTCCTACGCAACTCCACCCTCAACGCCCAGAATGAGCTCCTTCTAGGAGGCGCCAGGCTCCTCATGAGGTGTGAATCCTGACAGCCTGCGTTCTCGGTCCATCCAATATGCCTGGACAAGCCTGATGCAGAGAGTAACACAGTAGAGGTTATGTCAGCTGGGAGCCCTCCTAAATGCTAAATATTTGGGTGGCCAGGAATATAGAACCTATTTCTTTTTTTTCTTCTCCTTGGTAAGTGTAGCCTGTAGACTCACTAAAAAGATCAAATCATAATTCTGGGACAGAGGCCATGGATCAGCACCAAAAGCCACCAAACCCTGAAACATAAATCAAATATTTGAAATTGTAGTTACATTCCATCAGCCAATCCCTCCACTCTTGAACCATGTTAAATAATCGAGAATTTGTAATATATAGTGAAGTATGAAAGACGATATAAAATACTGCTAAAGCCATCTTTGATTTTTTGGAATGACTTCGGAATTGAATAAAACTGAGTAAGTATGAAGGATATATTCTTATTTGTAGATGAATATGCCCTTAACCTTAGTTGACTTCGAACCAGGCAAGTTCTCCAAGGCAAAATTATATATAAAGACGGAACAATCATCGGCTCAGGTCAGAAAATCCTTCTTCGTCAAAACTACGTGGATACATTTTCTGAAGAGGCTCATATTTCCAGAAAACACTGCAAGGAATCCTACACGCAATTGCATAATCCTTATGTGGGTTGAGGGCGTGGGCGGAATGTTACGTAAGATTATGGACGGAACATCTCCGCAAAGAGGTGGAGAAATGCCTCCCTCGACAGAGCAGGATGGGAAGCACAGCTCTCAGTGTGCATGCACTAGGAGGAAAATTATGACAGCTGGTGGCTTAAATAAGAGCTTCATGACAAAGTGGCAGGATAGCCAAACCTACACATTCTCCTCCGTTTGCCACTTGGCAGAGAGAGTAGCACACATGTGCTGACAAACGCTAGGTGCTGGGGCTGCTTGAATCCTTCACGGGAGGGCTGGGTGACAGGCATAGATGCAAGTGATGCGTTTGTACAATGGCCAAGAATACAGTCTGGGGTAAGGTTGCCTGGTATGAATCCTTGTCCTGTGTAACATTGGGTGGCTTAAGTTTTCTAATTCTTGATTTTATTTTTTATTTATAAAATGGGGACAACAATAGTACCTACCTTTTGGATCATTTAAAATATAAATGATTAGGGTTATCAATGAGTTTAGTGCATTGCACCTAGGATATGGTCCTTAAAAATTAACTATTAATAGGCCCGGTGTGGTGGTCATGTCTGTAATCACAGCACTTTGGGAGGCTGAGGTGGTTGCATCACCTGAGGTCAGGAGTTTGAGGCTAGCCTGGTCAACATGGTGAAACCCCATCTCTACTAAAAATACAAAAATTAGCTGGGTGTGGTGGGGCACCTGCAGTCACAACTACTCAGGAGGCTGAGTCAGGAGAATCACTTGAACCTGGGTGGTGGAGTTTGTGGTGAGCTGAGATCGTGCCACTGCACTCCAGTCTGGGTGACAGAGCCAGACTCCCTCTCAATTAAAAAAAAAAAAAGCAGTCAGTCATAAAAGGCGACATATTGTGTGGTTCCATTTATATGAAAAGTCCACCAGGCACAGTGTCTCAGGCCTGCCTGTAATACCAGCACTTTGGGAGTTCAAGGCAGGCAGATCATGAGGTCAGGAGATCAAGACCATCCTGGCTAACATTGTGAAACCCATCTCTACTAAAATACAAAAAATTAGCCAGGCGTGGTGCCACATGCCTGTAATCACAGCTACTCAGGAGGCTGAGGCAGGAGAATCACTTGAACCTCGGAGGCAGAGGTTGCTGTGAGCTGAGATTGAGCCACTGCACCCCAGCCTGGTGACAAAACAAGACTCTGTCTCAAAAGAAAAAAAAAAGCCCATAGTAGGTGAATCCATAGAGATATAAAGTAAATCATGGTTTCAGGGAGTGGAAGGATGGGGAGTGAATGCTAATGAATACAGGATTCATTTTGGCGGTGATGAAATGTTTGAAATTAGATAATGGTGATGGTTGCACAACTCTATGTACTAAAAACCACTGAATTGAGAAAGGTGAATTTGATGGTTTGTGAATGAAATCTTGATAAAAAGAAAGAACTCTACATAAATATTTCTTTGAGTTACCATTGTTAATGACTCCATGTAAAATATGTCCTGTTTAGGAGTTTGAAACCAGCCTGGCTTACATGGTGAAACCCCATCTCTAATAAATATACATAAATTAGATCTCACTATTGCACTTCAGCCTGAGGGACAAGAGTGAAACTCCACCTCAAAAGAAGAAAAACAATTATGTCCTGTTTAAATAATGTACCATCCTGAAAAGAAAGTTATTCAATCCTCGCCTTAATGCAAACTTCAAAATACAATGGGGAGAGTGGAAGGCAGGACCTGTGGGGCCCCAAGCCATTCTCAAGAGTCTCCTTGGGCTTAAATTCAATAGGTCCTCACTGCAGACCCAAGCTCTTTCACTTCTTCACAGCTGCAGCTCCACAAAGTCCCAAGCAGTGTCTTGCACTAGAGAATTCGCATTTTCCCCGGATTTTGTTTCTTTGTTTTTCTGTTGTTCTTGTTGAGACAGTCTTGCTCTGTTGCCAGGCTGGAGTGCAGTGGCGTGATCTCAGCTCAATGCAACCTCCACCTCCTGGCTTCAAGCGATTCTCCTGCCTCAGCCTTCGGAGTAGCTGGGACTACAGGCATGCGCCACCACACTCAGCTAATTTTTGTATTTTTGTATTTCTTTTTTTTTTTTTTAGAGACAGAGTTTCGCTCTCGTTACCCAGGCGTGATCTCGGCTCACCGCAACCTCTGCCTCCTGGGTTCAGGCATTTCTCCTGCCTCAACCTCCTGAGTAGCTGGAATTACAGGCACATGCCACCATGCCCAGCTAATTTTTTGTATTTCTATTAGAGACGGGGTTTCACCATGTTGACCAGGATGGTCTTGATCTCTTGACCTCGTGATCCACCCGCCTCGGCCTCCCAAAGTGCTGGGATTACAGGCTTGAGCCACCGCGCCCGGCCTAATTTTTATATTTTTTAAAAATAGAGACAGGGTTTTACTATGTTGACCAGGATGGTCTCTATCTCCTGACCTCGTGATCCACCTGCCTTGGCCTCCCAAAGTGCTGGGATTACAGGTGTGAACCACTACTCCTGGCTTCCCTGGGGGACTGGAGAAGAGGACTGGCTGGAGAAGAGGGCTTTGGACGCCTGACTCTCCCACTCCCAAAAACTGGCCCCCACCTGCTGCCCCACACCACCTCAGCCCAGCTCAGGTGACAAGTACACCTGCCAGAGTGCAATGATGGGTGTTTGGCTCTTGTTTCTGCTTTACGTTCTTTTCAAGGGGCCAGGACTCTCGCTGCATAGTTGTGCACGGAACTACTCACCAAAAGCAAATGAACAAGTCTGAATAGTAAGAGTTACGTGGATTGATTGCTTACCAGCACCAGGCATCACCGCAAGAAATGTGCACACTTTATCCCATGTAATCCTCCCCTCTGGGCCTGGTGAGTATGCACTATTCTTTTTTTTTTGAGATGGAGTTTTGCTCTTGTTACCCAGGCTGGAGTGCAATGGCGTGATCTCTGCTCACCGCAACCTCTGCCTCCTCGGTTCAGGCAATTCTCTTGGAGTAGGCACTATTCTTACTTCTAGGAGGCAAAACTGTTGTGCCATCACTTGCTCTCTTGTTGAAGTATGTCAGCTTTGAAAAGTTGCAACCATAATGCTTTACTTTCTAAATCTATGTTAGATTTCAAGGGCTGCCGTAGCGAAATATCACAGACTGGGTGGCTTAAACAACAAAAATTGATTTTCTCACAGTCCTAGAGGCTGGAAGTCCATGATGAAGTTGCAACTAGAGTTGGTGAAGAAAGAGAGAGAGCTCTGCTGTCTTCCTCTCCCTTCAAGGACACCAACCCTATAGGATCGGGGCCCCACCCTTATGACCTCACTAAACCTTACTCACTTTTCTAAAATTTCTACCTCTAATTACCCTTACATTGGTTACAGTTACAGTTTCTACTCTTTACAGTTAGAGTGAACCTAGGCATTTTGAGAGGAAATAATTAGGTCCATAACACATTCAAACTAAAGATCCTTTTGGTATCTAAATTTGCATTAATCCTATGGTATGCTTTATTTATTTAAAAGATCCTTACAGTTTTGTAAGATTCCGGCCCTTTGAAATCTGGATCCACCCCCGAATATTCTCATTTTAGAGAGCAGGAAACTAAAACCTAGAGAGAAAGAATTTGCTCTCAGCAATATCCCCAGTGAGTGGAAGTTCAGGCCGGAAGACGCTCAGTATGTTTGACCCTAAATCCTTGCTACTCAAAGTGTGCTCCCTGGGCCAGCAGTGTCTACCTCTCTGGAAGCTTGTCAGAAATGCAGACTCTCTGGTCCTGGACAGACTTGCTGCGTCAGAACCTAAACTTTTTTTATTTAGAGACCGAGACTCATTCTGTCACCTGGGCTTGAGTGCAGTGGTGTGATCTCGGCTCACTGCAATCTCCATCTCCCAGGTTCAAGCTCTTCTCCTGCCTCAGCTTCCTGAGTAGCTGGGATTAAGGGCATGTGCCTGGCTTATTTTTGTATTTTTAGTAGAGACAGGGTTTCACCAGGTTGGCCAGGATGGTCTTGATCTCCTGATCTTGTGATCTGCCAGTCTTGGCTTTCCAAAGTGCTGGGATTACAGGTGTGAGCCACCACGCCCGGCCCCTACCTTTTAATAACATCTCAAGAAGTATCCATGTTTATGAAGCCCTGCTTTAAAATGGACTGCCTTCACCTGTGTCTTTGATGTGCTTTCTTCCTTTCATTTTCCCTCCAGAAAAGCAGTTGGTGTGACTGCAGGCACCCACCTCCTGGAGAGCTAAGTGTATGCTGATGGAACTGTTGAGCCCCCAGGTGTGCCTGGGAGGAGCGGTAGGAGCAAAGGCGGCAGATGGGGTTAGAGCAAGGAGAGAATGTCCTTCAAGTAGCCTCACACCCAGGTCTCAGGACAGCTCCTGCTGGTTGGGGCAAGAGCTGATGCCACCATAGTCCAGAAGTGTAGCCAGGGCCACCTGTTACAGCCCATACTGGGACACAAGCATGGTGACTGGGACAAAGAGCAGTGCTCAACCGTGCTCTGTGGATAAAGGGCAAAGGTTCTGCTTTTGTGCACGTTGGAAGGCAAATCGTGGAAAGCTGCCGTGTTGCTGCATCTTCTGCAAATCCCTGTTCAGTGACCTCTCAACACCCTAGCTTGAAATCTGTCAAGGAGCGTTCACACTGCGAAAACTGGCAAATGCTACAAATAGGGGCTCTTTTTAAAAAAAATTAAAAATGCCATTTTTAAGCATTTATCAGCACATCCCTGGATGTTTGCCAAATCATAAAATATAGATCGTTTAGTGATGGTCAACATATGAAAAACTGGCCGGGCGCAGTGGTTTAAGCCTGTAATCCCAGCACTTTGGGAGGCTGAGGTGGACGGATCACTTGACATCAGGAGTTTGAGACCAGCCTGGCCAATACGGCTCTACTAAAAATACAAAAAATTAGCTGGGTATGGTGGCAGGTGCCTGTAATCCTGCCTACTTGAAAGGCTGAGGCAGGAAAATCGCTTGACCATGAGAGGTGGAGATTGCAGTGAGCTGAGATTGTGCCATTGCACTCCAGCCTGGGAAACAGAGCAACTCCCTTTCAAAAAAAAAGAAAAAAAAAGTTTCAATAAGGGCATTGAAAAGCACATGCAGGAAAGAGGCTAGGCATGGTGGCTCACGCTTGTAATCCCAGTACTTTAGGAGGCCGAGGCAGGTAGATCATGAGGCTCAAGACCAGCCCGGAGATCAAGGAGTTCAAGATCAGGAGTTCAAGACCAGCCTGGCCAAGATGCTGAAACCCTGTCTCTGCTAAAAATACAAAACTTAGGCAGGCATGGTGGTGGGTGTCTATAATCTCAGCTACTCAGGAGGCTGCAGCAGGGAAGTGTTGAACTTGGGAGGCAGAGGTTGCAGTGAGCTGTATCGAGCCACTACACTCCAGCCTGGGTGACAGAGAGAGACTCCATCTCAATCAATCAATGAATCAATGCACGTGCAGGAGAGTCCATTAAGAACACATTTCCCTTTGAATTTCCCTTGCGTATCATTGTGCCATTTGCTCTGCTGAAGATCATTTGATCTGGCCTGTTGGTCTTTTATTTGAGTCACTGAAACCATATGAAACTGCCACTTTCATAGGTCAGCCCATTATACAAACCAACAGGAAGGAGCGCCTTCTACTCAGTGACAACAAAGGGTAGGCAATCTTGGTGACAGATCCTCTACAAGACTTCTGCAAGACCCCGCTCAGCCCTTTGCTTTCAGCCCATCAGCTATTCCTCTTTCTCACTGTCTGTCTGGAAGAGCTCAGCCCTGCCTGTTACTTCTGATTTTCTTGCCTAGCCCTCCCTATGAGGTAGCCACATCCACACTGCAGACAATGGCTGGAGTACAGCAGATGTTCATAAATATCTGTTGAACTGTACAATTTTGGAAAACAACTCCCCATAGGTGCCTCTCTTGGGGTCCTTACCAGTGAGGATGTGGGTGGCAACATGCACAGAATCTGGGTACCAGGCCCTGCCTGTCCCCCAGGCTCTGTGCCCCTCCCCAGAGTTGTCATTAGTGATTGGCAGGCCTGGCCCATTTAGACTCCAGGCACTGGGCCACAGCGTGCAGCTCCTCCCTCTGGCAAGTCTGACCCTTACCTTCCGTCTCATCGTGGCAGCTCTCTCCAAGCTTAACCCTCCACCTTATTTCTGAAAACAAGTCCCTATTGGGTTTCTGAGTAGATGTTTGGGGGCCTTGCAAGGATCTGAGGTTGTCCAGGCCTAGGGTCACCTGGACCTTCTTCCTAGAAGAGCAAGTTGTATCTCTGCCTGTATGGGGCACAACACCTCCCTCTCGTTGTTTTCCTGGATGTTGAGGAGCTCTCTTAGAAACTCTTCACCATCCACCTGCTTCAGGCTTCCTGTTGCCTTCTGTGCTCAGCATCTGAGACACTGGGTTACTCTGGGCTTCTTTTGCCCCAGGTCCCCACCATACTTCCTCCTGCTGCCTCTTCCAGGTTCTTGGAGTATGCATCACCTGTGAGGTGGACTTCCCCTTGGGAACTTCAATGGAATCTGGCCCACAGTGCCTAGTCTAGTTCTCAGCTCTGGCCCCTCCTGAGCAGCCCTTTCCATAGTGGTGTCCAGAGTAAAGAGGGGTTCCCCAGATTTTGAGAGAGACTCTTTAATTCCCACACCCAAGGTGTTAGAGGAGATTCATTCATTCAGTGCACCATTTATTTACTGAGCACTGCCTCCACCCTGCCAGGCACTGTCCTGGATGCTGGGGTGATAAATCACAGATAAAGCTCTGGACAAAGGTCCAGAGCTTGCTAAGATCACATTCTAGGGAGGAGACCAATAGCAAACACATGAGTAAAATATATGTGGAATAGAATATGTATTTATATCTTTCTATTCCATTTATATATAATGTACACACCATGTGTATTTATGTTTACATAAACACAAATTTTATTTTTTTTATTTTTATTTTTTTTAAAGAGGAGGAGAGAAGGAGAGGAAGAAAGAGGAAGAAAAAGAGGGAGAGAGAACAGGAATATTGCTTAATTCTATGAATGGTTATTAATAATGGCTGATCAATATTTTGTGTTTTGAAAGTGGAGAATGTATATTTTGTGTATTTAAAGTGGAGAGCGCTATACATATTTATTAAGTTTACTTGTTCTGGATCTGAATTCAAGTCCTGGATATCCTTATTAATTTTCTGTCTCATTGAGTCTAAATCTCTTTATGGGTCTTATGT
>CM052658.1:99246799-99265502 GCA_028533165.1 Leontopithecus rosalia
CGAGCAACCCACTGCACCAGCCAAAACAGCAGTAATAAGGCTGATGGTGCTCCTCTGCCTGGGAATCTCCGGTCTGGCTTTCTTATTGAGTCCGTAACAAGCGTCTCTGCCTTCCCGGAGCTCCAAGCATTAGTCAGTAGGGGAACCAAGCCTGTCCACTCTACACGAAGAGCTGCCGCACCGAGACGCCGGCAAAACCGCTGTGCCGGCCACAAGAGTCACGCTGGCGACCCGTGGGGCCCCTCCACTGGGAATCTTCTGGTCCGTGAGTGACGAAAATTCGCCCGAAAGTGTGGCGTCCTCTCGTTCTCTGGGTTTTCACCGGGAACTACAATCCCGAGCTGTCAGCGATCAGCCATCTTGGATTAGATCTACAAATTTTGGATTAGATCTACAAATTTTATACATTCATATAAACAACATGTTTATAAATATAACCCGCATTACATGTAAACATTTATTTATAAATAAAAACTTATTTAAATATAGATAAGTGTCTGGGTGCAGTGACTTATGCCTGTAATCCCAGCACTGAGACGCAGAGGCGGGCAGATCACAAGGTCAGGAGTTCGAGACCAGCCTGGCCAATATGGTGAAACCATGTCTCTACTAAAAATACAAAAATTAGCCAGAAGCTGTGGTGGGTGCCTGTAGTCCCAGTTACTGAGGAGGCTGAGGCAGGAGAATTGCTTGAACCTGGGAGGCAGAGGTTGCAGTGAGCCAGATCACGCCATTGCCCTCCAGCCTTGGCAACAGAGCTAGACTTTGTCTCAAAAAATAAATATAATAAAAAAATAAAACACACACACACGTATATACATATATACACACACAGTGACAAATGCTCAGAAAATAAATCAAGACAAGGCGGCAGTCAGGAACTTGAGTGAGAGCTGCTTTTATTTTGAATTTTGAGACAGAATTTCATGCCATTGCCCAGGCTGGAGTGAAATGTTGTGATCACGGCTCACTGTAATCTCAGCCACCTCAATTTCACCGTGGACTCAGGCTATCCTCCCTGCCTGCCCCCAGCTGGAACTACAAGTGTGTGTCACCATGCCCGGCTAATTTTCTGTTTGGTAGAGTGTTCTCCTGAGTTGTACAAGCTGGTCTCCAACTCCTGGGCTCAAGACTCCTCCGGCCTTGGCCTCCCTGAGTGCTGGGTTTACAGGTGTAAGCCACTGTGTCCCACTCGGAGTTTTAGACACAGAGGCCAGGAAAGTCTTCCTGGGGAGACCACGGGATAAAAAGGAGCAGGAGAGCACTATGGAGGAGCATCCCAGCCAGAGGCCCTGAGCCCGAACAGCACTCCACTCAGGTGGAGAAAATGGGAGACTGGGCTGCAGGGCAGTGAGCCCCAAGGCCACCAGGAGACTTCGGAAACCGTTCTAGGTGGGAGCTAGGGAGCACCCAAGATCTGCCAGCCACAGCAAGGACTCATATTTTGCATCTAGACTGGTCTCCCTCCTCCTTCAGTTAATGAGAAAGCAGGGGATCAGAGGGAGGAAGGCTCCGCAGGCCTTGGGATACCTCATCCAGTGACAAGATCTCAAGGGAAGCATCACCTCCAACGCTGATCACCTTGCAGGCCTGGCCTCTTGCTGGTCTTTTACTCGAGTTATTGAAACCATACGAAACTGCCACTTTTATAGGTCAGTCCATCATACCAACCAGGGTCTGGGAGAGCGGAGGTGAAGTTCGGCACATCAGGGACCTCTGGCTGGCTTGCTCTGGGCCCCGGGGTGGCCGGCAGGACCTGCATATCTGCCCGCCATCCTGCACTGGAGTGGCAGAGTTGTGCCACAGCAGCGCCCAGCTGATCAGGTGCATTAACCCAGAGCGACTGAGTTGTTAGCAAAGCGAGGCCGCGCTCCAGCCCACATTGTTTCTGATTCCATGGGACCCGGTGGGGCCCCTAAATCTGCATTTCCAGCAAGTTACCAGGTGTTGCTGACGCTCGCGGTAGGGAGTCCCACTTTGCGACCCCACGCACTAGACATCTGTTGCTCTGATAAAGGTCAGAGAGTGGCGCCGGACACACGCTTCTCACCCTCCAACCTCAGCGCTCCGGCGCTGGTCCGTCCACCTAGCCCTAGCACGGCCTCCAGGCTCCAGGTGGTTCCCCTCCCCCAGTTCCGCCCGGGAGGGGCCGGCCCCGGGATCCCCCGCTCCGCCCAGACAGGGGCGCGCTCCCCGCAGAGTGGAGGAGCCGGGGGAGAAGCCCTCTGCCGCAGCCGCGGTGTCCGTGCGGGGGGCCAGGTGTCAGGGGACTACTTCCTCGGACGCGTGCCGCGGGCCGGGCTCGGGTTCGGGTCGGGGCAGGCGGGGCGGGGCGGAGCGGAGCGGGGGCGGTGCTCCGGTGGGCGCGGCGGAGCCAGCCGGGGCGGGGGCGCGGCGCACCTTGCTCCCGGCGCCCCCGCCCCGCGCCGCCGCCAGCCCCTCCCCGCGCGCCCGGCGCCCCCGCCCGCCAGAGACGGTTCCTGCCCCTTCCGTCCGCCCGGCTCCGCCGCTGTCCTCCGCCGGCCCGCGTGGGAGGACGATGGGTCAGCGCGGAAAAAGTGAATGAGGGCGGCAGCGGTGGCGGCCGCAGCCAGCGCCTAACTCGGCGGGGCCCGAGCACCGCCAGCGCCCCGGCCCCCGGCACCATGGACGCGCCGCGCGCCTCGGCGGCCAAGCCCCCGACCGGGTAAGCGGCCCCGCGGCCGGGCGGGGTGGGGTAGGGCGGGGGCTTCGCGGGGCTCGGACGCCCGCGCCCGCACCTCGCACTCCCGGGCTGGGCGCCCTCTCTGCTGCCCCAGCAGGTGCTAGTGGTAGTGGTGGAGCAGGTGGTGCCGTGCTGGTGTTGGGTGGGGTGCGGTGCTGGTTTTGGGTGCTGGTGTTGGGTGCTGGTGCCTGCTGTGTACTTTGGGCGCCCGGGTCGTTGCCCAGGTAACCCTGTCCGGCTAGGGCCGGAGCGCACTTTTCGCGCTGAGTGCCTTGTGTGCCAAAGTCCTTATAGGGGTCTCCGCCAGCACCGCCTCCATTCAGCTCGGAGCTCCCCTCAGGCACCCCAAATGTTTGTCATAGGGGCGGTGGGGGAGCGAGGGGACGCGGGGCCTTTGACTCCGTCCTTTTCCTTGCGGGCTTGCCCCCGGCCGGAGTTCTGATCAAGTCTTCCCTCCTCCGGCCGCGGCGGCAGCCCCTGGGTCGGCTCTCCGGCGGCGTGGAGGGTAGGGCTTCCTGGCCGCCCGGGCTCCGCGTTCTCGGGTGCTACTCGGATTGCCCGGAGGGTTTCATGGTAACGGCTCTCCCTCCCTGTCTTTATTCCAGTGGAAAGGGCGCGCTGGTGGGGCCAGGCCTGAGGCGCAGATCCCCGTAGCGGACCCGCGAGTCAGGGCGCCCATCCCTGTCTTCGCGATTCCGCTTCTGCCCAAACCTCTCCCGGTTTCTGTTTACCGTCCCTACACCTTGCGTGCAGGGATTACACGTCACCTTCAGGATTTGACTCGCAGAAAGTAATTTCCCTCATACAGCGCGAGCAGCCCTGCTCTTTATCGGATCCCGTGCCAGGTGCCTGGCATCCCAGACGTCCTCGCAGGCTGGGCCCCGGGGTCGCTCACAGTCCCGGGGGACTTAGTAGATTTCAGCGCAGCGCGCGGGGGACCTTCGACCTCGCTCGCTTGCCTTGTGCACATGTGTATGAGTCTTGCAAATGGAATGAGGGTTGGGGTGAGCCTTGCACCTGCTTACCGAGTGGGCCCACTTTCTGCTATGGCAACTGGACTTGAGGGAGGCAGCTTTGGGGACAACAAATCTTTTTTTCTTTTATAGTTGTGTCCTACTGACTCACCCTGCCCATGTGCGCATAGGCGGACATGTTGCCCAAGTGTATAAAAGACTTTCAGTTGGGCTCTTTTTTAAATTTTAGAGTTTTTCTTTAATGCCAGGAAAAAGTGAGCCAGGTTAGTAAATCAAATAATCCTGAAGCTGAGGAAAGTTAAAAAGAAGTTTTCTTTTTTCTTTTCTTTTTTTTTTTTTTTTGCAGTGCACTTAGCGGTGGTTATGTAATTCCCTTTGAACAAACACGTTCCCCAGAAAGAAAATAAATGTGGGAAATCCTTTTTCATGGTAATAGGCATCCCAAAATAACATAGGGAAATGTGAAACAGAGGTATCTTTAAATCTGTGGCTTTCATAGCCTATTAAATGAACCTATTTAAGGAGACTGAATTATTTTGTCACTATTACCTTATAAATAAATATGAAGACAGAGAGAACATTTAAAAGGCCGGCAAAACTGTATTCAAAGAGTATCTGTAAAATCCTTGAACGGAGTCTGATGATAGAAGTGAAAGGACAGACCCTAAGTGTGTGGCACTCTTTTCAGCCTGGTACTGTGTGCCGAGAGGTAGTCAAGGGCTGGCCTTCTCACTGCCTCCCCGAGCTCCGATTGGCCTTCCTATTTGAATGGTAAAGGAAAGGGAAGGATTTTTGCTATGGAGAACCTGAAATTATTATTCCTGATGCATTCAATTATTTCCCCTTACTCATCCATTGTTCAATTTTCTTGTCCAAACATCTTTGTCCAAGAAATCTAGACATATTATTTTTAACTTCTGTTGTTCTCACTTTGTCATTTTTTAATACTTTCAGTGAAGAAACATCAAGAAAATACTAATATCCTTATATTTCTTCGGACAAAAATTACATATTTAATAAGAAGCAATTTTGTGTTCAAATCTGAGGAAGTAAATAGTATTAGGTCTTTGAGTATTTTATGTAATTTAGGTGTATGCTTGCTAATTATAAAGGTTAGATACTGCTGTGGAGTGTCTGGCTTTAGCACATTATTGGTGGCAGTCAGAATCTACTGGCTCTTCACTGAGTTTACTCCTCTGTTGCTTGAGGTTAAGGCAGAGTTTGCAATGTGCTTGAGGGAAATTTGTTTTCTATCTGATTCTGCAACTGTTGATTATAAAACCAAACTTTCAGTAAGCCACTGTCTTGCCACGTGATAACAAAGTGATATGGTGAAGCTGTGGCAATTGCTGAAACTACCACTCCTCCTTGTGTTGTATAGAAATAAGCTAGACTGGGTGCAATGAATTAAGGAGATTTCACCCTGTAAAGTATGGCCTACAAAAGCTCTTCTAGAGGTTTACTGAAGGGGAGATGGGTTGGTGAATGTAAATTCACTGACTATGTCTGGCTAAATTATTAACAGGTAGTTATTAGTTATCTTTGTGAAAAACACAAGTACACCTTTTTACTTGGATTGAAATTGCATTTTTTTTTACTAGGAATTTTGTTAAAACTGTGATGTATGACTACTTGACTCCTGGGGAAACTGTTCTTTTAGGAAAGAGGCTGTGTGCAAAAACTAGCAAGTTAGACTTGTTGTGACTTTTAGAGCTAAGCTGAAGTAGAAGAATTGACAGAATATTCAGAACGCAAATAAAGGCAGATTGCCTTTTGGTGAAGTTTTAAAGTATATTTAACTCCATACTTTATCTATTTACTTTGCATTTGTCTGAACATCTGTGGGAGCCATCCCAGTAGTTGGCTGTTTAGAACAGGGCTACATTTCCCACTGGACCCCGTGTTAATAAAGGACAGAAGAAGGCTTGCTGTTTGGCAGGACAATGCTTACATTTTTTTTCCCTATGGAGGAAAGACATGTTTCTGTAGAATACAATAATCTCCAATGACATGAAATGTCAAAACAGCTGGTGCATTTGATCAATGGCTGTATTCAAGCAGTTTGCTCATGTAAAAATCCGTGGAAGTTTTGCTAATCAGTTTCGTAAAAATGTGGACTTCATGTAAACATAGCTGTTATTCATTTCTCTGCATAAATTCGTATTTATTTAATCAAGTTATTAGAACCAGAAGAAATTTGAAAAAATAGAAGTGGGTAACTTGAGCTACTGTAGACCTGTCGGTACCACACATAGTATTAACTGTAGAAGGCATGTGACTCTTGATAGTGACATGGGCCAGCCACAATGACATTTTGTATTAAACCCCCATAAGCATATAAATATTAAGGAAATATTGACTCCACACCATAATAGGAAGCTTAGGTCTCTAGGCCTTTGGCTTTTGGCTAAAGTGTTAGAGAATGTGTTTACATTCTTTCAAATGAGAGCATGTATAACGATCTGTTACATAAAACTTTTCCCATTAGATTTGAGCAACATTTTTTAAAAGATGTTATTTCTGAGGTAATGTTTATTTTGGCAATTCATTTGATAAAGTAAAAGTTAAGGATTGGTTGATGTAATATAGAGAGTAGGCCTAGGAATTTTAATGTTTTATAATGATAATATTTGCTAATGAATTAGAAGGGTTGGACATTTCTGTGTCACGATATCACATAGTCTCAGCATTTTTATTATTTCTTGGTGGTTCTATGATTAAGATTTGTTATGAAGGTTTTTATTAAGTGTTGCGTCTCTCCTGCTTCCAGAAACTTTGCCTACAGTCCCTCCTGTGGTTTCTTATGACTTCCAGTGCAAAGGCACAGTGGATTATTATTGGGTGGAACCTTGACCCGGGCAGAGTAACAGTCCCCACGTATATGCAGACCTGGATTCTGTGACCTCCTTAATTTGGGATCCAGGGAATGAAGTCATAATCTGTGTTCACGCAAGTGCTCCTGTGATTATTAAGAAAACGGTGATTATAGGATGTATCTATACACCGTAATAAGTAGTTTAGGTTTGTAGGCCTTTTTTGCTTTGTTATAAGTTTATAATTAAATTTAATTTTGTAATTTATCTATAATTTTAAAAAGCGAGCATAAATATTTGAAACCAAAGTAGTGTTAATATTTAGATCAAGGACATGTAAATCTGAAATATGGTAACACTTGGTTCTGATTTAGACTTGGACTTAGTAAATACACTAACAGAATTCCTGTATTTATTTACTTTTAGTTTTATGTTTTGGTCAGGGAACACATATTCTCGCTGTATCACCCAGGCTGGAGTGCAATGGTGCAATCTCAGCTCACTGCAACCTCTGCCTCCTGGGTTCAAGTGACTCTACTCCCTCAGCCTCCCAAGTATTGGGGATTACAGGTGTGTGCTACCACACCCAGCTAATTTTTGTATTTTTTTTTTTTTTTAGTAGAGATGGGGTTTTACCAAGTTGGCCAGGCTGGTCTGGAACTCCTGACCTCGTGATCCACCGGCCTCAGCCTCCCAAAGTGCTGGGATTATGGGCATGAGCCTCCGTCACTGGCTGAGTTCCTGTATTTATTATGTGGTGTTTTCTTACCTCCCTTTGTTCTGTGCCCATCCACATTTAATTATGAAGGTTTTATGTGTTGGTTAATTTTAGTTAGTGGTTTTTTTCAGTTACCTTATACTATAGCTGAACAAAAAGTTGATATTTTATGACTCACTGAAAGCTTTTATGTATCTTCATCTTTGTTCTTTTTCTCTATTTAAAATACTGTACTTGATATTGGCTTACATTCCTACAGAGAGATGTATTGATAATATGAGTTTTTATGCTTTTATGATTTTATTTATTTGAGTTGTAAATTTTAGTTTCCACCTCCCCATTTTATACTGTGCTGTCTCACTTCCACCTTGTCACTTGAGTGTTTCTGTATTTTTCAGGGCCACTTGCTGGTTCTTTACTCCTGAATTGATGGGTTAGTCTATGTTACTTTTCTTTCATAGTTCCATAATTCCTTATTTTTCCTCTATCTCTTCCTGGAATAGAATGAAACGGTTTTTCCTCATGTGTTCTTTATATGATTTTTTGTTACTTCTTGCAAAACTAAGGTGGTAGTACTTTGAAGACCTAGTGCTATTTATTCTAGACTAGAGTTTGCTGTCTCCTCTGGTGTGACAATAGGCAATGGGTCCCCAACAGTGTGTCTATTTCCTGCTGCCTGTCTCAGGGCCATCCCTGTGCTTCTGAGCCAGCCCCTCCAGAGAAGGATGGCTTTCCCCAGCTGGGAGAGACTGTGGTCTCTCCGGGTGTTAGCATGCTTCCCCATCAGGTGGCAAGCTGTCCCTACCAGGGCCTTGTCTTCTACAGCCCAGGTCCAATTAGAGTAATCCCCCAGCTAAAAATGTTTCTATTCAAAAAGAGAAAAAGCTTCTTAAGCAACTGCCAAAGTATATTTTTCATGGATCCCATTGATTAGACAGATTCCCAGACCACAAATACTTTTGTAGATGCAATTCCCACCTGCCCCACACCAAGTGATTCCTGTAAGAAAAGGCACCAGTTGATTTAGAGAAACCAATAAAGTCCTTATCTCTTAAAAAAAAATACAGCCCTCCTAAGATAAGCCAGCTAAGTCAGTAGTCCTGTCTGGTTGATCCCATCTCTTGTCTCCCAGGTGGCCTGCTAGCATTCACTGCCCAAGAACCTGAATCCCCATGGGGAGCCATTACCTTAGGGATGCTGCCACCTCACTCCAGACAGAGGCTGGTGAGGGCTAGGCAGGGCATCTTTCCCTCATTCACAGTGCCCTCTGCTTATTTGTTAATCCTACTGACTTTCTTCTATGGAAGACAGGGAGGATTAGTGGAAAGAAAGTTGTGTCAGTAACAAGAAACGTTGGTCCCTGGTGCCTGTCGTCCAATGTGAAATTGCCCCCTCTCCGCGAAGCCTTGCAGGCCCATCCTGATGGGGCCCCTCCACACTTGCCCAGCTCAGGGCTGTGTGATGACGCTTCTGCCAGGCGCCAGTGTCCTCTGCCAGTGCTACTCCACACAGGTGCTTCTGAAATCTTGACTGGTGACTACTGCAACTAGGAGCCGAGTCTTTCACCTTGTAAAATTTTAATCCATTTAAACTTAAATAGCTGGTGCAGCCAGTGCCAGTGGACAGGGAGGCTCCAGCCGCTGGATTTGCCACTTCCTCACCCAGGGTCTCAGGCTTTCTATCTTGACTTGGCCTGGAGAGCTTTCTTGCCCCTTTCTCAGAATACCCCCAGCTCATTGTTCACACTGTCATACCTCACGCCTTCTCCTGTCCGAAAACCTCCTGTGGGATTCAATTGTCCCTTTACTTGCCCCTCTGACCCACTGAATTCTCAGCTCCCTACAGTCAGGACTGTTACTTTGTCAGCTTTTGTGTCATCGGTTTGTGGCATGTGATACACAGAACAACCTCTGCTTCCTTCTTGCTGGTGGAGGGAGTTAGATAACATGGTCTTAAGACTCACGTGAGCTCTAAAATCATACGATTCAGTGTTCCCAGAATATTCTAGAGCCCTCTTTAAAAAAAAAAACTGTTTCTTAAATTGCTGCTTAAATCTTGTTTTTGCCAGCCTGTATGATAACAGATAGATCAACTGGCACTAAAATATTTGGAACTGATGTGCTTGGACTCAGCTTGCCAGCCACGTACCACGGTTTGGTGCAGATCTGGTAGGTGTTAAGAGGTCTTATTTTGAGGAACATAAAGTGGTTGTGGCTTAAAGAGGAGATAAGTTTCTCTCCTATCTAAAAGTTCACCTCAGGAGTCCCGGGCTGGTGTTGGGGTGCCGCATTCCCAGAGACCTGCTGATTTTCATTTGGTATTTAGTTGTGGCTGGTGTGGAGTCTCCATCTGCTCCAGCCTGGCCTGAGGAGGGGGAGGTGCACCCTATCATTTCATGCTCCACCTGCCAGTTACACAAGTCCCTTTGCTCATGTCCCCTTGGCCCAACCATGGTCATTAAAAGAGCAGCTTGGAGGCAGGGGGAGATCTTAGCTACCATCATGACCCTTACGACTCCTGTGAGGGCCAGGGGAATGGAGGTGTTAAGTGTACAGATGGGTAGGTGGTTCTAGTGAGCACATGGTTCCTCTTCCTCCCACCAGGGTCCCGGGAAGGGGTGCCCCTGACAGTTCCTGCCCTTTCTGTCAAACATGTCCTTAGTTTGCTGTGATGCACACTGACGTCCTGGAGTGCTCTGACCAACAGAGCACATGCTTGCCAGACATCCAAGGGGAGGAAGTGACATTAAGACTGTAATCCCAAAGGCCAACGGTCACCAGCACTTTGCATCTGCAACGCATCAGGCTGCTGAGGTCCTTTGCTTTTTAGGATGTCTCTGTGCTCCTTGTCCATGCTACGGCCAGCCGCTTCCACTTATTCATAGTGGGCACCATCCTGGAGGAGTGAGGGAACAGGATCCTCCAGCCCCAGCTCTTAGAGTAGTTGCACCTGGGAAAGTCAGAGCTTCCTGCTGTTTGGAGGAGGTAGGCAGGTCGAAGAGAGACCTTGTTAGAATGGGGAGCATCAGCAAAGCGTTGTCTTATCATACATGCTCTGCATGGCTTAAGGACTCATAAAACTGGAAGAGGAGAAATACCAAATGGATTCACTTTGCAATTACATGTGGATGGTTTGAGCAATTAAATAAGTAGCAAACTTAGGCTAAGGGACATCATGGGAAAGCCAGCTGTGTGTGTGAGTGTATGTGTGAGTGTGTGTGACTGTGTGTTGGAGTGGAGTGTGTGTGTGTGTGTCTGTCTGTGTGAGAGTGGGCGTGAAGTTAAAGCCAACTTCCAGCACTCGGCAAAGCAGCTGATTACCAAATCAGTTCTGGCAGTTTTCAGACTTAATCGCTTGGGAGTTGTGTTTAAAAATAGTCTTGGGTAGGAGTGTTAATGCAGCCAAAGTGTATACTTTTGTTCATCTGGCTAATTTTTTATTCTGTAAATACAGTTTGGTCGGCTAGAACCCTCTTAATCAAGCGCAAAATCCACTAATGTTCAGTGCACCAACCGTTAGGCTGGAGGGAGCCTGATGGACAGCAGCTGGAGTCTAAACATTTCCATCCGCCCACCTGCCGTCCGTCTTGTTGTCTGTTGTCTGTAGCTACCAGGTAGAATTGGTTTTGGGTGGAACTGAAAACCTTCTCCCTTCTACTCCTGCCTAAACCACTTATTATGGTGATAATGGTTATCTAGAAGAGTGAATTGCAGATGTCTCACAAGAGCCAAGCCACCCAACTGGATTTAAAAAATGTAAGTTGGGATGATGGAGTCTGAATGTTTCTCATGCTCTGACAACCCCCTAAACTGCTACGCTTTACCACTTCTCAGAAATACTTGATTGGTTTCCATCGCCTAAGGCATAATCAGAGACTATGTTCTGAATGCAGTTAAATGTGTGAATTTCACAATAAACAGCAAAGTCAGGAAACTTAGTTTGGAAACTAGAGTCAACTGAAAAGTCCTTCAGTTTGGAATATTTCCTTATTATTAGTCCATTTCTTTTTACTTACCATCATGTTTTACATTTTTGGAATGATAGATTTCTGAAGGAGGACACAAAAATGTTCTTCACAAAGACTTGCCTTATTTCTGCATTTTTTAAAAAAAATTTTATTGCATTTTAGGTTTTGGGGTACATGTGCAGAACATGCAAGATAGTTGCATATTTCTGCATTTAAGCCACCGGCAGGGATGACCAGAGCCTGCTCATTGTGCATGGAAGGTCTGGCTCTCCCATCAGGGCCCTCTGACATTGGTAGGACAGCACTGTCCTCTTGTCCCCTCCATTTTGTTTTGTTTAGTTTTAGTTTTAGTTTTTTTTTTTTGAGATGGAGTCTTGCTCTGTCGCCCAGGCTCACTGCAACCTCCACCTCCCGGAGTTAAGCAATTCTCCTGCCTCAGCTTCCCGAGTAGCTGGGATTACAGGCCTGTGTCACCACGCCTGGCTAATTTATTTATTTTTTTTGTATTTTTAGTAGAGACGAGATTTCGCCATATTGGTCAGGCTGGTCTTGAACTCCTGACCTGACATGATCCACCTGCCTTGGTCTCCCAAAGTTCTCGGATTACAGGCATGAGCCACTGCGCCCGGCCTGTCCTCTCTGTTTTGCAGGTGAGATTGCCACTTGACTCTGAAGTCTCCTGTCAGTGTCCATGTCCTCATCCTTGGCCACCCAGCTGGACTGCGCTGAAGCCTGGAACTCATATCCAAAGCTGTTTGTGAAAGCTGTTGCTCTGGCTCTCGGCATGGTGAAAGACGACGTTACTCTGCTCTATTTCTGAAGCTCCCGAGTGTCTCAGCAGCATTTTGCAACAAAAAGCCAGTCTGCCTGCAGACATCCTTATGACTTATTCCTGGTATAGGAGCTTCATGATTACCTGTTTGATTGTGACAGAACTCACGCGTTTCTCGGATGTGTGACTCCTGAGACTCCAAGGTGGGATTTTACTTTTTCATACTACATGGTGTGTGATAGAAGAGGAACAAACTCAGCTGCTGTTGAGCACAGAGCAGTTTTGAATTAGCGTAAGGAGTCGAATCCAGATTCCCCCTCCGCAAAGCAAGATGTTCTGCCTTGGTACTGGCTGATGAATTAATAAACAATGAAAAGCCTTCCCTTTTGTACTGGATGTTAGCCAGCTCAGTGTCTTGGGCTGATAAATTTAACGAAAACCCAGAGGTCTGCTCTGTTCAATAAATGAGCTTCCTTCAAAATAGAAGCTACACAGAACCCAGACCCACACATTTGCTAGTTGTGTTTTCTTTGAATAACTTTAGACAGCCCTTGCTTCAAGCTGCAAGAGCCTCACTAATGAGCTGGGTGATCCTTTGAGGGCCTTTCCTCTGCAGGTGAGGGGGCCCTGTTGGCTGGGGCGTGCTGGCCAGTGTCCGGGCTTCTAGAGGCTAACACCGTCCAGCAGGGATGAGCTGAGCATAGGGAGAAGATAGCCCTGGTGCGTGGCACTTCTAAACCACCTCTAGGTTCATGGTGCCTAATGTCGCTATGCTTCTGGCACCCTACCCATCTGTATTACAGTTCACACCTCAAGACACTCAGGTGGAAAGCAACGGCCATCTTTATTCATCAAGTACAATTTTTTCCCTCTCAAGACGGAGTCTTGCTCTGTCACCCAGGCTGGAGTGCAGTGGTGTGATCTTGGCTCACTGCAACCTCCGTCTCCTGGGTTAAAGCAATTCTCTTGCCTCAGCCTCCTGAGTAACTGGGATTATAGGCGCGTGCCACCACGCCCAGCTAATTTTTATATTTTTAGTTTGAGATGGGGTTTCACCATTTTGACCAGGCTGGTCTTGAACTCTTGACCTTGTGATCCACCTGCCTTGGCCTCCCAAAGTACTGGGATTACAGGAATGAGCCACTGCTCCCAGGCACCTTTTGTCTTTTTATTCTAACTGTGGATCTGTGGAAAATATTGCTTTTTACATGAGGTATCTAGACAGCAACCTCAGAGGAAAATTATGTGTTTGAAATGTTTTTTTGATGTTTACTTTTCATTTTCTGAGTTCAGAATTATACAGTATTCTTATAGTCAGGGGTAAGACTGGCTGCAGAGCCTGATGGAAAGTAATGCATGGCTGTGTTTAAACTGGGCTGGCTTTCATGATTCACCCATGTGCCTGAGGGGGGATGCATTGCATTCGTATAACATTTTTTTTTTTTTACCTAGGGCAGTGTTTTTATAATGCTCAATATTTATTGGCATGAAAAGGAGTTCTGATTTATTTTAAATAGTGAAAGTGACAGATTTTCCACAAGTCTCAGCTTGTGTCCCTCTTTGTTGTGTCACCGTGACATAGGGACCGGCCCTTGCACTACCTAGTGGTGCTGGCATTTGGAGGGGTGGGGGCTGTGCTCTGGGGAGCATGGCTGCTTTGCAGCTCTCTGGTAACTTCTTGGTGAGGGTGTCAACCTACAGAACGTGAGTGGAAGGACAAGGCTCGCACATCTGCCCTTCACCTGAGAGCTGTGTCATTCAGAGGGACTGTTTGGCGTCCTCATCCCTCATGACTAAGGTGGAGGTGCCTGGACTGCAGGGTTTTATGAGAAAATTAGAGACCAGGAGCCACTGCATCAGTGCACTGCCTGTCAGAGGACAGTTCCTATTGTTTTTCAATTATTTTCTCATTATAAAATATTCTTATTTTCTCATTATTGTTTTTCTGCCAGTATTCCATCATTCTGCACCAAGAACATATAACAGATGTGAAGCTGTATCCTGACAACTGTTTTTACTAAGACTTGCATTGCCTTTCCAGTAGGAAATATGACTGCTACGGTTCTGTTTTCTTATGGTAGACAGGCAGCCACTGCCACCTTGATAGGAAACTAACGAGTCTAATGATCTGAAGCGATCTGTTGCTTTAGAACAGAAAAATAGCACTAGAAATATAATAAAAATCATAGCCTGTATTCCTAAGTTGTCTTTCAGTGGATGCAGTAAACACAAGTTTGTTCCAGGACCTGGTGCATCACATGATGAGGAAGTCACGGGCTGGACAGGGTGGGTTGGAAACTGGGGAGAATGAATGGTGACTCATGTACCACTGGAAGAGCTTTGTTAGAAGGCTGGAGCCACCTGTGACCTCTGCCTCACCACTTCTAAATTGAGGTCATTGTGCTGTGCTGTTTGTGTTACTCACCTAGCAGTTCTTGGATGCTAGGAGGGCGAGACCACGCTTTCTCTGTCACACACTTGTGGCTGCCTCTCTCACACCATCACTTTCCAAGCTGAGCTTGGTGTTGGTGACAACCTGGGACTAGATTATGGCTTCCTGACTACTGGACCAGCGAGTAGTTTTTGGGGGAGCACTCGTGTCTGGGCACTTCCCTCTGAACTTCAGGGAGCTGCCAGTGTTTTTCCATGGTACTCTTTACCCATTAACAAGAATATAAAAATCCATGTCTGAGATTAGTGTTGGCGGGCATGCAGTCAGCAGCCTGTCCCATAATGTTCTTTCAGCAACTCTGCAGACCACTCAGAGAAAAATAATCACATTGAATGACCGCCTTTAAAAATGATGTTTGGGCTGGGTGCGGTGGCTCACACCTGTAATCTCAGCACTTTGGGAAGCTGAGGTGGGCAGATCACCTGAGTTCAGGAGTTCAAGACCAGCCTGACCAACATGGTGAAACCCGTCTCTACTAAGAATACAAAAATTAGCCGGGTGTGCTGGTAGGTACCTGTAATCCCAGTTACTCAGGAGGCTGAGGCCGGAGAATTGCTTGAACCTGGGAGACGGAGGTTGCAGTAAGCTGAGACCACGCCATTGCATTCCAGCCTGGGCGACAGCGCGAGATTCCATCTCAAAAAAAAAAGATGTTTGGATATTAGATATAACCCTCAGCCAGTCTGTAGACCTACTGGGAGAAGCGTAAGGAAAGGGTCCACACAGAACAGATCAGGAGATATTTATACCTTCCCTGTTTGAAGTTGGATCAGCAGATAAGCTGAGTTTGGATGCATTTCTGTTTGTCACATGTAACATCTTAAGAGCTCGGTAAAATCCCTCTCCCAGGCACGGACACCAGTTGCTTTCACACACTTCCTTGTGGAATGAGTCCATTTTTGCGAGAGGAAAGTGATGATAAATGATGCCTCTGTTTCTGTGGCTCCCTCCATCTGGGAGGACTGGGGATGCCACCCCATCACCTCTCACCTTAAGTGGGGCCACCCCCGCATGCATGGGTGAGCACAGAGACGGGATTGCTAGTTTTGTATTTTTGTTTCTTTGTTTGTAGAGATGGGTTTCACTGGCCTTGAAATCCTGAGTCAGGCAATCTGGCCGCCTTGGCCTCTTTAAGCGCTGGGATTATAGGTGTGAGCCACCATGCCTGGCCTGGGATTTCTGGTTTCAGACGGTGGGCTTTCCTTCCACATCCAATCAGGTTTTGTGTCCCTAGATTTTATAAAAGGGTATAAAGCATTTGTGACTGTCTCTGCATGCAAATGTAGAAGCACGAATGTGAAATTATGATTTATTGTGTTACTTTGTCATGAGGCTTGGGAAAACATCAATGTATTGTATTTTAAAACATTCTAGTTTGCGAGGTCCGGGTTTCTACTGCAGTGATAAACCAGTAGCTTGTTTCTAAGCTGGTAGCCCTGTGAGTGGGGTATTGTTGTCATAGTTTCAGCATTACGCTGGGAAGACTGAGCTGGTGATTTAGCACATGCCAAAAACTGAGTCACCACGGGCGTCTGTTTGGGGCTGAGGGGTGAGGAGTCTGTAACATTCTCTGATAACAGTGCTTGGTGCCCCGGATAGCGTCGTCTTTTAAAATGGCAATTCATTATCAACAAGTAAAAATGATCTCAGTTAAATTCCAGTATTATGAAAGCACAATTATTACCAGAATTGTGAATTATTATTATTTTTTTCTAAGAAACAGGGTCTTGCTGTGTTGACCAGGCCAGTCTTGAACTCCTGGCCTCAAGCAGTCCTCCCTGTCTTGGCCCCCAAAGTGTTGGGATTACAGGCCTGAGCAACCACATCCAACCCAGAATTGTGAATCTTTAGAAAAAATATTAATGTTCCTATCAATTTACTTTAGCAGTAAAATTTTTTTATCAAATATAACTGCTGGGAAATGATGGCATCATTGCTTTATTTATGGGACCCCCTCCAAATTTATTATGCTGGGGGTGAGGTGTGGTCTTTGCCCGTGATAGGCAGTCTTCAGGTGATGGGGCCAGGCTGCAAGACAGGCAGCCCATGCTGGGTGACTGCCCTCTGGAGGGGCCAGGACACTGAAGACCTGTCAGAGACAACCAGGCGAGAGGCCTCTGGCTCTGACTGTTCAGGAGCGCTGCCTCTTTGAAGCTGGGAGAGGCAAAACTTTCCAGGTTTTGAGCTGGGGGTTGAACACTAGATAAAATGTGGCTGGGCAGGGAGGCAGGCATGGACCAACCACCATGAATGGAAGCCCAAGGATGGAGGAATGCACAGGGCTTCCTAGCACAGTGTGACGCACAGAGCGGATGAACCTGTGATCCGCTGGAGGAAATGCTGAGGACGGCAGATGGCTTAGATGCCTGCGTCTGTGGCTGGAATGCGTGGCTTGGAAACACGGACGGGTCAGCAGGCAATGTGGGAGTTTGGATTTTCCCTGGAAGAACTGGGATATTGGTCTGAGGCTTTGAGCAGAGGAGCAGCTCACTTATGGAGGAAGGTTGTTCTTCTAATATTAGACCCATACCAGGTGTGAGGGAAGCCCAGGAAGAAAGAAGAGAGGGTGGGGACCGGCAGGGACAGCCGGCAGGACAGGATGCAGGCCTGAAACCTAGGGCTTGGCCTTGTCACCTACAGTGCAGCTGTGAAGGAAGGGGCAGTGCCTCTGTGTTGTGAGCTCCATGCAGAGGTGCAGGTGATGGGGGTCCAGGCAGTTCCCCCGACAGAGGAGCCGAAAGCATAGGCTGTGGGGCTCCTGCCCAGTTAGGAAGGAGGTGCGGGGCAGGAGTATTAGAGCTGAGGGTGCTGCCTGCCCAGAAGAGGGTAAAGGGTGAACCGTCTTCTGGGGGCTCTAGTCTCAGAGAGGAGACAGATCTGCCAGGGAGCTGCCGAAGGGGGGAGAGTGGCCCAGGGCAGGACAGGAGGGAGCAGGGGATGGCAGGCGTCAGAGCAGCAGCCTGCGCTGTGGGCGGTACGTGTATCTGTATCCCACTGCACTCACTCCTCATCTGTCTCAGCCTTCGGGATGAGAGTGCTCTTCCCATTTTAATAGTGAGTCACGTGGGACATGAGATATTAACATGGTGACCAGGGGCAGCCGACGGCAGAGTGAGACTCTGTCCCCACATCTGGAGTCCGTGGTCACATAGCCCAGCGCGCACTCCTAACCCAGTCATGTGCAGCTCAGATATCCCTGGAAAGGATCCTAGGGGCCCGGATGACAGTTTGGAGTCTGAGCTAGAAGTGGGGAGAGGGGGGAAGGGTTTTCCAGGAACTGTGAGTGGCAGGAACAAGTCACCTTCTTGGGAGGTTGTGGGTGTCCCCAGAGAAAGTGAATGTGGTGGAGAGCTTAGTCCTCGGTCCTCGCAGGAGGACTGGCAGTTATCACTTCTTCTCCAGAGCTTCCTGGAGAAGACACGCTCCCATTTTGCCCACGAGGACAGCAAGCCTCAGACCGTGGGCCCACGTCACTTGGGTGGTCGTGATGGGATGCAGATCCAGGCCTGTAGGAGCACATGGCTCCTTATAAAATATCACATGACATGCCGGGCCAGGTGTGAGAGCCTTCCACACTTCAATAACCTCAGTTTCAGCCGGGCATGGTGGCTTACACCTGTAATCCCAGCACTTTGGGAGGCTGAGGCAGACAGGTCACCTGAGGTCAGGAGTTCGAGACCAGCCTGGCCAACATGGTGAAACCCTGTCTCTACTAAAAATATAAAAATTAGCTGGGTGTGTTGGTGGGTGCCTGTAAATCCCAGCTACTCAGGAGGCTAAGGAAGGAAAATTGCTTGAACCCAGGAGACGGAGGTTGCAGTGAGCTGTCACTGGGCCACTGCACTCCCGCCTGGGCGACAGAGTAAGACTGTCTCGCAACAAAAACAAAAACAGAAACAAAAATAAAAAACAACCTCCATTTCAATTCTGAAATCTAAGACCAGCATGAGCACATGTAATAGTGAAATAAGGAAGGTGCAAAGGCAGTAGACTGGGTCGTGGGGGCCAGAGATGTGTGCGTGTTTGCAGGGCCGTGGAGGCCAGCTCTAGCCCAGGCGTGGTCTGTGGACTGGTATGCAGTGAGATGAGTGCACCACTGAGAGTGGGCATCCACGGACTTTCCCAGCAGCTTCACGTCGTTGCAATATTTAAGTAAATGGTTACTGATGGTGCCTCAGGTAGGGTACAGATGACCTGTCTTGTAGAGTCATGGGTTACCTGTGACACAGAGATCTTTTCCTGCATTATGTTTCTCATCCCCCTAGTAGACCTGTATACATAGGTGCCATTCTTGAAGAGGAGG
>CM052658.1:99266002-99289111 GCA_028533165.1 Leontopithecus rosalia
TTTAAAGGAAGGCTGAGCGCAAATCAGTTTACATCATCGATAAGCTTTTCCCAAGCTGGTGACCTGAGTGGTGACAATGCAGGTTTCACATTATGGCTGCTGGAAAGGGTCCTGGTGATCACCCGGCCAGGCATTCTAGCTTACCTGATCCTTCACAACCCATGTTCCCCAATGATCAGCAGTCAGATTTCAAAATAAGGTAAACTAGAGGTGCTGGTGGCACACATTTTCCTCTGGTAACCAGTGGCACATAATTCACGCCACTGGCATTGTGACTTGCCCGTTCTGTTCAGTCTCTGTGTGGTGCATATATTTGATTGTGTTTGCTCAAGTCTATGTGTCCATCTAGAACAATCACCACCTTTCATTCAGGTTGAAAATATGACCACCCCAAGGTTAATGCTGCTCAATGTGGAACATTTTGCTTTGCAGGGTCTTAGGGGGATCTCTGTTTTCCTGAATTGCCATTTTTCTCTGTATCTCACTTGTTTTCCCAAGGCCCTCGTATAGGGCTGGCATGCAGGAGGATGAATAAAAATAGAAACAGGAAACCAGGCCAAAGAGAGGCAGAGAGGGGAGAGATATCAGCCATGAAAGCAAATCTGTGTCCCGTAATTGAACATCAGTTCGGTCTTTATGTTTCTGACAAGCTGGGCAACAGGAAAACAGTAATTTCCATAGTTCTCATTATTGAAAGTAGGACAAGTTGCATTTCCTCAAAGGAGGCGTCATTGTTCTTGGCACTGAAAGGTAATTACTTGTAGTTGTTTGTTCTGGTCACTGCTGCTCACTTCCATTCTGTGGCTTGCTGGGAGTGTTCATGTATAATTTGCAGACATTGTTAGGGTACCTACTGTGTGCAAGGTACAGAAGTGTTTGAGACTGACACTTATTTCTGGAATGGGGAGAGGTGGTGCTCCAGGAGGGGAGGTAAGCAGGAGAGCCGATGGGCAGGGTGAGCTCATGAAGGCCCTCTGAGCCCTGGTGCCCAGCCAAGCCCCAGTGTAGGCAGCAGAGGAGCCATGGAAGATCATCAGCTCCTGTTGAGAAAACAAGCTGTGGCCGCTTTGCAGAGGGCCACACCCTAGTGCAGTGACATGGGATCCAGGGAGGGCTGAAGTGTCAGCAGGAGGGCAGTGAGGTCTGTGGCTCTGGGAGCCTAGAGTCACTTGGGAGGTGGCTTAGCAGAGCAGACGATGAGAACACGGAGAGGAGAGGGAAGGACACTAGTACATCAAATGATAGGTCCATTCTCAATTGTTTTAACACCATTTCAACGAAGACTCTTTAGGACAGAGTAACAAGTTAAAAAGAAAACTCTTCAGAAACACTCAGTGGCTGTCCATTGCTCACTGAACCCTGAGTGCCGCATGTGGTGGGCATACTGGGAGAAGACGCTGCTAACCTTAGGCTATGTGGGGCTCTGTTCTGTTGTGTCTCCGTGCGTCGTTGTACACAAGTGAAAACAAGTGTTGGCCCTGATCTCCTGAGGACCATTTTATATTGTTCTTTACAGTGTTGACTCTGATTCTCCTTTTATTTTTCTTGTTCACATTTTAGCAAGGATAGGTTGAGTAAATCAATTAGTTGCATACAATTAAGTAGGTAGAAGAGTTTCCATGGACATCCATCTTGAAAACTGGTATTTGAATTCAGTTCTTATTTCCCATTTGTATTTTCTATTTTTTTTTTTTTTTTTGAGACTGAGTTTTGCTCTTGTCACCCTGGCTGGAGTGTAATAGCATGATCTTGGCTCACTGCAACCTCTGCCTCCTGGATTTAAGCGGTTCTCTTGCCTCAGCCTCCCTAGTAGCTGGGATTACAGGCACCTGCCACCATGCCCAGCTAATTACTGTATTTTCAGTAGAGATGGGGTTTTACAATGTTGGCCAGGCTAGTCTCGAACTCCTGACCTTAGGTGGTCCACTGCCTTGGCCTCCCAAAGTGCTGGGATTACAGGTGTGAATCATTGCGAGAGCTGCATTTGTATTTTTTAAATCTTACTTTTTAAACTAACATAGAGTCCAACTGACCTTGTTCATAGTTACCTGAATTTTAACAAGTGCATAGATACCGCAATTAGCACACAGACCACTTTCATTACCCCAACGCTCTCTTATGTTCTCTTCATAGTCTTCTTGGCAACTTCTGATTTGTTCTCCATCACTGTTATTCTTTTTTTTTTTTGAGACAAGAGTTTCACTCTTGTTACCCAGACTGGAGTGCAATGGCACGATCTCTGCTCACCACAACCTCCGCCTTCTGGGTTCAAGCAATTCTCCTGCCTCAGCCTCCCGAGTAGCTAGGATTACAGGCGCGTGCCACCATGCCCAGCTAATTTTTGTATTTTTAGTAGAGATGGGGTTTCACCTTGTTGACCAGGATGGTCTCCATCTCTTGACCTCGTGATCTACCTGCCTTGGCCTCCCAAAGTGCTGGGATTATAGGCATGAGCCACCGCACCCGGCGACTGTAATTCTTTTTTGAGAATACCTTATACATGGAATTGTAGGGTATGTATCATTTTGAACCTAACCTCTTTGGAACAGCATCTGCCCTTGAGATTTAACTCCTTTCAATCAACTGTTAGTAGTTTGTTCTTTTTGTTTTTATTTTGAGACAGAGTCTCGCTCTGTAGTCCAATTTTTATGCAGAGTCATATTCCATCATTTGGGTCCACTACTGTTTATTTACCCATCCACCCATGGAAGGACACTGGGTTTCCCCCAGTGTTTTTGTGCCTATGAATAGAGTGGTTATAAACAGCCATGTACGGGTGTTTGCGTGAACCTAAAGTTTCTCTTCTTTAGGGTAAATTCCCAGGAGTGGGAGTGCTGGGTCATAACTACATGCACGAAGTGTTAAACATTTTAGGAAACTGCCAGATGGTTTTCCAGTACTCGTACTGTTTTGCATTCCCATCAGAATGCACCAGAGTTCCAGTTGCTTTGTATCCTCACCAGCACTTGCTATTTTCAAGGTTGTTTTATTTTAGCTATTCTTGTAAGTATATATTAGTACCATATCTGGTTTTTACTTGCATTTACCTGATGGCTAATGATGGTGAAGCTTTATGTGTGTATTTATCATCCATCTTTTTTTTTGGGTGAAGTTTCTTACCTGTCTTGTCTTTTGCCTAATATTTAAAGGGATGTTTTCTTATTTTGTGGGATTGTTTTTGTTTTTTTTGATTTTTCAGCTTTTATTTTGGATTCAGAGAGTTCATATGCAGGTGTGTTACGTGGGTATATTGTGGGATGCTGAGGTTTGGGGAATGATGATCCCATCACCCAGGTAGTGAGCATGGTACCCAAGAGGTAGTTTTTCAGCCCATGCTCCCCTCTTTTCCTCCTCACTTCTAATGTCCCCAGTATCTGTTGTTCCCATCTTGATGCCTATGTGTCCTCAGTGTGTAGCTCCCACTTCTAAGTAACAACATGCAGCATTTGGTTTTCTGTTCCTTCAATCATTCTCTTAGGATAGTGACATCCAGCTGCATCCATGTTGCTGCAAAGGACATTATTTAATTCTTTTTTCATGGCTGTGTAATATTTGATGGTATATATGTATCATTTTTTTAAATTGCATTTTAGGTTTTGGGGTACATATGCAGAACCTGCAAGATAGTTGCATAGGTACACACATGGCAGTGTGTTTTGCTGCCTTCCTCCCCTTCATCCACATTTGGCATTTCTCCACAGGCTGTCCCTCCCCAGCTCCCCCCAACCCGCTGTCCCTCCCCTATTCCCCCCAATAGACCCCAGTGTGTAATATTCCCTTCCCTGTGTCCATGTGTTCTCATTTTTCATCACCCGCCTATGAGCGAGAATATGCGGTATTTCATTTTCTGTTCTTGTGTCAGTTTGCTGAGAATGATGTTCTATATGTATCATTTTTTAAGTCAGTTCACCATTGACGGGCACCTAGATTGATTCCATGTATTTGCTACTGTGAATAGTGCTGCAATGAACATATGAGTGGCATGTGTCCTTTGGTAGGATGATTTCTTTCCTTTGGATATATATATCCAGTAATGGGACTGCCATGTTAAATAGTAGTTCTGCTTAAGTTCTTTGAGAAACCTCTAAACTACTTTCCACATGGCTGAACTAATTTGCATTCCCATCAACAGTGTATGTATTCCCCCTTCTCCACAGCCTCACCCGCATCTGTTATTTTTTGACTTTTTTGATAATCACCATCCTGACTACTGTGAAATGGTATCTCATTGTGGTTTTGATTTGCATTTCTCTGATGATTAGTGATGATGAACATTTTTTTCAGTTTCTTGGCTGTTTGGATATTTTCTCTCTCTTTTTTTTTTTTTAAGGCAGAGTTTTGCTCTCATTGCCCAGGCTGGAGTGCAGTGGTGTGATCTCAGCTCACCACAACCTCTGCTTCCCAGGTTCAAGCAATTCTCCTGCCTCAGACTCCCGAATAGCTGAGACTACAGGCATGCACCACCATGCCCTGCTAATTTTGTATTTTTAGTAGAGGCAGGGTTTCTCCATGTTGGTTGGGCTGGTCTTGAACTCCTGACCTTAGGTGATTCACCCACCTCATCCTTTCAAAGTGCTGGGATTACAGGCATAAATCACCACGCCTGGCCTGGGTATTTTCTTTTAAGAAGTGTCAATTCATGTCCTTAGCCCTTTTTAAAATTAGATTGTTTTTGCTTTTTAAATTTTTTTTTATTTTTAGTTACTCGAAGTTTCTTTATATACTGTGGATATAGCTCCTAAGTCATCTGTGATTTGCAGATTTTTTTTTCAGTCAGTATCTTGTGTTTTTATTTTTTAGCAGTGTCTTTAGAAGAGTAGAAAATTTTAATTATGAGGCAGTACAGCTTTTTTTTTTTTGACTTTATACTTTAGACATGATTTGGGTGCCATATCTAGGAACTCTTGCCTAACCCAGGCCATGAATATTTTCTTCTATGTTTCTTCTAAAGGTTTTATACCTTTACTTTTCCATTTAGATCAGTGGTCCATTTTGAGTTAATTGTTATATAAGGCATGTGACTTAGGTCACAGTTCTTCTGCTACTTCTCTTCCTTTTCTTTGGCATGGGATATCAAATTGTTATAACACCGTTTGTTGAAAAGACTGTCTTTTATCTATTTAATTGCCTTTACATCTTCAGCAAAAATCACTTGACCATATTTATGTGGATCTAGTTCTTGATTGTCTATCTTGTTTAATTGATTTATAACTGCTGCTTCACCAATATCACACTATCTTGAATACTGTAGCTTCATAATAAGTCTTAAGGCTATGTAGTGTGATTCCTCCAACATTCTTATTTTTCAAAATTAGTTTGGCTCTTCTCATTTCTTTGCCTTTCCATATAAATTTTCAGATCAGTTTGTCTTTGTCTACAAAAAAAGTCATGCTGGGAATTTGAAATTTTGTTAAATCTGTAAATCAATTTGAGTCATCCAACCAGTGAATGTATGTCTTTCAATTTTTCTGGGTCTTCTTTGATTTCATTAATCAATGTTTTGTAGTTCTCAGCATATAAATCTCATCAATGTCCACTAGATTTATACCTAAATGCTTTACTTTTGTGGTAGATGTTTGTAAATGGTACTTAAAAATTTTAATTCCTAATTATGAATTGTTAGTATAAAAATATAATTGATTTTTGTGTGTTGAATTTGTATTCTGTGAACTTGTTTAAACTCTATTAATTCTTTGAGGATTTTTGCTTTGTTTTGTTTGCAGATTCTTTGGATTTGCTATGTATGTCTAAAAAAGAAGTGTGGTTTATTTTTCTCTGTCCAAATTTGATGGCTTTTATTTCTTTTTCTCTTCTTCTTATACAGTTTAGATTTCCAGTAAGAAGTTGAATAGAAGTAGTAAGAATGCACATTCTTATCTTGTTCCTAATTTAGGAAAAAACATTCAGTCTTTCTTTGTGAAACTTGATATTGGATATAGACTTTTTTATGGCTATATTTTAATAGGCTTAGGAAGTTTCCTTTTATTCCGAATTTGCTTGATTTTATTCCGAGACTTGTTGATATTGAATTATGTCGAATGCTTCTCTTTGCTTTGATACACTTGTGGTTTTTCTTCTTTAAACTGTCAATATGGTGAATTACATTAATTGATTTTCAAATATTGAACCAGCCTTTCGTTCCTGGGTTAACCTCCCTTGATTGTGGTGTGTTACTCTTTTTATATATTGCTAGATTCTATTTCTTTGAGGAATTTTGCACCTGTATTCATGAGGGATATTTGTATATAGTTTTCTTGTGATGTGTCTGATAGTACTGGTGTTTCTTCATTTTTTGTTTTTCATCTTAAATGCTTAGTAAAATTGGCCCATGAAACCATGTGGGTCTAAAAATTTCTTTTTTATAATGTTCATTTTTTTTTGAGACAGTGTCTTGCTCTGTTGCCCAGGCTGGAGTGCAGTGGCATGATCTTGGCTCACTGCAACCTCTGCCTCCTGGGTTCAAGCAATTCTCTTGCCTCATCCTCCTGAGTAGCTGGGATTACAGGTGCACACCATCACGCCTGGCTAATTTTTGTATTTTTAGTAGAATGGGGTTTCACCATGTTGGCCAGGCTAGTCTGCATCTCCTTACCTTATGATCTGCCTGCCTCAGCCTCCCAAAGTGCTGGGATTATAGGCATGAGTCACCATGCCTGGCCCATAATGTTCTTAAACTACAGATTCAAATTTTAAAATAGGTACATTTATATTATCTATTTAATCTTTAGTTAGTGTGTGTTGGTAGTAGTGATTTTTGGGAAATTGATCTGTTTCATGTAAAGTTGCTGAATTTATGTGGGTAGATATGTTCATAGCATTACCTTATTATTATTGTATTGTTTTTGGTCTCTATAGTGATGATACCTTCTTTTTCATTCCTCATGTTAGTAATTAGTGTCTTCTCTCTTCTTTGTCATTCTTCTTATAGATTTCTCAGTTTATTATTTAAAAAAACTTGTATGTTCATTTTTTTATTGTCTTTTTTTCTCTTTCACCAATTTCCTTGTATATGATTTGGTTTTGTTTTCCTCTACTTTTTCAAATTCTGATTTAAATGGAGGTTTAAGTGATTGGTTTGAGAACTTTCCCCCTCTAATATAAGCAGTTAATGTTCTACATTTCCTTCTAAGCACTTTTTTATCACCCAACCAATGGTGATTTTTAAAAACTGTGTGCTCAAAGTCCGGCAGAGTTCTCTTACTCTATGCATTACATAGTAGTGTATTATTACATTTCTAAATGCTTATAGATTTTATGGTTATTTTTGTTATTAATCTCTGGTCTAATTTCAATATGGTTAGAGATCATACTTTTGTGTGCTTTTAATTTTTTTTTTCATATTTGGTAAGGTTTGTTTTATGTCCCAGGAGATTGTCTGTCTTCATTAGCATTCTATTTGCTGGAGAAAACAATGTGTTTTCTGGTATAGTTGTGTAGAATTCTAGTAATGTCAATTAAGTCAAATTGGTTGATGGTATTTGTAAGTTTCTCTGTATCCTTGTTGATTTTCTGGGTATGAGTTGTATTGATTTCTAAGAGAGTAGTGTCTCAAAAATTAATTGTGGGTTTGTCTATTTCAGAGCTTCATTGTCAGGTGTGTTGAAGTTGATTGTAATATCTTCTTGTTGAATTGTATGTAATGTCCCTCTTTATCCCTGATAAATTTTTTTGATTTGTCTGATGTCTCTACATTGATATTAATATAACCATTCCAGCTTTCTTTTGAGTAATATTTGTATGGTAAGTTTTTTCCATCAGTTTATGTATAACTACCTACATAATCATATTTAAAATGAATTTTTGAAGACAGCATGTAGTTAAATAATCTCTGACTTTTAGTTGGATTGTCTAGAACATTTATGTTAATTATATTAAACTATTACATTCCATCAAATCATTTGCATAAATTAAGGATAATGGTCTATCATTTCTACTGATATATTTGGATTTAGATCAACCATTTAACTATTTTTTTCTTTGTTGCATGACTTGCATTCTTGTTTCTTCTTTCCAGTCTTTGAGTTATTTGAGACTTTTTAGTATCTTATTTTATCTATGGAGATTTTTAGTATATCCCTTTGTTTATTTTTATGAGCTTTCTAGGGGTTAAAATAATCAAATTTCTCACAGTCCCCTTAGAATCAGTGGAATATATTCCATTCATGTGGAATATAATTTATTATTAATAGGTATCCTCCATGGTTATATGTTATGTCTACATTTTAAAGAACTCAAAAAAGAAGAATTAGGTATTGTGCTAGATGTTTAGTGTTTCTGTTCTTCCTCATGTTCCAGGGTTTTTTTTATACTATTTCTATTCTGTCTGAAGAACTTACTTTCACAATTATTCTGGAACAGTCCTGCTGGCAGTGCATTCTCTTTGCCTTCATTTGAGGATATCTTTGTTTCACCATTATACTTGAAGGATATATGTACTGGATATAGTAACATGGGTTTACAGTTTGTTTTTTTCTGTCAGTACTTTGAAAATCTTTTCTACTTCATTCTAGCCATTGTAGTTTTTATAGTTATTCAGATTATTTCCATTTAAGAAATGTGGCTTTGCTCTGGTGATTCTCAAGGTTTTTTCCTTGTTTTTAGATTTAAGCACTTTGAAAATGATGACCCAAAGTGTGGGCTTTTTTTTTCTCTCTTTTTTTTTTGTACTCATCCTATTTAGGCTTTGCTGAACTACTTGAGTCTGTTTTCTTTTGGAAAGTTTTGTCAAATTTGAAGTTTTCTGTTAGTTCAAGTTCGTGAAATATTTTTTGTGTACCACATTCTTTTTCCTTACTTTCTAGGACCCCATTGACATGAAAATTAGACCTGTTAGTATTGCCCCATAGGTCCTGTGCCTGTTCATTTTTCCAGTCCTTTCTCTTTATGTCGTTCAGAGGAGAGGGTTTCTGTTCACATCTGTGCAGAGTCAGTGTCTGCTGTTGAGCCCATCCCTTGAGTTTTTTATTTTAATTATTATATTTTCAAATCTAAAATTTTATTTGGTTTCTTCTTTATATCTTCTATTTCCTTGCCAAGACTTACTAAGTTTTCATTCATTTCGAGAGTGCTTGTCCTTACTTAGGGCATTTTTAAAACAGTTGCTTTATACTCTTTGTCAGACAGTAGTATGTGGGTCATCTTGTTATGACATCCACTGGTTGTCTTTCCCAAAGGAGTTGAGATTTTCCTGGTTCTTAATATGATGACTAAACTTGTATTATTTCCTAGACATTTTGAATATTTCGTTGTGACACTCTTGGCTCTTATTTAAAGCTTATGGAGAATGTTGACATATATTTAAATCTGGCAATTGACCCAGTGGGGTTTATGTTTAAATTTCTGCTGAGCCCTTTGTGCTTGTCATTTCAATGGTAGTTGGGTTTGAAAAGCCTTTATAGTGCTGTTCGGATCTTCTCATGTTTGTGCTACCAGTGGTGAGTCTGGGACCTGAAGTGGTGGTCTGTTCAGTTTCTAAAGCCACCAAGGGTCAGATCCATATATGTGCAGTTTGGGGACACACCCAGGAGTTCAGAAATGACTTCATGTTGTTCCTCTCTCTCCAAAATCTCTCAGTGCTTTCTTCTTCCCTAGACCTTTCTTTTCCATGCTCTAGCCAGAAAATGGGCTTTATTTACCCTGCTTTGCTGCATATTCCCTGTGACTCAATATACTTATGGGTCAAAGCAGCAGCAGAACAGAGAAAGGAGGAAAAAAGCTGTGGGGTTTACTCCACCCTCTTGGCATCACAGCTCCTCTGATCCGAGGAAGAGTTTTCCTCTTTTTATGTTTTAAGCTTTGCGAGTCCCTGTGCTACCACTGTTGCTGTCACCCACTCTGCCACCCCAGGACTACTTGTGGACTGGGGCTCATAGGAGCAGAGAGATTAGTGTAATAGAGAGTCCTCCCTCCTCATTAAATGTTAGGGGAATCATTTCCTTCTCTTTGTCCTAGCACTAGAGAGTTTCTCTTGTAGCTGTCTTCTGTCTAAGCCATTGCCCACTGCCCAGGTTTCAGGCTGCATTGAATCCAGGATTAGAAAAAAATAAAAATGTTAAACTGAGCATTGGTTTAATGGTATTTTGAATTCTGACCTTCAGTCTCAACTTCTCAGAATTGTCAAATAGCTGTTCCTTGCATTCTGGCCAGATTTTATTGCTGCTCTATGTTGGGGAGAGAGGGCAGAGTTTGTTATTCCATCTAAATGATTTGTCTTATAAAATCCTTGTGCCTGTTATATTCAGGCAATGGAATATTATTCAATGCTAAAAAGAAATGAGGTATCAAACCATGGAAAGACATGGAGAAACCTTAAATGCATATTGCCAAGTGGAAGAAGCCAGTTTGAAAAGGCTACATGCTGTATGATTCCAACTCTGTGACATTCTGGAAAAGGCAAGAAAAGATCAGTGTTTGCTGTTGCCAGGGGTTGGGAGGGGAAAAGGGCAGGAAAAGAGAAGTTTTAGGGAAATGAAAATACTGTGTGTGATACCATGATGATGGATATATGTCATTGTATGTTTGTCCTAACACACAGAATGTGAGACACCACAGGTGAACCTTAATGTAGGATGTGGTCTCTGAGTGATAGTGATGTGTCCACGGAGCTTCATCAGTGGCAACAGATGTGCCAGTCTGGCAGGGTGTGGGTCGGGGAGGAGGTTCTGGATGTGTAAGGTCAGAGGGCATATGGGCAGTCTCTCCACCTCTCTCTCAACTTTGCTGTGAACTTAAAACTGCTAAAAGAAAAACGACTGTTTTAGAAAAATCTGCCACTGATCTCATGTTAAAATAATTGGAGAACCTGGTGAATATAGTTGAAAATTTCAGGTGATTTATTTAATAACAAAGAGGAGACAAAATTATCAAAGTAAGTATAGCGTATGTTGGAAGTACATGCAGTAAATGCCACCCATTCCCTTTACTCTTTAGTAGTTAGGGTGTGGCTTTTAATTAGCTTCTTTCATACATTTTGGGATTATAACGCTTATGGCCAGAGATTTAGTAGATACTTTGAAAGACACTGACACTTTATGATGAATTTAAAATGTGTGCCACGCCTTTCCCAGGCAGCCTCCCTGTGTATCACTGGGTTTTTAGAAAGCTAAGCCATAGGATTATTCACACGGAGTGCGGGACTAGTACACAGGGCGGGGCCTGTTGGTAATTTGAGTATGACAACAGCTGTATCACTCCTTACAGGACCACAAGTGTCTTTGGAGAAGAGCATTTCCCCGGCCGCCTGCCGCCTGCTGCGTGGGTGCTGCAATTAGTCACAGTGTGCAGCGTGTTGAGCGTGTTTAGTAGTTTTGCTCTTTCTGTAATTGACAATTATCTCCAAATTGAAATCATCTGGAAAAGCAGATGTCGCACATTGGCGGATTTTCTTGTTCTCTAGATGATCACTGTCATTTTCATATTGTTATAAAGTTTGCTCTTGTTTTTGCTTTTGGTAGAAGCGCACATGAAGGCACTGGTCTATCACCGCGTGGATTTGGAAGCTTGGGTCTCCTAAGGAGTCACTGCCCCTTAGTGGGTGCAGTGGCTCACACCTGTAATCCCAGCGTTTGGGGAGGCTGAGGAGGGTGGATCACCTGAGGCCAAGAGTTTAAGACCAGCCTGGCCAACGTGGTGAAACTCTGTCTCTACTAAAAATACAAAATTAGCTGGGCACGGTGGTATATGCCTATAATCCCAGCTGCTCTCTAGGCTGAGGCAGGAGAATCACTTAAAACCTGGGAGGCGGAGGTTGCAGTGAGCCAAGACCCCACTATTGCACTCCAGCCTGGGCGACAGAGTGAGACTCTGTTTTTTTTTTTTTTTTTTTTTTTAAAAGAACCTGTCTAAATATAGCACGCTTGTCTCCCTGGGCAGCTGGGAGGAGGGACTGCATGACCATAGATGGGGGTGCCCTGTCCACCTGGCTCTGGGCTCTCACTGAGCATGCTCTTCCTCAGGACAGCTTCTCAATTCAGCTAATCTCCGGATCAGATTCACCCTGTTTGGTGTGCGTGTGTGTGGGAGTCTCTGTGAATGTGGAGCTTCTAAATTTATTTATCATTTGATACTGGTATTGCGTTCTAGTATTTGCAGAGCTGGCACTCAAGGCTGGCCACTACATTTTTAGTTCAGAGATATGATTGTATTTGAGACGTCCCCAGGCGCCAGCTGCTGATTTGATGTGTCTTTCTGCTGCACTTCACGCAGGCACAGAGAAGAGATCAGTAAATAACGAAATGTATCTGCCCTGTGATGTTGACAAATATGTACCCTCTCACTTCCTGGTTCCTCAGAGGCAGCTTGGGAATACTGCTGGGTGTTCAGAAAGTGTTTGTTTAGAGTCCAGGCTGCAAGTGACATTACCTGTCTGCCCATCTGCTGTGTCTCTGGAGAGTTCTTACTGGGCCCTGTGCTCCCTGCTTTCACAGTGCTGTGCCATGCTGGATCCCTGCCATGACATGTAGGGGCGGCGTCGTTACCACCTCCCTATCTGGCAGTGGAGAAACTGCAGTGGGCAGAAGGTTCCGCCGTTGGATCTCTCTAGTAGTACGTCCATCCCGGCTTCTAGCCCCCAATCCAGCTTGCTATTTGTTAGTATTTATGTACACACTGTGAATTAGCCCAAAGTCAGGTGGGCAGGATGAGGGCACCGGCTCCTGTTGCCTGTGAGCTGAAATCAGACAGAAACCATCTCGTCATCGGTGTGTGCTCAACAGTCCTGTCTTCAATTTTTAAAGATAGATTTTTAAACTTTTTATTGTGGAGTAATAGAATTCCCACATCGTCTTCACCTAGTTGCCACAGATGTTGACAGGTGCATTTGTTCTGTTCTCTCTCTCCTTCCCTCACGTGCACGTGGGTGTATTCACATGTGTGCACACACACACATACACACATGCACACACACATACATTCCTCTCTCAGAGCAAGGCACACATATTCATGAGCTCGCCATCAGGCTTCCATGAGAGCAGACCTAGCCCATTTTGACTTAGTCGGACATTGGCTTGGGTCCCTGTGCATGTGTGGCCTGATGGAAGCAGGGAAGGCCTTGTCCTGTGCTTGGCATTGAGCATCTCTGGCCTGGCTCTGGGAAGGATGCCCGGCCTGTGGTCCTGCCCTCCAGGTGCTGCTTTGGCAGAGGTTGATGGAGCCTCAGTGGAGCTGGTATGAGGACGGGAGGGCTGTATCATTGTGGTATCGTTGTACCATCTGTGTGGTTGCTGCTTCCAGACGCATCTCCTTTTCTGTGGTGCCCTCCCCTACATAACACAACCCTACCTGGTCAAATCTTATGAGCCTCAGTTGACTCCCCTGCCTTGTATGGTAAAAGCCACCTCTGAACCCTTCCCTTTCTGGTGTGAGGCACCCTTAAGGGCCAGCCAACACCAGCATCCAGCTTTCCAGAATGCCCTTGGGTTTTCCTCCTGTCTCCTGCAGGTGTCTTCCTTCTTACCTGCCTGCTCACTCTGCAAGGTCTGCTCACATCTCCCCTCCGCCCCACACAGCCGCAGCTCCCAGCCCACCTGTCTCAGCCCTGGCAGTGTTTACTGCAGGAAGTGGCTCGTGTCTGTGTCTTCTTTCATTCCCGATTCCTTGTGCATATCCTGGCGGGTTGGAGGTGTTCCTTAAAGCTTGTGGAAGGTTTAAACGATAAACGACAAGGAGTGGCATTAGCAAGTGGGAAGGAAAGGCCAGAAAAGCAAGAAAGCCCACAGTGGAGAGGGCCTGCGGCAGGCAAGGCCTCCTCTGTGGCCTATGTGTGGCCCGTCCCTGTCCCGAGGAGCTTCCACAGGGTGACTCCTTTCCTAGAAGCTCGGGTCACATTCACCTTTCCCAGAAGGAACCCAGGGACAGGGCTCCCAGTAAGCCACAGCAGGACCCACGTTCATAGCTCTTTATTGCCACAGCAGTCCCCAGCGTCTCTGGAACAGTTACTCTTGGATTAAGGAATGTCTGAGCACAACTTCAAAGTGTGCTCTGCATGAGTGTTGTCATCCAGCCCAGATCTGTGAATGCCAATTAAAATGGATTCCTTAGGATCCAGGGTCCCAGAACCTAAGTGCACAGCCTCATTTATGAGCTTGATACCTGTTTCTTCAAAGGATTCTTCCCCCAGTGTTTATCGCAGTTGTCTTTGTTTGGAAAAGCCAAAGGGCATTTGTAGGAAAAAGGAAAAGGCTCATTTCCATTGGAAAGTAAATATAAGGAAGATAAGGGCTTCTTTATTAAAACAGACAACCTCACAAAACCTAGCAGAGTGGGTCAGAGGAAAAGAAAACAAGCAGGAGAGAGAGGGGCCAAAGCCCCTGGTCAGGCTGTGAAAACGTTGGCCTCAGTCAGCATGGAGACAGGGACCTTGACTTTCCACCATGAGGAGAAGGTGGAATATCCAGCCTTCTGGGTGCTCTGTGTTTTCACCTTTGTTGGGAACCCCTGCTGGGTGGGCTGCGGGTGGGGCTCACAAGAGCACTTGTGCAGGGCTCACAAGAGCACTCATGGCTCGTGGTGGCTGGTGGTGGTGGTGGCAGCTGATGCCAGTGATGGTGGTGGTGGTGGCAGGCAGAGCTGGAGCACACTGTTGCTGGGGGCGCCTTGAGGGAGACTTGGGGGAGAATTCCCACCAATCTACTCTGCGTGGGCAGTGGTGACCACACGTGGCTGTGGAGCCGGGACCTCAGAAGAGCCAGGCCCTGCGAGACAAAATGGGAGGCACTGGTTCCCCAACAATCAAAAACAAATCCTAATTGTAAAAAGAGAGTGTTGAACCTTGAGACAGAACTTTCTTTAATTTCACACAGCATTACTGGCAGAGGGGAAAAACCAGGAGGATGGACAGAACTTGTGCCTCAAAATTTGGATTCAAATTCAGCCTCGTTCTTGCCTCTCCCTCGAGTCCTTTGCAGGAGGTTAGCCTGGGCACTGTGCAGCTGGCCCCTCCGCAGCCAGCCCTTGGGCCTCTCCCCTCCAGCCTGCAGGGGTGACCCCTCTCTCTCATATGCCTAGAGCAGAACAAACATGGGGCTGCTTCGTGTGTATCCCTCACCTGTCCTGAGCCTCTCCTGTTTTCTTCAGCCCTGTCTTTGTTGCTTCTCAGTGCTCTGTCTCCCTAGAAGGTGAGGGGGTTCAGGCAGCAAAGAGTTGGAATGCCCGGCCAGATGATTTGTATTTTAATTTGTTAATATTGGTGTTTTCCACTTCAGGCAAAGCCATGTACATAAAAATGCTGACCTAAAAACCAAGTCAAATGATTTCTATCAGAGAATTCTTTTTACTGAAAGTATCTCAGATTCCCAAATGCTGATCTTCTATCTTGGATTTTAAAACATGACTGGTTTACAAAAATTAAGGCTTACACTGGTGTTTTCTAGAATATGTCTATTCTACAAGGCATGACATCTCTGAGCTTGGCGTTTTTATATGAAAGTCAATTGCTGAATGAAAATCCTCCACTGCACAAATAGGAAAGGACATTTTGAGCCTCGCACAAAAGCGTGCTTGATGATGGGTAGAGTATTTCAGCGGAGCTTTTGAGGCTCAGCGTTCATGTAAAGTCGCTGCATCTTTGAAAAACTGGTCTTCTCTGCCCAGTGCCAGATATCCACTCTGTGTGGTACAGTTCTTTCCTTCTTTCATGGGTAATGGATGGTCAGCTTGGCTGGTTTGTTTGAAAGCAAAGACGGCTGGGTGCGGTGGCTCATGCCTGTAATCCCAGCACTTTGGGAGGCTGAGGCAGGCAGATCACAAGGTCAAGGGATCGAAACCATTCTGCCCAACCTGGTGAAACCCTGTCTCTACTAAAAATAGAAAAATTAGCTAGGCATGGTGGCGTGTGCCCATAGTCCCAGCTACTTGGGAGACTGAGGCAGGAGAATTGTTTGAACCTGTAAGGTGGAGGTTGCAGTGAGCTGAGATTGTGTCACTGCACTCCAGTCTAGCGCCTGGCGACGAACTGAGACTCTGTCTCAAAAAAAAGCAAAGACGAAGAAGTGGAATGCAGTCAGGAGCCCGTTATGTCAATGGGCAGACAGATAAAGAGGAGCTCACCTAGAGCTGCCGCAGGACCATGCCGGAGAGGACACATTCAAGATTGTGGGAGTGGTACAGTTAGCACTGGGGGACAACGGGCCGAGGGCTGCTCTTCTCCTGAGAGCAGGGAGGGTTGTGTGCAGTGTGTTTGGGAGGGAAGACATTGGTTGCAGCAAGGCTGGGTGTGTTTGAAGTGCTGTGTGTGGACAGTGCCGGGAGTGAATTGGGAGGCGGCCCATGCGATGCATGGCTGGCAGCTGCAGGTCTGGTGCTGGCGAAGTGGGGCAAGGGCCCTGCTCAAGGCACGGACTGGGGGCAGCTGTGAGTGTGCTGGTTTTTGAGGCTTTGATCTCCTGTGATCTAAGGAGAGCATTACAGGGAAGGGAGGAGACCCCAGAACAGATGACTGAGGAAGATCACATTTGATGGTTGAGGGGGACCTTGCTCCTCCAGGAGGAGTTGGTGTCACCACAGAAAAGAGCATGGGGTCCATGGACTGCGGCAGTTCGATGGCACTTTAAAATATAAACACTTAAAATAGGTTTTATGAGGTGTTGGCATTCCCAGACCACTGAAGTGTTTAAGTATTTTGGGAATTGCATTTAATTATTGAGCAATTTAGGCAAGTTAGCTATTTTCAAATAGGTAAAATTAGTTTGTCTCTCTGGTAGAACTTGTCATTCATTTTTAGAATCTTGAGTTTTAAATGCCAGATAAATCCAGCTGCTATAAATATGCTGCAGTTGTAGCTGCCCAGTCACTTCGACAGGCAAGAGTTGATTATTGAGGGGGGAATTTTCAGTCTAACAGCAGAAGCAAGTGTCACAAGGTAAGTCAGTCAAGCCTTCATCCCCTGATGCCGATGATGATTTCCTTAGGAATGTCATTGCAGATATGGGTTTGTTTGTTTTTGTTTTCTTTTGGTAAATGAGGAGATTTAGATAGTGGTAGCTGCTGTTTGCACCACATACCTTTGTAACAAGCCAGAATATACATTACAAATTCACGGCTGGGCCCAGTGGCTCATGCCTGTAATCCCAGCACTTTGGGAAGTGGAGGCAGGCAGATCACTTGAGGTCAGGAGTTTTAGACCAGCCTGGTCAACATAATGAAACCCTGTCTCTACTAAAAATACAAAAATTACCCAAGTGTGGGAGTGCATGCCTGTTATCCCAGCTACTAGGGAGGCTGAGGCAGGAGAATTGCTTGAATCCAGGGAGTGGAGGTTGCAGTGAGCTGAGATCGTGCTACTGAACTCTGGCCTGGACGAAGGAGTGAGACTCTGTCTCAAAAATAAAATTCACAAAGTGTTTGAGGCAACTTTTCTTTTCTTTTTTCCTTTTTTTTTTTTGAGACAGAGTCTCAGTTTGTCACCCAGGCTAGAGTGGAGTGGCACGATCTGGGCTCACTGAAACCTCTGTCTCTCAGGTTCAGGCAATTCTTTTGCCTCAGCCTACTGACTAGCTGGGATTACAGGCGTGCACCACCATGCCTGTCTAATTTTTGTATTTTTAGTGGAGATGGGGTTGTGCCATGTTGGCCAGGCTGGTCTTGAACTGCTGACCTCAAGTGATCTGCCTGCCTCAGCCTCCCAAAGTGCTAGGATTGCAGGTGTGGGCCACCACACCCGACCTTGAGGTGATGTTTCAGTGGCCTGTTATTTGACTTTCATAAGAGAATGTTTTTTTGTTGTTGTCTTTGGTATTGTTTCATAGATGAAAACTCAAACATAAAGAGGGGGAGAAATGACCGGGCCTCTATAATACTAATTTTACCTGCAGGCAAGAGCAGAGCTACCCTAGCGTCTTAGCCCACTGGCTTGTCTGGGCTTTAATTCAGACATGTGGAGACTCCCAAAGTGCAGGCTTTGGTGTGAAAATGCCAGAAAAACATCATCTGGGCAAACGCCTCAAGTCCTGTGTGTCTAACTTGTGCATTCCTTTGCCTCTTTGAGTGTTTTAGAGGTCTGAGCACAATTTCACTGATATTTTCAGATCTAGATTGCAACTTGGAAGAGCTGTGGATTAGTCTTTCCTGAGCGTGCATGTTCTCAATAATCTCAATTTTCTTTTTAAAGCTCCAAATTGACTTGATTTTTTTCTTGTGTCGCCCATGGTGGAGTGTTAAATAATAATAGTTGATGAGGATGCCATCTTGGAATCAGACTGCCTGGGATGAAAGATGCGCTATGAGTTGTGAGACCTTGCCAGGTTACTAAAACCCAAGCTCATTTTATCATCTGCAAAATAGGGATAAAATCTAGCCTGCTGAAACACATCAGACCTTGAGTGGTGCGTACTTAGGTGAAACAACAGGGAGCGGAGGGAACTGAAGCTTGCAATAGCAGAAACCATTTATGTGCCCTGATTGGCACTGATGATCACTCACTTAGTCAAATAAGTGAGTTTAAAATGTTAAATGCTTAAAAAATATGCATTTATTTGTATTCAGCAATATTTTGATAGAGGGCCATGTCTAGAATTCACTGTTTCAGTTTGTGTATGTATGTATGTATGTATGTATTTTGAGACAGAGTCTTGCCATCACCCAGACTGTTATGCAGTGTCACCATCTTGGCTCACTAAAGCCTCTGCCTCCCGGGTTCAAGCGATTCTCCTGCCTCAGCCTCCCGAGTAGCTGGGACTATAGGCACACACCACCACACCCGAATAATTTTTGTATTTTTCGTAGAGATGGGATTTCACCATCTTGGCCAGGCTGGTCTAGAACTCGTGACCTCAAGTATCCTGAACTCCCGCCTTGGTCTCCCACAGTGCTGAGATTACAAGCGTGAGCCACTGCATCTAGCTGGTGTCTGTTCCTTTAAAGCCAACTAAGAGGGTACAAATAATTCTGATTAAAATCGAAGTGCAGAATCCTGGAACTGATGACATTTTTTCCCTACTCAGTCTTTTTCACTTGTCTCTCCATCACCTAAGTAAACTTTTATCCATTTACTCTTTTTTTTAAGCAACTCACCTTAGTTTTTCTTAAACATTTAACATAAAGTTTTGTGAGAATCATGCTCTGCTTTCTCTGTGCACCAATTACCTGCTGGAAAATTACCTAGTGGGATTAAACAGTTAACTATGACTGGCATAAGCAGTCTGGGGATAGTGCAGTCGCCTCCCAGTGAGAATATCCCCAAACTGCTGGGAACAGAAATGATCGGGCTCACGAGTAGTCCACCAGCTCTAAGGACCAGCCAGTGGGTTTTTCAGAAAGCAATGAGGAAAGCGTGGAGTGAAGTGCGACACTGAGCAGGAGTCGGTCTAGGCCCAGGTTCAGGAGATCAGGGTGTGCCCTGCAAGCTTTCCTGCTTTATCCTGCAGGTTAGGAGTCAGCAGATAGTTTCAGCTTTGCAGGCTCTGTGTCTCTGGTGATGACTCAACCCTGCCATTATATGGAGAAAGCAGCCATGGGCAGGTGACGCGCACTGAGGCTGGTGAGACAATGCACAGACTCCCCAGTGTGGAGATGCACCAGGCCTGGTGGCCCATCCTAAGTGTTCCTGGGAGTAGCAGGGCCTATGTGGACCCTAAAGGATTAAGAGGACTCAGGATGATGCAGAGGACAAAGACTGGCCTGTCCACACTCTTTAGCTTATGAACCCTGTACTCTCTCTATAGGAATAATTAAATTGAACAAAAGCAAGTGAATAGTTCAGTACTATGTGCTGGGAACAAATATACATGCTTGCAGGTTTCTAAAATCTGATTTCTTGGGGTTTGTTTTGTTTTTTGTTTTGTTTTTTTTTAGTTGAATAATAAAATGTATTTTAGACACATAGTAGTTATTGAGTAAATTACCATCAAGTTAATTTTGACAAAAAAGACCTATGAGTCTTTCAACATTTTTTTTAAGATGGGGTTCACCATGTTAGTCAGGCTGGTGTTGAACTCCCGACCTCAGGTGATCCGCCCGCGTTGGCCTCCAAAGTGCTTGGATTACAGGCGTGAGTCACCACGCCCGGCCTCAGAGCTCTTTTTGTGTGACTTTTGATTCCGTACTTATTCTTTCCCCTTTTAGCACCTCTCTTTTCTCTAGAAATATTCTGCCTTTAAACTCCAGTGTCAAGGTAGCATCTGATGATGGGGATTAAATTTATGTTATCTCTCTCAGGAGTATTTGTATTTGTATTTGTATTATCTGTTTATCCAGTGAAAATCATTGTCTCTTTTAAAAATGACTTAAGTGTAAGAAGCCAGATGTTTTTGTCTTCTGCCAAAATTCACCCCACATTCCCTTACCCTGTCTTCCCCACAAGGCTGCTGAGAACAGTGCCTGGCATGTAACAGGCACATCATAAATATGTGAATGAATGAGCGTATTGAGGAAATTCGGGACGCTAACCAACAATTTGCATCTTTGGAGGCGATCTTGTTTTGAAGTCTTTCTTGAATGGAACTACCACTATTCAGCACCTCAGAGCCAGTGTTGGCTCTGAGTTTTGCTATGTTTGGGCCATATAAAGAAATCTTTCTGGAGTAAATGTCTTCTAATCCCCTCTTAAAAGGGTGCATTTCATTTTGCTCCAGCCAAGGCCTGTGTGCTCAGACAGGTGTCCAGATTCAGCTCCCATCACAGGTTATGCCTGGCAAAAGTGCTTATGTGACAACACAGGTGCTTTAGAACCCAAGTCCATTTCAGGGCATATGAGTAGACGCGGATGGAAACGTGTCCATCAGGAACTTTTCAGAGCCTCTATTTTCTTAACTTGCTGACCTGATGAAGTTCAGCCAGAGGGAAGGAGAAGAGCGCACAGGCGGGGTGTTCCTCCGTGTGGGGACAGCCACCAGCAGGCTTGGGATTTTCCCTGGTGCTTTCTCCTGCCACGTCCTCAGTCAGGGAGGCAGAGCACCTCTTGTCTCTTCACCAGGAATCCTTGGATGGGCAGCGTTGGTGTAACTGTGAACATCAGTTTTCTAATTGAGACTGAGCAAACTGATAGAATCTATAAAGAACTCGTAGAAGAGCAGTTTCCCTCTTCTCATTCTGGCCTTCATAAAATAAAGGATGATTATGGCTGTGGCATTTGCTGTCCTTTGGTTTAAGCTGAGTCTTGTGTGTTTGCCCTGAAGCAGCCATGGGCAAGAAGAGCAGTGATCAGAGGAGGAGCAGGGCTGTGACATGGAGCCCACGCTCCTGAGCACGCCTCTGCCCCCCACGTCCTGCGGATGCGCGACCTAGACCTACCTAATGCCCAACTCTGGAGGTGAGGGATGCCACGTGGCAGCTACCTCTAGGCCCTGCGCCACTTACCAGCAGCACGGCATGCCCACTTCCCAGGTTTCAGCCTGCATTGAATCCAGGATTAGAAAAAAAAAAATGTTAAACGGAGCATTGGTTTTGTGGTACTTTGAATTCTGATCGTCAGTCTCAACTTTTCAGAATCGTCAAATAGCTGTCCCTTGCATTCTGGCCAGATTTCATTGCTGCTCTATGTTGGGGAGAGAGGGCAGAGTATGTTATTCCATCTAAATGATTTGTCTTATAAAATCCATGTGCCTGTTATATTCCCATCTCCTCCTTTCCTGGGTCACTGGTGCATGATGTGACTTAGGACTCCACTGCTGTGCAGTCTTCTGTCCCATGTGTGGCTGCATCCTGGCTTATTCAGCCAGGCCCCTAAAGGAGGAATGTTTGTGCCACTTCAGCCCTGGCACTGTGAGGACAGATCCCCAGCAGGTGGGCTTTTGCACCCATCCTTCCTTCCCTGTGGTTTTGATTCAGCAGTTCTGAGGCTTAGGGGGCTTTGCTTTGGACACAGAAGCACCCCCTCTGCCCCCACTGCCAGGAGTACTTGGTGACACAGCAGCTGTACAGAATCTGCTGCAGCAGGTGGCTGGATGCTGGTGCCTTCTGGCTGGTGTCGCTCTCTCACCATTGCTTCCTTGGATTGCACTACCTGCTAAAGGACCAGCACAGCTCCAGCTGGGTGTTTTGGGGAGCCTGATTAAGAAGACATCCGTGTTGTTAATTCCTCATCTGCAAAAGAGAATTATTCTGTGATCCACCTGCTTCACAGGGTTGTGAGATCACATCCCTTAAATATATCTAATGCTGCCTCACACAGAGTAAATGCTCAGTAACTCTTTTGTTCTGCATTCATCATCATTAAAGGAAGGGTGGTAGGAAAGACTTTTTGAGGAGGCATTAAGTATCCAGTGGGTGGAAGTGTCCAGTGGTTGGATACTAGGGATGTTGGTGAAGGAACTTGAGGGTCCAGAGGGCAGAGCTTTGGCAGAGGCGATTTTTCCCATAGTGGATGGTTACCATGGTGCAGGGTGCAGTGATTGCATTTTCCTTGTAGATGTATTACTGGGAATATCGATTTATTCCAGTCCTGGCTCTGTTGTAACGCTCATTCATAGTAAAATTCCTGGTTACATATTTGCCTTTCTACAGTGACGAGGAAAAGGTTTCATTACTGAGTGTGGGCAAGAACAGTGCCCCAGATGGCACATGGAACTGAGGACACCTGCAGCGGACACAGTGCCTGTGGGGCAGGAGGGAGGGAGGCTGTCCGGTGCTCATCTTTATCACTAGCACCGAACACCAGCACAGGGATCTTCCACTTGCTAAGGTATAAGAGCCGTGATCTCCAAAGTGGAGGTGTAGGCCCCCATGTGTGCTTCTTGACCCATTTGGGATGCGGAGGAAATGAAGAAATTTGTGAAGAAAATATTTATTGTATTCTTTTCAGTTTATTTATTTATTTTTTGCCCAGGGGTGGTGGCTCACACTTGTAATCCCAGCACTTTGGGAGGACGAGGTGGGCAGATCCCTTGTGGTCATGAGTTTGAGACCAGTCTGGGCAAGGTGGTGAAACCCAGTCTCTACTAAAAATACAAAGCTTAGCTGGGCATGGTGGCGGGTGCCTATAATCTCAGCTAATTGGAGGCTGAGGCACGAGAATCCCTTGAACCCAGGAGGCAGAGGCTGCAGTGAGCTGAGATCCCGCTACTGCACTCTAGCCTGGGCGACAGAGCGAGACTGACTCAAAAACAAACAAACAAAAGCAAAGTTCTTTTTTTTTTTGTAATTTCTGTAGTGTTCTCAATATACTAGTAACATATATAA